>NW_017547090.1:619230-669078 GCF_001854935.1 Bemisia tabaci
TTTTCGATTTTGAGTTTTTGGCAGAAGAAAATATACGACTAGTGGAACTCAAAAACATTCTTAACTCAATTTTTTCAAAAATGTGGGTTGGTTCCTTTCTGATAAACTCGGTCCAGTTAACGGTAACCCCACGAGAGACCCTATAGTTAGTTCATCATTTCCTCCCTCAGTCTATACGAACCACCCATTTCAACCAACAGGATCTCTCCTCACTTCCTAAGTCTTCGTTGTCAATTGCTTTGTCTATCAATTTCAATAATCAACCCGCAGGTTGCTTGGGATCTTGAATTCTTCAACTCATAGAAATTTTAGCTGGCCTTTCTTATCCATCCTCTCAATGTGTTCCGGTCACATTTTTCTATGCACATCGAGGTCTATTCAGCTGTATTTTGGACTTGGCATATAAGTGCTTTTGGCGAACAAACCCGGTGGTTTGCCTGTCCGCAAACATAACGCGTGCTATTTTTCCTAGGAATTCCATTTCTATAAATTCCAGATTGCTGTTTTGTACGCTTTGACGTGCGTTTTACACGATTCTCTATTTTATCAGATAAAAACTTAATTAGGTGAAGCCTCATTAGCGCTGATATTCTAAAGCACGAGGTTTCCTGCAAGCAAGTGCATATTCAACTTTCGTGCATTAAGCCCATACATCCAAGTAGCTAGAAATACGGTGTGACCGCTGAGCAAGTACTTTACTGCTTTTCAGCTTTATTTAGGCTTTCATGCTCATGATAGGTATGGTAAAAAAATGAAAATATATAATAATTACTTCGTTAGTTTTACTTGATGTGTGAAGTATGAAGTCCTCGCGATAGTCCTTACTAGCGCCATCTCTTTTCTTAGGAAAAGTCACATTGATTCAAAGAGAGGATAATTAAAATAAATTCCGTTTTTGCACATAAAATACAGCCGAAAGAGGAATGTATTTTATTTTACATATTAAAAATAATCCACGGAACATTGACTGAATTGCTCAATTTCTCCTGATCATCTCTGCTAATTATGGCGGGTATCTGGAGAATACGAATCAACAAAAGTTCAACTTGATACATAAAATAAATTTTGAAAACTCACTTCTTTCCTTTTCAATTTTGTTAGCTTATCTTCAGCTCGGGAACTGAATATGGACTCCGAAGTAGTCCGAAAAGCGTCTTAAGCTACCAAAAAATTGAAAGGTGAAGCGAGAGTCTTTATTTGCACTTTTTTTTATTTTGCACTTTGTCGTATTCTTTTCCTGATTTCAAAAAGTTCCGAAAAAATCGTACATGAGGAATAAATGTTTTGAACTATTCTCACAGGAGCATACGGCAACGGCGACAGATATGGGCTCTCTAGGCATGCTGACTATGATGAACGGGGAGCATACTTTGACAATTCGTACAGTTCCTCAAGCAGCCCTAGCGGTACGTAATAAATGAACGATTTTTAATTGAATACAACGAATTATTGCTTACAGTATTTTTCATTCCCGCCCGCATTAAAATTCGTGTTGCATTGCCCCGCGCACAGCGACAGACTGTGTTTTACGGGGCAATAGTCCCCAGGGCTTTGCAACGATGGCTTTGGACCTCTAAAGGTGGGCACTCTCGATGGGGGAGGAAGTCCGAGACCCCCTCGCCCCCCGAAATAGAGGGTTGACGTGTAAGATACCGCGACAAATTTTTCAAATCTACATTCATATGAGTCGCTTTTATAGCGCTCTCTTGCGCTCTACGACGCCTAATCGCCACAATACCCTGTCCTCCCACAATTTATCAAGAAGTTGACACTTCCTCTTCTCATTTTAAAACCATTTTAAAATCTACCTAAAAATATGATTCTAAACATTTTTGAGGTATCGCTGAAGTATTGACACCGGGAAAAACTATACTTGGAAAATAAAAAGGAAAGTCACGAAGAATATGTAGGCAAGTATATCGGTTTGGAATCTGCAGCAGATGGTTGCACCGTGGCTTTAAGATATATTCTCTCGGTTTCAACTGTAGGAGTCATTGAAATTACTCTAATCATAGAATAGTGTTTAGAGCTTTATTCTGACAAGTTCGCTTCAAAACTTAATTTAACCAGGTTTATATAACTGAATAATCACCCTATTTGGACCCAATTATGCTGAAAGGGGTGTATATGTGTANGGTCATTAGTTGAGGGTCGTAAGAATGAGTGGGAATCATAGTACACCAGTGACGTCAGCGTCGACGGCCGGGGACACCGGTCGCGGGGGACTTTAACTCATGAGCCCTGTCGTCAACGTTCTTGCCACTTGCCCACGGCTCATGAGTTTGCATATTTCGGCGCTTAGTTCCTCTTGATTTAATGCAAATTCCTACTTTTTCATTTTGACAAAAGGAACACTGGAAAAAAAAACACATTGGATCTAGAGTCCAGACTCTTAAAAACATCGACAAGAAAAAAGACTCTTGATTCAATCGGATTTTTGCTTAAATCAAGAAACAAGCCTCTTAATTTGAGCAGATTTCCTTTTGATTTAAGCAGAAATCTGATCGAATCAAGAGTATTTTTTCTTGTCAATGTTTTCAAGAGTCTGGACTCTAGATCCAGTGTTTTTTTTTTTTCAGTGCACGCCATTTTTACACCGTTTCTTATGCAGCTTTTACGAGCACACCCCATCTCCCTCACCCGTCTTTTGTTCTTTTTTTAGCATATATTCGTCCTTTTTGCAGAATCATACAGCAGGTTGGAGCGTACTTACGATGAATTTGGTTCGCATTATGATAATGATAACTACGGCGCGAGGAGGAATCCCTGGGGCGGTTGGAATGGCGCACCTGGACGCCCGCGCTTCTCCAGGACAATCAGCCAAAGACCGAATCAACCAAAGCGCATCATGCATGTTCAGACCTGGGAAACATATCGGGGAACTTCTAATCCTTTTGGACCTAATCGAGGGATTTCCAACAATTGGAGCAGGGGCAACTCAATGCCTCCGTCGCGCGGTAATATTCCTATTCCCCAAGAAGGATTTTTCGACGGAAAAGTCGCGATAAATTGAAACTGAGCTGCGATATTTTTACGATTTTCTAGCGATAAAATCGCTAGGATTATCCACAACTGAGCGATTGTCTTCAATCTTGTAGCAATTTATGTTTATAAAATTGCGTTTGACAAAATTGAAATGGACCACTAGACAAGGTACGAATTTAAGCGATCTGATACATGTTTCTTAACCAGAATTTCACGTAGAAAACGATTCACACAACGAAAATTACGGAAACCAACTCCTAACGAAGATATTAACGTTTTTATTTCACATTGGTTACGAGGAATTTGAACTGCCCGCTCACAAGAAACTCAAAACTCTACGTGAGTCAAATCGCCCACTACAACGGTTTCAGCAAGCTTCTCAATCGAGCAATGTTCATTTCCCATCATGTGTTGTTCAAACTATTAGCAATTTGCTATAACTGAGCCAAAGCGTCAAGATTAAGGTTGCCAGATTTTTATATCGCAGAGACTGTCATGATAACGTTTAACGCGCGATGTGAATCACGTAGAGCATTGTGTTTTCATGAGCGGGTGGTTTGAATTCACGCATTAAGAATCATTAAATATCTTCGTAAGGAGTTAATTTCGGTAATTTTCGTTGTGTGCATCGTGTTTTACGTGAAATTTTGGTTAAGAAACATGTATCAGAATGCTGAAATTCGTACCTTATCTAGTGGTCCATTGCATCTCAATTTATCACGATTTTATGTCTGATAAAATTGCTATATTTCGCCGTCGATAAAATCGCGATTTTATCGCAAAATGCTATGAAATCACGATTAATTGCAATTTTTCATCCGACAATATTGCAATAAATTGATGTCGAGATAATCGCGATACATTCTCCGATCAAATCGCAACTTATCGCGATCTTTGCTACTTGGGGCGTTGGTCAACGAGCCAAATTATTTCACGAGAAAAAAACACCACATACTGTCATTCCCCGGACGAAGGAATGTATCTTTATCACAAGGATGCAAAATTGGTCTGCAACCATTCAATTTTTACAAGACCGTACCGGTGCAGTTGGTATCCCAAATTTTCTCATTTTTGCATTAATCAGAAGAAAACTCGGGAAAATCTTCAGTCAGACATGCCCAAAATTCTGCTGGTAGAAATGCGATCTGCAAGGAGAAATTTGGCAACATCAAAATGTAGTTACGTTCTTTCATAAAGGGAGCGGCAAAATGTGGCCCGAATGCTGTAATTAACAGGATAATAAAGTAGTGCTGGGTCCACACGTTCCTATGAGGAAAACTCTCCAAAAAATTAGCATCAGATTCACTGAATTGACTCTAATGAGTTTCAGTGTATAGTAAGTCTCGTTAGTATTGCAATGCATCTGCCTGGACTGAACTCTCTCCCCCTTAGGCTTGCACAAAAACGCATCAGAGTTAATTTTGTACCTCTAATGCTATTTTTGGAATTTTTTTTTACATTCCCGTAGGATAGCTTTGGACCCACCACTATCCTATCACCCCAAAAATTATTTTTTCACACTAATCCAGCAGATTCAGGCCTTATGGATCTGTGTCGAAGACGAATCAGAAACGAAACATAAGAGGAGAATGAAGAACAGAGAAACCGGACGGAAGAGGAAGAAACAAAAAAGAATCAATTCTTATTATTCATTTTTCTTCCTCTTTGCCACTTTCTTCTCCTTCCTCTCTTTCTTTTCCCTTCTCCTCTCTTACTTCTACTCCGCCTCTTTCTCCTCCTACATCATCTTATTCTCATCATTTTTTCTCTCCTTCCTTCCATACTTGGATAGAGCCAATCAAAACCGTTACATCTGCGGTCTTCCAAAATCTCATCTCATATTTTAATTTCTTGGACCAACATCCCAAGTCGAAAATTGTGACGATTTCTCTTGCCGTTGCATATTATGGTTATTTCCACAAAAATGTCAGGTGCTTTGGTTTCCTTCCAAAGATTCCGTAAGATTAGAGATGATATTTTGAAACTCTGCAAAGTAGATGTGTCTGTTCTGCTTAACTCTATCTACTTCTTCCTACCATTTTTCCTTTTCTGCTAATGGAGGCACGTGGTTTCGCACTCTGGCCATCGCTATGGTAGGAGTCTTGGCAATTGAGTTGGACTTCGATCGAGTGTTTATTCTTCATATATGTTGAGTAAGTGATCCTCATTGGGACTTTCCTAGGTAATATATTCTGATCGCGTTTCAGTTTTCAGCGCAGTGCAAGATATGGTCGAGAACCAATCAATGTTCTACGCGACGTTTCAATGCCCGGAAAAAGTCGGGAAATACATTTGCAAAATCAAATGCGTGGAGCGTGACGAAAAATTGACCGGGATCTGCGAGGCTGGCTACTGCACTTGCATTCTAAAGCAGCAAAAGAAGTTGAGGAAACAATTGACGAAACGCTTCAGTATGTATTTTGATTTTCTACTGTCCGGGTTTTGTATGAAGAACTGATTACGAGTTCCCAAACTGATTGCGCTAGACGCACGTGTCGTATTTACAGTAAGTTTGAAATNCTTTTCTGCTTATGGAGATACGTGGTTTCGCACTGGCCATCGCTATGGTAGGAGTCTTGGCAATTGAGTTAGACTTCGATCGAGTGTTTTTTCTTCATATATGTTGAGTAAGTGATCCTCATTGGGACTTTGCTGGGTAATATATTCTGATCGCGTTTCAGTTTTCAGCGCAGTGCAAGATATGGTCGAGAACCAATCAATGTTCTACGCGACGTTTCAATGCCCGGAAAAAGTCGGGAAATACATTTGCAAAATCAAATGCGTGGAGCGTGACGAAAAATTGACCGGGATCTGCGAGGCTGGCTACTGCACCTGCATTCTAAAGCAGCAGAAGAAGTTGAGGAAACAATTGACTAAACGCTTCAGTATGTATTTTGATTTTCTATTGTCCGGGTTTTGTTTGAAGAACTGATTACGAGTTCCCAAACTGATTGGGCTTGACGCACGAGTCGTATTAACAGTACAAAAAATGTAACCAGCATTAAAATGCGTTAAAATCCAGAAAACTGGAAATCTCAATTCAGCGGGAAGAAGCTCAACCTTACCAGTGGATTTTCTTCACTTTTTCATAAATATTCACAGTCTAGTTCGAGGAGTTGTTTTTTTTTTTTTTATATTTCTTCAAAAAGAGAAAACACAAATGGAGATTAATAACTGTTGTAATCAAGACACCCACATTTCAACGCCATCAACATGCGTTGTACACCGAAAGAAAAAGTTACGGGCTATATAGACATACCATCCGTTCCAGATCTCGCTGAGGCCGAAAGTTCCGGGTGCTGGAGCCGTAGCTTCGAGAGCTGCGGGTGCTACACCCGGAATTTGTGGCTTCCGAGCCAGGAACACGGTCGGTACGTCTATATAGCTCGTAAGTACGGCTTCAACGGCCGGAGTTTTTTTTCGGCGTATGAATTTATGTACTAGTATCTAAAATAGACCCAAGCCGGGTAAAATTTCTTTATGCATGGCTGTATATTATTTATCAATATTGCTTGAATTGGCGTTTTACCGTAGTACAGCAGTGCATGAGCGGCAATAACAATCATACTGATTTGTTTCAGTGGCTGCAATGAACGGCTATGACACAGATTGTTCCGCTTACAAAAAAGTCAAACATTGCAAACGGTTCTGCAAAGCTTTGACACCGGACAAAACCTTCACCGGTATGTGCAAGGATAACCATTGCCAGTGCATAACCTACCCGAAGCTCCCGGAAGCGAAGAAGACCGCCTGTAGGAAAGCAATCAACAAGCTAAAGCAGTTCGAGGACCGAGCTTTGAAACACTTGGGGATCAAACCGATACCTCTCGCAGCCTACACCGAGAAACAAGTGACCGCAGCCACGGACGAAGCCATCAAGAGGTTGAAGGCCAACAACTCGATGGACAGTTGCACTGGAGAGGATATCAATAATTTAAGAGGCATTATACTAAGTCTGTCCCAAGGATTCAACGCTCTCAGAGGAGACCAAGGCTTTGCTGAAACGCCTGCGCCTGCTGCAATAATTTCAGTAAAACCGCCGAGTGCATCTCCTGGGAACGCTGAAACGCCTTCTGCAACTATCTCTATTAAACCGTAAAATGGTTCTTCTGGAAAGATCTCCGGGAAAAAACTTTCGACTACTATGAATAGAATATATTTTTTTCTTTTACAACGAATGTACACCAATGTGTCATAACTGAAAATTCTTAAGAGTATATAATTTTGATTCATAAATACCTCGTTTTATTCAAATTATATAAAGAGCAGCATAACTAGTGACAGATTTCGTTGTGTTTTCTTCCAATCGATCAACCCGTTACTCTCTGAATAATGTGTATTTGTTTCTAAGCTCAACTTTTTGCAACTTCCAATCTTAAGATGACGCAAAGTGAAGACCGCAACAAGCTACTAAAATTATTCCTCTGCATACCAGATGATGTGCACTATGAAGTACAGAGGAACTGCGCTTCTTTACTCTTAGATTTCTAAAAAATATTTCCAGGTCGTCCAGCGAAAAGTTACAAAGACTTTGAAGCATAACCGAAGTCTTGAAAGCCCAATCTATTTTGTTAAAATAAATAAATAAAAAATTCCACTATATTTTTGAATTACACTATAGGTTTATCACTATCATTAAAGATATTGTGCAATTATTGTGTTTCTTTACTCTTTGGTGAAATTTCTAAAAAATATTTCCAAGTCGTCCAGCGAAAAGTTACAACGACTTTGAAGCATTTCCGAAGTCTTGAAAGCCCAGTCTATTTTGTTAAAATAAAAAATAAAAAATTCCACCAGACTTTCGAGTTACACCAGGTTTATTACTATCATTAAATATATTGTGTCTACCAGATCAGTAATTCACCAATGCAGAGGTGAGTATTCAATACTTGTTACAAAAAAAAACTTTAAAAAAGGCTATAGTGCCTGAGAACATGCATCGTAAAACCTGTACATGCACAGTCACAATGAATAGTGGTTAATTTTGTTAAGGGCTCTGTTGGCCTGGATTTATCCTTGGCACATGGGCATCGTTTGAAATGCTCACAGCGCGCTATCATTAGCGAAGTATTCACTGACTTTGCAAATGTTCTCCACTCACCGTATGGTTGATTTTTGCCTATTTTTTCTAAAATACTTGCTCCTGCTTCACATACGGCGATCGCACATAGTTGCCACCCTGAGAAGAATCAACCGTGAGGTCGCCTGGACCTCTAGACAAGGTGCAAATAGGTCAGTTGCGCTGGTCACAGAATTGTGTTTTGATGCTTGATTCTTGTAGATCAGCTAAAAATAATAAGATCCGTCCAAACGGCAACTTTCCACGTTCAATATTAACCGAGATATCGCCCTTTGAGAAGTCGGGTTTTTGACGTCATCTACCGCGGTAGTGACTTTCTTGGTGTCTTCCACCTGGCTTTCATCTGTCAGTGGCTTTCATCTGTCAGTGTGACGCACATTTGCATCAGTTACACTTGACGTAAAACTCGAATAGAAGTAAGGTGGAAGAAACCAAGGGTGTCCGTACCGCGGTTGATGACGTCAAAAACCCGACTTTTCAAAGGGCCATATCTCGGCTATTCTTGAACGTAGAAAGTTGCAGGTGCTGTTGGGTTCCTCCTGAGAGAAGGCGCAGAGGGAGCCCGATGAGAGGTTGGAGGGAGGGAGTTGAAGCAGAAATGTTAAGGTGCTCAATGCCCCAAGGTTTGTGGTTCGACAGAGAGCAGTGGAGGTTAGGAGTCGTAGAGCGCGAGGGAGTGCTATAAAGCAACCTATATATGTAGGAAGTTGCTGTTAAGACAGATCTTATTATTTGTAGCTAATCTACAAGAATCGAGCATCAAAACATGATTCTGTGACCAGCGCAACTGACCCACTTTAGCAATCTGGTACATGATTCTTAACCAAAATTTTACTTAGAGCACGATTTAAGGAACGAAAATTAAACTAAGAGAGCGGTTACTTATATGAACCGAACACTATACGGTCGATATTGAACACAGAACTTCTGGTTCATATGACCAAACTTTTCTTTTCAGTGATGCCCGAGAATCCCGCGCGAAGCACAGATATTACCATTAGTCTTACATTAAATTTGACAACCACACAGAGGAAAGGTAGTAGAGACGATTTTCTGAGAGAGGAACATCACCAGTTCTTTGTCCGTTGCTTTTTTTTCTCTCTCTTTTTTCTCCCTACATCCCCCTTTCCGCGAAAATGCGTCTATCACTTCATGTCGGCGTGATAAGACCTAAATCTGCCACCGCAGATCGAGCTCCTCACAGTAACCGCGAGTGCCATGCGGCGGAAACAAGGAGATTTTTTCGACGCTTCGCGGGACGTTTGTCGGGCGGTCCTGATGGCCGGCATCGTGGCCGGCGTCCTGTTGGTCAACGCCATGCCCGGCAGCGGAGGGAGCCACCAGCCCGCGAAAAGTGGGATCGCTGTTGCCTACCTTTCAGGAGGTGATGATCGTGCAGATGGAGCTGAGGCTGGTTTGGAGAGACGTGTCGGTGGGAAAGAAGTCCAAGCGAAAGTTCTACCTCTGGTTTACAACGATGGAAATGTGAGGGTGGCCTCAAAAAGTGGAGAAGAAACAACTCCTCAAGTTGAAGGAATGTTCCCGGAAAGTGGAAAGGTTGCTGCTGACGACGCCGGGAGGGTTTCCGGAGATGGAGATGCGATTGCTGGAGATGACGAAGGTTCTGCGAAACTTTTGATACCACGGGGCTTACAAAACGGTGAGAAAATAAATGGCTTTTATCTATACTAATTGTTCTTTTCTAAGTGGCTATGAACTAGTGATAAGGCGTGAATGATCGATTATCGATTTTTCCCCATTTGAAGCTATGGTAAAGAATCGATTTTTGAGGTGTTCGTTGCAAACGCCTTGTTTAGCGATCCTTTTAATAGGTTTAAACGGTAAATCAATCGATTTATTGCGAAGTACACCACGCTACTGGCAACTAAACTGAGAGAAAGCTCTGTTATTTCTCTATTGAGTGAATCGATCACCGATTTCAGAGAAAAAAATATACATTGACATTATCATTAAGGTAACGAAAAGAAATGGACTCCAAAATTCATATTTTTTAAGGTTTGAAACTTAGATTTCAACCCCCTCCCCCCAACTTATGATGCGAATTAATATCACGAAGGACAAACGCCTAAAGAATCATGTGTTCATGCAATTCTATGCAACAAGGCATTAAATGGATGGAAACGTACATTTTTACGTCTTATGGATATTCACAACTCACCAAAATCCAAATGGCGTAACCAAGACTGCAACATCCGAATTCTGAAACATAAATAACGACATTCATGTTAAGCTTAAAAATTTTGATAGGGTTAGGTGACATATTTTTTCTCGATAGAGGCTGTAAAAAATCATTCGTGCAACGTTATGATGTGTTAGCTCCAGGAGTTTATTGAGTCATTATCGATTTGCAGCCAGTACTGGAACATCCAAAGTCGAAGCGACTTTTCCTCTCAATTATTACTGTTATAAAAATTAACTCAAACCATTCAGTTTCTTACAAGAATTTACCTGCGCGATTTTTTCCCAATTTTTTTTCATTGTAAGAAAAATCAGTGAAACTGTTAGTTAGAAACTCCTAAGAGTTTCTGGGAAAAACGCAATTTGTGAGAATAAAATTTGGCAGCAGTGAAATGTAGTTACGCTTTTCGTGGGGGAACGACGAATTCCGTAATTTTTTAACGATTCAACTCCACAGAAATGTTTGGCATACTCATTTAGTGGCAATTATATTATTTTATAACTGCTGTCAGTAATCATGGCTTATTATTATTATTATTATTTTTTTTTAAAAAAAAAAATCCCATGATTGCGATTCAACAAATTCTGTAATTATTCTTCAATTTTTAAATGATTTAACCCCGGTGAAAATTTTGTCATGTAATGATGAGTGCTTTACAGAAAAATTTGATTTTTTTTCATCATTCATTTACATATATATTCTCAAATTATGTCACCGGAGTATTCTTGAACAAATAAAGCGAGTATAATATTCATCAATTCAAGTTCAAGCTCTGCATGAGCAGGGCTTTTGGTATGAAATCAAACAATGGGTCGGGATATGGTCGAATATGGGTCGGGTCAAAATGGAAACGCATGTCCACAAGTAATTTTCTTACGCCTTCCGCATCGAGTGTTATCAAGATTATCTTCCAAACCAAAAAACAAAAAAAGGGTTCAAAATACTGTCTTTGTCTCTCTCTTTTTTTTTCTCAGATGATGCTGATGACGAGATGCCGGACGACGATGAAGAATATCTCGGACCAAAAGTGCCTTGGGGTGATGGTTACGTTTACACTAGATCGAGACGAAGTTCTCACGCGAATGGCAGCGTTGCTGGTAAGATTAGCTTCCAAGTAAACATAAAACAAAAACCGGTTAAAATGGAATGTGTATATATACTATTTCCTTTTCTTTATTTATTTAGGTTTCGTACTTTTTTTATTTTTTTGAGAAACCCCTTAATTTCTCTAATCACAGATTCCCTCTACTAAATTGGGGATAAGGGGACATGTACAAATTTACAGATAAAACTTCTCATCCGCCCTCTCATAAATGAAAAGGATCATATCCTTTTATCCAAAAAAGCCATACGATGAAAGAGAATAGACGGATAACGAAATTTTCAGTTTGAAAAAATTATGCACAGAATGGTTTTATTAACTAGTTTATGTTTTTTTCTCTTCTTTTCAGTTTGTAGCAAGATTTTCTAAATGTAATAGGAATAGACCATTATTCTCTCGGAATATTGTTAGCACACTTACTTCTAACAAATTGTACTCTTTCTTTTACGTCACTCCTTCTACGTTCCTTATTTTAGATTATTGACGTTCTTCTCACGTTAACCTATTTCCGGCTCGTGGACACAGTTTTTGAACTGTTGCCTAAAGAAAAAAACTGTGGTTTAAATTACCAGGCTACATTCTTTATACTTTAATTACCAACGTGATGGTAAAATTACGCAGAATAAACATTAAAATTACGAACATTTTCGGAACATTTATCAGAAATGAGGATGCTCAAGTTGTTCCCTACAATTGCTTAAAACGTGTTAAATTATTCCTTATAAAAATGCGCTCTTACTGATGAAAACGAAACGCCTTTAAAACATTTTTTTTAGGTGTTCTATCAGGAGGCGATACGCGAGGAAAACGTCCAGCTTCCAGTAGTGTAGTCGGGACTATTGAACGTGTTGACCCCTCGAGCCCGTTCCATCACCGAACATCTAAAATGCGCGGAGGTGGTGACGAACGAGGTGAAGACGAACTTGAGGAAGCAGATGATGAACCAGGTCCACCTCCTGGTGAGCTTGGAAATCCTGCCAATTTTAACAGGAACAGAGACCCCTACGACCATCGGGATCCGCAGCTTATTTCCGGGATGGGCGACATCTCTGCCGAGGAAGGTGAACCAGGCCCGGGTCCAAATCCCTATGGTCGCGGAGGGGCAGGCTCAGATAATGGTTATGGTCTTGGAGAAGCAGGTCCAAGTCGCTACGGTCTCCACGATCAATTCGATATCAGCGAATACAGTGACCCTTTCGCCCCCCAATGGGGTGCTTTTGGTGGTTCGAGAACTTTTTCGAGGTTCGGCGGATATGAACCCAGTTTCGGGAGACAGCAAATGCAGATCGGGTTCGGTGGTCGAATGCCCTCGCCATTTTCTCGCAGACTACCGAATCGTTTCAATTCCATGGGAGGGAACTTCTTCAACTCTGGGATGAATAACTTCATGCCTAGGAATAGCGGTAATGACAAGTTAAAGTAAAATTTTCTGAATGGTCTTTCATACGAAATGATCGAGCCTTCACCTGTATTCGTCTCGACCGGTAAACTGCACCTTGGCGGATCTAGAGTCCCTTTATACTGAGAGTCAAGACAATAAGACAAATAAACTCATGGAGTCACAAACGGGAATAAAGATTACAGAAATTGAACGTTTTTCGTAATCTTCGATTGGATCATTCTCAAATTCCTTTCTCCGTTTCTTCTCTCATTCCGTTTGTTCCTTGCCGAACCCGTGATTCCCTGGTCCATTCCAGATTATAATCTTTGCAATCGGTGAAAATGTAATCTTTATTCCCGTTTGTGACACTGTGAAGGCCTAAAATACGGGAACCAATCAGAAATGGATTCACATTGTCTTGACTCTCAGTATAAAGGGACACTAGGCGGATCCAGCAAATTGGCAACATTGTTCTTTTTCCCGTTTAAACCTATGGAAATGTATCGATTCTTGGAGGTACCAGGTGCTCTTATAAGAATCGATTATTTATTATAGGTTCAAGTGGAGGGGATCCAAATTGCTGGATCCGCCTCTGAAACTACAAAATCACGAAACTCGATTGTGTCGTTGGGGGATCTCCACTCCGATTTAATTTTTTCCAAAGAAAAACTGAACGAAAATCATGATTCGAAAATTTTAAACCCAAGTTTTCAAGAAATAACGTTCAGCAATTTTCTGTTCAGAAATTAAAGAATGACCAGAATTTTGCAACGCTGCAAGCGAAGTTACGCGTTTCTGCAGTTTCTCTCTCGATCTGTTGAGGGCTGGAAGACTTATGAAATATTTTTTAAAATTCTGGAGCAGTTGCTCAATCGAATCGATTGCCGTTAGACGGGGGCAAGTCCATGAACTCATGAGCCCTAGCGTCCTGCGTGATCTACGAAAGCCAGGGCTCATGAGTTTTCGGACTTGGTCCCGTCAAATGGATACCGAGTCCATTGGGTCTCATGGTGGAGTAAGTTTTCGTCTAAGCCTCCCGCTCCTCTTCGGTAGCGTGCACATCAGATGCAAATCCAGAAATTTGGCAACATCTGATTCCCTCCATTTATACACGGAGAAAAAAACTTCGTGCGTGGGACCCGAAGTTGAGGTCACATGGATCTCTGAACTTTTCGGATCACGTATCAAAAAACTTGAGGTCCAGCTACCGAAGTTCGGGTCAGACATTTGAAGTACTTCGATTTATACCGAAGGGTTCGGGTCACACACCTGAAGTACTCCGGTACATACCGAAGTGCCTCGATGTCTGACCCGAACCTCGGCATCTGGATCTTAAGTTTTTAGATGCGTGATCCGAAAACTTCAAAGATCCATATGACCTCAACTTTGGGTTCCACGCACGAAGTTTTTTTCTCCGTGTAGCTATGCTAAATTATCGATTCTAGTCGGAGCACCTGGCCCCTCCAAGAATCGATACGTTTCCATAGGTTTAAATGGAGAGAAGACAATGCTGCCAATTTGCTGTATCCGCCAATGACGATACTTTTGGCTCATTGTCCATAGTGAACCTTAAGTCAGCCTGGTTATTGGTTAGACCTTTTAAACAAGTCACTGTGTAGTTTTTGAAAGTACCTCCCTTTTTAATTCACAGTTATGGATTTGAAAAATGTTATTATAGGCGTTCGTTCCACCCAATATCAATTCTCAGGATAAAATGACTGATTAATTCATGGAAAAACACAATTGATGAATCATGCATGGCTGTCAAATGACGCCCTCGTGACGTTATTGGTGGAGCGCGTGATTGCGTTGACGAGCGGAAAAACACCGGTTTATGATTGGATGGTTATTCCATCCACCGGTCTCTAAAATTGGATTTTTAACCGTAGGATCAAAAACATGATATGCTTAGTACCACAATCTCGTATACGCCTGCATTTAGGTGGTTATTCCAGCATAGGTCTCGATAATTTCTGAGCTTTCAATCCTGATTCATGTGCCGATTTTAGACATTATTATGAATCATTCTGTGTCGTTATGATGATTTCTACCGCTTAAGTGAGCATTTTAATTTAAATTCAAAGTTTGCTTCATTATTTGAAGCGCAATCAACATGTGATTGTAATGGCTAGAATTGACGATGACATCAATTCATGCACTGTTAAAAAGCAACGAGTGAAATTAGGTGCCGGAGTCCCCTGGTAAAAATTGGCAGTAGAATCTGTGTTCCAAAATACCATAGACCTAAAGCCGGCTGTAAGATTTCCAATAGCTTCTGTAGCTGGTTGTACAATTCCTTATAGCCTTTTATAGCCTTTTATAGCCGATGGCGACTAAGCAACAGCCAGACGATAAAGTTTATGCTAAACGTTACTAAATACGGATACTAGGACTTCGTTAGTTTTTGGACCACCGATCTCTCTTTGTGCCATAGTATCTTGATTTATTTTTCGAGGAATGTTCCGTACTTTGGAAGGATAGACATCCTTAATTTTAATATGTTGGAGCGCCTTCAATTTCTTATGATTCTGTGCAATACCTCTGGTGTGAAAAAGTTGCTTCAGACGCGCGGCGGACGGGCAGAGAGCGCGAAACGCGCATTAGCGCCTACAAACCTAACAGGGATACTTCACGCATTGCGCAATGCGTGAAGTATCCCTGTTAGGTTTGTAGGCGCCTGTGTGTCGCTGCTCCGCTTTGTGTTAGGCTCTGATATTTAATCTTGCGGAGTCAGCGTTTTTCAACTCATGATTTTGAAATTTTTGCACGCATCCTGTAAGCATTATTCTCATTTTAATTGATGAAAAAAAATATGTTTTAAAGGAAAATATAATGTTTGTTTTGTAAATATTAAAGTAGTTCCGTATCAAACTTAATGATTTCCAAAGCACACGAATTTCTACACAATTTCTCATAGCCTTTTATAGCCATTGGCGATAAAGTGTAAAGCCCGGCGATAGGAACTATAGCCCGACTGGATACTTTTTTATAGCTTCGTACAGCCCGGCTATATGATTTTCAATAGCCTTCTTTAGTCGGCTACAAGAACTCCTATGGTATTTTGAAACGCAGCTCCTATCGCTGATTTTTACCAGGGTCTACATAGCGCGCAAAAATCGCGAGTGATATGAATGCGAAGTGAAATTACCACCGTCAAAGGGTGTGACTTTCCAGGAAAAGAATAGATTCCACTCCGTAATAGTGTAAGTCACTCCATAAGGAAAATAGATTCCGCTTCGCATTTAAATTACTTGGGAGTTTTGCGCGGTATAGACTTCGGCACAGAATTGCACTCCAAAATTTTAAACAGTGCAAACATTTAAGAAATGCTCGTAGTTTGCTGAATGTTTGCGATTGAAATAATAAAATCACCAGAACTGCTTCATTTAAAGGATTGACGTCATAGACGTCGCTAAGGGTGTCCCGCCAGAGGATACTTCCCCTTCCATTTTTTGCCTCTCTGAAAATAAAATTGCTTGTTTGCAGTGGTCGACGCTGTACAGGATTTGATCGAGGACCAATCAATGTTTTACGTGACGTTTCAATGTCAGCCCAAGATCGGGAAATACATATGCAAAATGCAATGTGCCCAGCGCAGCGAAATGATGACCGGGATCTGTGAGGCTAACTACTGCACCTGCATTCTCAAGCAGCAGAAGAAGTTGAGGAAAAAGATGAACGAACGCTTCAGTGAGTGTTTTAACAATTCAATTGAAAATATATGAAATCACCTATCTGCATTGAGAAACTAACGACACATACGTTTTTTCTGTAAAATGAACTGGAGATAGTAGTTCCATATTGCAAATTGAACACAATTTTTTCTCCTTATCTTTTTATGGAAATCAGAGCTCACAATTAATAGCACAATAGTATCAGTTTCTCCCACAAAAGAACGTAACTATACATTTTAATTTCGGTAACTTCTCCCTCGCAAATTGCATTTTCACCAGGGAAATCTTGGGCATTTCTAACTGGAAATCTCACTGATTTTGCTTCATATTTCATGCAAAAATCAGAAAAAATTTGGACAGAGATTGTAGGTATCCACAAGTGCTTTCTAGTAAGAATTTGATTTTTTTAATCAATTTTGCAACCTCTGAATGGAGTTACGTTCATTCGTCCGGGAAACGATGAATCTCCCTAGGATTTCACCGATCTAATATCTTTGTCACAGTGGCCGCCATGGAGGGTTTCGAAACGAACTGTTCAATCTACAAAAAAGCGAGACGTTGCAAGAAATTCTGCAAGGCCTTAACCCCGGACAAAGCGTTCACAGGTCTCTGCACCGGGAACCTCTGCCGATGCGTCACCTACCCGAAAACCCCCGGGAAGAAGAAGAACGCCTGCACGAAAGCTATAAAAAAGCTCAAAAAGCTGGAGGACACCGCCTTGACCAAACTGGGGTTCCAGCCCAGACCCTTGAGTGCCTCCGCCGCGCAACAAGCGAGCGACATCGCGGATGATGCCATCAAGAAAATGAAGTCCTCCCAGTCGATGGACGGGTGCACCGAGGAGGACATCCAGAATCTCAAAGCCATTATTGCCAACTTGTCGCAGGGATTGAATTTGATCAAGGACCACGATTCCCTGGAAACGAAAGGAGAGAGAGCAGCGAAAATTGGAAAAGTGCTCGAGGCAACGGATTCGATTTCCACAACCACGTAGCCATCTCCTTTTTCTGAGTAAGGATCCGTTGTGTACTGCTGTGCTAAGGAAGAACGCCGTATGAGCCTTCAGATGTTGCCGAATTTCCTCCGTTAAAGACAGAATTTACTGAGAAAATTGTGAATATTTTCTCCCAAAATTTTCAGATAATCTAGCACGCGATGTAATCTAAAATATCTGAAAATCTCAAGGAAAAATATGTGAAAATTGCGTCAAAAATACGTACATTTTTTATGAGGGAAAATTTGGCAATTCTCGAATGTTTATGTGGCGTTCTTCCTTAGCACGCAGTATAGCGGAGTAACGTTACAGGATTTTCATGATTGGAAGGCGTTGGTCAGAAAGGAACTAAGCCACTTCAGCTATTGTCAGATTTAATCAGGCAATCTAATTTTTTTCATGCAAACTGTTGTGCAGATTTTTGAGCAACTTTTAGTGAATTTTCGGCATAGTACGATGCAAATACCTTTATATTTTCAGAGGAATCCACTCGAACGTTCTTTTGTAAAACATTTATATGCCATGGTAAAGTTGGTAATAGCTGGTGTGGCTTGGTTCCGTTCTGCTAAACGCGGTCCTATTATATGGTTTTGCCTTTTGCAATTAGGAACTTCAATATCTGGTTCAGTTCAGAAACGACGTACGTACCATTGGTCTCCCTATGTACGCAAGCGTTTTTACGAATGAGCCACAAATTTTAGTTCCTAATTGCAAAACGAGGTCCAATTTAGAAACGAAAATGTTATTTTTCTTAAAGGGATGTGTCCTATCTTTTTAAAAATGAATGCTATTAAACAAGAAACAATTTTATTTGAATTAAACAATTTGCATCATAATGTGTGCGATATTTTTTCTGCTTTTCTGTCGATTCATCTGCATTTTTCCTCTGGGTGAACGGATTTAAATGGAATCATATCAGTTGTTGCCTAATTTTCCCTGATATTTTTCTTTTTTTACCGGAAACTTGGCAGCGCAATTGGTTTTGTGTCAAATCTTATCTACAATGTGTTTTTTCTTCGTTTATTTTAAATTAAAAAACGGCTAAGTTATTGTCGAAAGCTATGGTTTGCTACTTAGAAGTTTGCGAACCCTTGAGTTTGCGGACGAATGAGGATGGAGAGGTACTTAACGGATCCTAGACACGTCTCGTTACAGTAAAAATTGGTGCAAGTGGGTACGCTCAAAATTTTAAATTTTATACATCCTTCTTAGCTCAAACCTGACTAACATTCATTTCTGGACTGTCAAAATTTATCGAGAGTTCTGCACATCCCCCCTCCCCCATCATGAATCATAAATCACATCAGAGTAAACATTTAACCACCCTCTTCTCACAAGAAAATGTCGAAATCCAGCGAGCACATGCATTCACACAGCTGCTTTACGGTGAAATGGAAGCACTACGTCTAAAAACGCCAAAAACATTTGAAAAGTAACACGTTTTTTTGGAGAGGAGAAGAAAAAAAAATAAAGACGCACTACCAAACGAGTACAACACC
Organism: Bemisia tabaci; assembly: GCF_001854935.1. NCBI lineage: Eukaryota > Metazoa > Arthropoda > Insecta > Hemiptera > Aleyrodidae > Bemisia > Bemisia tabaci. The sequence goes on from NW_017547090.1 coordinate 638,146, forward strand.
TGCGCTCCACTAAAATTTACCTAGCCACAGAATTTTTTGCTGTCAAGTTAGAACGTTGAGCAGACTTTTACAGGGGAGGAAAAGAGATAGGGAGGGAGATTTCCTCCTACCTTTTTTGCACTATCTCTAGATTCTGAGAACCACCAGCCGTAGTCACACTGGAGCGAGCTGAGCGTTGTGCTCTCTACTTTTACAGCTGTCCGAAAATTTCATTGAATTTCCTTCGCGCTGCCGATAAAATTCAGTAAAATTTTCAAACAGATTCAACCAACAAATTCCCTGTAAATACTAAAATGGCGGCGGAAGTTTTGAGACGTCGCCTGGCGTTTGTGATATACTTTGGCCAGAAGGTTACGATATGCTAAAGAACAATGAATAGGATCCGTTTTTGCTCTCTACTCTTACAATTTCGCAAAGTGTGATGCATGCATGCTAGAGAGCAATAATGAATAGGATCCGTTTTTTCCTTAACGTCAGAGAAAATAACGCCGATTAGGAAAGACAATTGTTGTAAACTTACACAATTTGTCACTTCATTTAAACGTATGGGCGCAACTAGATCATAAACAAGGTGGAGAAATGGCGCTGGGTCCACACCATTTCGTGGGGAAAACAAAGCCAAGAAATTCCAAAAATTCCAAATAATTTTTGGAATTTCTTTGCTTTGTTTCCCCCACGAAATGGTGTGGACCCAGCACCATTTCTCCACCTTGTTACATACAGTTCGGACCACTTCTTAGTGTTTTTTTTTCACTAGATCATAAAGGTGAGGGGAATGTCATAGGTCCAAGTAATCTAAGAACCGGGGACTGGCCTGAGTTAGTCAAGCCATTATACACGTAAGCACAAGGGTGAATTTGAAAACAAGTTTACCTTTTTTTTCTCCAGGATTGTCAAGCTAGTGGAAAAACGAATCTAGGGTGAAAAATTCCAAACTCAGTTTTTTAACAAGCTAGATTATTTCAAGTCCACACGATAAAGAGAAATCTTCCAAATGCTAATGAGAATTAGTCAACTAGACATTCACGCTATCGAAGAAAGGGTTTATCATTTCATCGATCATTCTCCTTTTTACAAATCATCCATTCAGCCCCAGAAAGTCTCCTGCACGTGCTTAAATAATAATTCACGAATTTAAAAATAGCATGCATCATTCACTAGGATGTATAAAAGCTGACACAGCCTTACACAATAATCTTCAGCCTGCTGTAGAATAAATCGTGGATCCTATTTTTTTTTTTTTTTTTTTTTTTTTTTTTTTTTTTTTCTTTTTTCTTCAGCGTAGTGATAGTGCTGATTTTTTAGCATTTGAATAATGATGTTTTCCATCCCTGAAGGGTAGGAATTATTTCAGCATTTGGAAGGGCCAACTTGCCAAAGGCATACTCGGAAAAAAATAGTTCCATTTTCAACTATCTATAGTTGAACTTATTATCCAGATCCAGTTACAACAATCAAAAAATCTCCGAGTCCTGCGTTTTCTAAAAATAAATCCTAATGCGTCAGCGCCCACAGATCGGACAACTGTATTGACGTCCGAAGAATACGTCACGAAGTATCATGCACGTTCATTGATCCGTAGTGATGTACGTTTCTCCGATAACGTTACGTGCCTTTTTCACTGTAGCTGCAATACTTTCATCCAAACGCACGGACTAACTAGAGTGTTCACGTATTTTAAGTATTTTTGAAAGCAGTTTCTTACAAAAAATAAGAGAAAAAGGGGAAAAATACACGCAACAATTGGGTACTATTCCAACGTTGCCTAGTAATGCAGTGACGTTATTGTCAGTGATTAAAAGCCTCCGAACAGTAGAACGAGCCATCCAGAAAGGTTGAACATGAAATTTCTTATTACTTTAACAATAAGACTGCAGACTTATAGATGATTAGAAGGAGACTACGAGTTCTGGAGCAATTCTCAGAAGTTGCTTTGACGGCCGCCATTATAGTTAATCTGAGTAGAATTTAAGGACTATCTCTTTTTGACAGCCGCTAAAATCATGAAAATCGGCCCCGTAGATTTTCAGAACGAATTTTGACAGAGAAATGAACATTTCTGCCCGGATAGAGAGTTATACATAGGGGGTTCCCCCTTAAATTTTGGTATTATCCCAATTTGATGGACGATATGGACTTTTCTAATAGATTTTGGTGGTACAGTAACATTTGGGTTAGGCACCTCATTTTTTAGGGTACCAAAATTAATTGGATCAATAGGTCCAAGGTGGGACCTAACCTCAACCTTTTTTTCCGTGCATTGTTTAAATGGAAGAATCCACAACTTTTACCACGTCGCATCATCATACATCCTGAGTCATACTTCGAAAGAGTAAATAGAGTAAGCTTTTTTAATATGTGTGTGTACGATATACGCACTACTCGGTTGCACGTATGTATTGTTCCCCTATAGTAATACTTTATAGAAAATGTGTATAATTCTGTACGATCTGAAAGTTCACAATTAAATAACAAAAACAAAGAGTAAGCTCATCCAAGAATCTGTCGATGGCTGCAAAGATCATGAAAATCTGCACAGTAGGTTGGGAGAGCGAACTGTGATAAAATATGAACATTTAGGGAGTCGGTGACCGTATGGTAATAATTTTGTCATTGTCGCTTTATACATTTTCAGGAAGGCCTCCTGAATAAAAATTAACGAGGAAACCAATGAAGCCCCATTTCATTCTGTACTTTTCGCACATGGAAAAAAGAGGCAGGGGTTGAGCCCACCTTGCACATTCCTAATTGATCTTGATAGCACCCCAATATATTACTTAGATTACTACCCCAACATATTAGATTACTACCCCAATATATTAGGTTACTACCCCAATATATTAGGTTACTACCCCAAATATTGCGGCACTACCCCAACTTGAGTAGCGGTAATTAATTAACCAAAATTAATTGGAAATGCCCATATCATCTCATAAATTAGGGTAACACCATAATTTTAGGGGATAACCCCTAACACTATTTCCCCGTGTATTTACGAGCTTGTAAAGTTTCCCATCATGTCCAAAACTACCATTGGCTCGTTCCAGTGTGAGTCGCGCCACCCTTCATACATAAAATAGTCGCTCCTCTCACTTAAGGGCGTATCTCTATTTCCACATGAGCCCCAAAGAACATATAGTTATCTAGAGAACAAGGCTCTCATGTAAATCAAGGTACGTTTTTACGTTAGAGAAGCGACAAAATGACAGAGATCGTGAACTGCTTTCGAAACTTGACAACCGAGATGATGAATTCAAAGTCGTTTTTTGCATTTTTCACTTCTCCCCTCCATTGTGTGTATTTTTTCGTGGAACTTGTCACAATCCCTCATGGACGAGGGAGTTGACATGTCTGGCACTACGATGTGAGCTCTCGCACAATTCGGTTTCCAGTCGTTCGCGAGATGAGGTGCGGAGAAGTGATCAGCGCGGCCGCCATTTTGGGGGCGGCCCTGATGACCGGCGTCGTGGCCGGTATCGTGACCGGCACGCCGAGCATAGTCCCTCGCGATGAGGGTGGACGAAACTCTGACAATATTTTGGTCGCTAATATTCGGAGACTGAGCGCAGGACAGGAAAAAAGGGATGGAAAGGAAGGAACCGTGCCCAACGCAGTCGGACCAGGGGTTGAAAGTATTCTGGTGACCGTTGATGGAAACGCCGCAAACGATACGAAAACATCAAACGATGAAGATAGAACTACTGGGGACAGCAAGGAACCCAGTGTTATTTTACCACGAGGGATCCAGATTTCAATGAGTGAGAAACGTTTCTTTCCTTTTTTCGCTGCATTATGTAAAAGAATAGACTATACACTAAATGAAAAGATTGGTAGAATTTACCATTCCTTCACGCTGTGTGAAATACTGCGTGAAGGAATGGTAAATTCTACCGATTTTTTTTTCAGTGTACATTTTATAATAAGGAACTGACAATGAGCTAATAACATTAAAGCCTAGATGCGAACAATTTTATGTTATGTGAGAACAACTATTTAAACTTACCGATGCACTCCTATATTTTTCCTTACGCCGTACAGTGGATCGAGTCAATAGGAGATGTCGGACAAAATTTGGAAACTTTAAACGCTTATAATTCCGTTTATACAAAACTTTGAGGTTCTAAAAGTAGTTTCATTGGTTTCGTCATGAAATTTTCTTCAAGAAGAACCCCTTACAATTTAAAATGTAACAAAATAAGCGCCAATATTTGCAGTTTGAGTCAAAAATTTCATGTCCGACCTCTCTAATCAACTTGAACCACTGTGCGCCATCTTAAGGCTGCCGTGCTACGTAAAAACGCCGTACAGCATTCGGATGTTTTCGAACTCTTTCTTTGAAAATGCTTTTATTTTTAGAAAAGTTGTGATTATTTTTGAGATGTATTAAAATTTTTATTTCTCGTATAGTATAGCGAACGTTTTTCAACTTTTGACATTGGCCTCCTTTGAGATAACAATAAGAATTCAAACCTATGTTTTCAAAGTAAAATATAAAGCCAATAAAAAAATAAAGTTTTTAAAGCCTAGAGGCACTTTTTAATACTGAGAAATGTAACATTTACAATACTGTGCCACCAAAACCATCTTTTGACCCATGGCCAAACCTTCCCATCATCCAAAAATTTCATTTTAGCTATATTGAAATAAAATTTCGAAATTGCCGAATAAGAAATCTGTCCCCTCTCCGTCCTATCAGTCCTAGAATATTGGCATTCCTATTCCTAATGAATTTAGCGGGTTGGTTTTTGAAATTGATTGACAAAGAGACAATGTATTTATCCTAAAGTTGGGTCACAATTGAAAATTCTCGTGTTTATGTTGACTTTGAGTTCCTTTTTATCGGTGAGATCAACTAAGAGGATTTGGCCAATCGACCAAATTTTGGTTAAATTGAACGAAATCGTATGGGTTACTACAAAGAAATGCGGGGAAGAAGAATTTGGTAAATTATGGACTAACTATAAGAACTCTCGTAAGTTATAGTTAGTTAGTCTATTGCTTACCTCCTTCGTCCATTTCAACCACCCGCCTCCACCAATATAGACAAGCTCCATTTTCCATTTGCCTTCGCTGCCTACCTATTAGTTTGACCATGTCCATCAAAATCAATAAGCGGCCCGCAGATGCAGAATTCATCACGGGAAAACAGTGGTTGAGGGTATGTCCTAAAATTGCGGTACTATCCCGATTTGTTGAATGATTTGGTATGGATATTTTCAATTAACGATGGTGACTCCGCAACTAAAGTCGGGGTAGTACCGCATCATTTGAGCTAGTAACCTAATTTATTGGGGTACTAATACTAATACAGTTACTTGGAAATGTCCGAGCTGGGAATTAACTCCTTCCCCTTCCTCTTTTTTCCGTGATCAGGAAAGAGATTTGTTAGAGGTGTAGTCAGCTAAGTTGACGGGTGTTTACTTTCGGTTTGCAAGCGCCGACGACGATTTTGGGCCTGTCCACAGACCCTCGCTCGCTACTATCCATCTTGAAAACATCCGTCTTATGATCATACTGTAAACAAACCATGTTTCAGTTATGATTCGCGACCTTTACGTGGTTGTAATTTCGTTGTAGCTGAAAAATAGAGTTGTTCGATGTTTGAAAGTATTAAAAAACCAATTCAGGCTTGTGTTACTTTGTTAATCATTCATTACCGCGAGGGTCCGATGTTTTTGAAATGGATAGTAGCGAGCGAGGGTTTGTGGATAGGCCTAAAATTGTCGTCGGCGCTTGCAAACCGAAAGTAAACGACGACACCTCTAGTTATTAACATCTATTTAAGTCCATATTATATCAACTTTCATCATTTCTCCCGCAATGCATTTTAACGTTAATTTATGCGAGTATGTTTTCTGTTTTTAAAGAATGGGACACCGATTACTCCTTTGGTCAAGGCGGTAGGAGTGCGCCGGATGACAGCTATGAAAGCATCAGTAAGTTTTATCTATATGCAACATTTCATCAAACATTTTTTAAAGATTGTTAGACGGTAGATAAAACCCGTGAGATTCGACGTGATACATTCAATGGGTTTTTTTTTCCCGAACAGGAGATATGCAGAAAGTGGAGCTGAATTCCTCGTTCTATGTTACTGATTCTGTGCGGGAATAGTTAATGACAAGCCTTTCACAAAGTGTCTCCTCTGAATTTTCTTTCAGTGTTTAAATCGTTATTTTCAAAACGTCATGATAAAGACCTTCTAGTCTCCATTAATCAAAATGAAGATGGGATTTTAATGGAGAACAATTGGAATTCATTCTGCAATTATAGGAACTACAATTTTTAGCCTATCCGGAAAAACACTCATCTGCATGGGGACACTAATGGCACATACATCGTTTATAAACTGAGGCACATATTATAGTTCCAAATTGCACATTGCAGTCCATTTTAACATCATGGTACTTCGAACTCATGTAACATTCTTCACATACTGTTCTTCATGCACCGAAAAATAAAATCATGCCACTTGTCAAGAGACGACGTCGAAAAGTTTTATGCATCAAAAAATTGAGCATCGCAAGAAGTGATCACGCTGCACAGTGGACCAAGTCAATAGGAGAGGTCGCACAAAATTTGAAAATTTTAAACGCTTATAACTCCGATTATACAAAACTTTGAGGTTCTGAGAGTGGTTTCAGTGGTTTTCTCGTGAAATTTTCTTTTAGAAGCACCCCTTGAAATTTTAAATACATACAAATGCATCCGACCTGGGATTCTACTGTCCCGTCGCATGGCGTCCGCCAGTGATGCAATCAACTTTCAAAGCTATCCTTTTACCGCTGTACATTGGATCGAGTCAATAGGAGAGTTCGGACATCATTTGAAAACTTTAAAAGCTTATAACTCCATTCCTACTAAACTTTGAGGTTCTAAAATTGGTCCCATTGGTTTCCTCGTGAAATTTCCCTCAATTAGCACCCCTAAGAATTTAAAATGTACCAAAATAAACATCAAAATTTGCAGTTTTAGTCAAAAATTTCATGTCCGACCTCTCTAATAATTGACTCGATCTACTATGCGCCGCAAACCGAGATACGAGGTTTGGGAATTTCACATTCGAAATGTTGAGGCCTCCACGAGGATAGGAGCTGATTTAGGGACGATAATGAATTCCGAATTTTATGAATATATAATATAAATATTTATATAACTTTTTTATACACTGGAAAAAAACACATTGGATCTAGAGCCCAGACTCTTAGAAACATTGACAAGAAAAAATACTCTCGATTCAATCAGATTTGAGCTTAAATCAAGAACCAAGCCTCTTAATTTGAGCGGATTTCCTTTCGATTTAAGCTTAAATCTGATTGAATCAAGAGTCCTTTTCTGTCATGCTAATGAAGAACGCCGTATGAACATTCGAGAGTTGTTAAATTTCCCCGGATAAAACACGTATTTTTGAGGAAAGTTAAGCATAATTTTCCTTAAAATTTTTAGATGATTTAGATGAAATTGGGGACAAAATTGTCTGAGAAATTAGAAGAAAAATATTAGCAACTTTCCCAATAAATTCGAATTTAATCGAAGCAAATTTGGCAACGCCTGAAGGTTAATACGGCGTTCTTCCTTAGCACGGCAGTTTTCCTTGTCAACGTTTTCAGGAGTCTGGACTCTAGATCCAATGTGTTTTTTATTTCGGTGTACTGAACATGTTTTTAATCCCTTTTGAATGATAGTCAATGGAGACTTTTTATTTCTCCTACAAGGTAGCGGTGAGTCGGACGATGACAGTCTGTACCAATGTTCGCGTTGCGGTCATAGCGGCGGCGGCAGAGGCTCTCACTCGCACAGTCTCTCCATCAGCGGGCGTAGCGGGGGTAGGAGCGGCATAGGCAGTGAGTACCAAAGTACCAAGCATTCAGTTTTCACCCCACACAATAAAAAATTGCCGTGTTTATTGTTACTTCGAGCTTACTTTGAGTTCCTTTTTTTCGGTCGCATCAACCAGAAGAATTTGGTTGATCAACACAATTTTTGGTTAAATCTACCGATACCGTATTGGTTACTACAGAGAAATCTGGGGATGAAGAAAGTGTCCTGTGGGCTGATTATTCAAATTGATAGACAAAGCAATAGACAAATGAATCGTAGCGCACTGAGAAAAATTTTTAGTCAGATCAACCAGAAAACTACTTGATCCAATGAGACTACTCCAATGAATATTTCCCTGAATGGAATGATACTTGAATCAACTGGAATAGCCAGTTATATTTTTTCTAGTTGAAGTAACTGGAAATTATCCTTGTTTTAAATGGATAGAATCCTTTCGGTAACTGGAATCATCCTCGGAATAACTGGAAAATATCCGTATTGTTACGTAGTGCTTGAATTCATACTCCGTCTCGACTCCTGCTCCATTGGAGGGGGATTTAAAACGAGCGATCACATATTAGAGCCCAAAGCTCCAGATTTTCTCGAAGCTCAAAGTGAGAAAGTGATGAAAAAGTTAAATTTGGCGTTCATTAACATCTTGCTCAATTAGATAAATCCAGCCAAATCCAACGGATTAGGGGGCTGAGGGAAACCACTGATTAGTGACGCAATGGTCTGTGCTTGAAAGCGCCCTGTCCCGATGCTGGAAGCAGTTTGCTCCACCTCAAGCAACTCTTTTAACTCCCCGGAGATCAAATTGCATATACGACGAAATGAAGGAGTTTAAAGTGGATCCGGTTATGCCCCAACGGTCTAATCGCGCACCATTCCTACAGCTGTGGTGGGGGTAACGAATTCATTATCCGGAAGATTAAACCGCTCGATGCAAGGGAGGAACTTCGAATGTGCACACTGATTGGGAGGCGATTAATTATAAATACGAAGAAAAACTTGGAAACCAAAAACAATTCTTTTTCCTTCTTATTCATTAATTTTGTTCGTTTTTTCATTTTTTCCCTTTCAAAACATGAAATTAGTCAGTATGGTCCCGAAATGTGAGAGTTAGCGGAGAGGGACTCGGCGCAATGGAAAATATGATCGTACAATGTACCATCGTACAATTCTTCCACCAATACATTTTCCTCGCGGTAGAACGTAACTACGTTTCAATGTTGCCAAATTTCCACTCGCAATTTGCATTTTTACTAGGAGAATCTTCAGCCCTTTAAACTGACAATTTTAATGAGGAAATAATAGTGGACAGTACACCAAAACACGCATTGTTCATACGAGTATGTTGGAATTTATTCTTGATAAGTGTCTGGATACTTTTCGGGATTACCTATCTCATCTACAACAAGATCAAAGAAACAAAAACACAACAATCATAGCACGAAAGATGCGTTTTTCTAGTTAAAAATCTCACTCATTTTTCTTCGGATCTCATGCAAATATCAAAAAAAATTTCACAGGTACGTCTTCCGTGGGGATTGAATTGTTTGAATCAATTTTGCAACCTTGTAGTGGAGTTACGTATCTTTGTCCGGGAAAAATAGAGGGATTCGTTAATTTTTTTAAAATTTCGCAACCTTAGAATGGAGTTCCGAGTTCCGTATCTTCGTCTGGGAAACGACGAACAGGGCACGTCACGAGAACTCGTTAGATTTTTTTCAAATTTCGCAACCTTAGAATGGAGTCCCGCATCTGTGTCCGGGAAACGACAAATAGAGGAATTCGTTAAATTTTTTTCTAACTTCGCGGCCTTAGAATGGAGTTCCGTATCTTCGTCCGAGAAACGACAAAAAGAGGAATTCATTAAATTTTTTTCTAACTTTGCAATCTTATTATGGAGTTCCGTATCTTCGTCCGAGAAACGACAAATAGAGGAATTCATTAAATTTTTCTCTAACTTCGCAACCTTAGAATGGAGTTCCGTATCTTCGTCCGAGAAACGACAAATAGAGGAATTCGATAATTTTTTTCTTACTTCGCAACCTTAGAATGGACTTCCGTATCTTCTTCCAGAGCACTTTACGGGAATGTGTTAACCTTTTTTACAATTTTCAGCCGCGGCTGACTCTTACGAGGACGACGACGCCGAATCGGACCGGGACAGTTACAGTAGCAGCAGAAGCAGCAGTGGGTACAGCTACATGGACGACATGGGCAGCATGGACATGGAGGCGGACGCACTAGAGTCGGATGAGCCGTGGAGTGCCGACCCTTTCGCGGGCAGCCACAAGTCGCGGTACCCGCAATGGGAGGACGATGACGATGATGAATACGAGGCCGAAATGGCCTTTCAAAGCCCTCCAAGTCGGGGATCCAGGGACCCGACTTCAGGATCGACCCGAATCGCAGGATCCCGGACTCCGACTGCAGGATCCCGGACACCGACTGCAGGATCGCTGACTCGAACTGGCGGATCGCGGACTCCAACTCGAGGATATGATCGATCCGATAGTCGTGACATACGTGACGATATCGCACCTTCCAAGTACGGTACCACGTACGGTAACGACGCTTACAAGACCCCAAGCCGTAAGACGTCGTACAGTGAAACCGGTTACGCAACGCCGAAACCCAAGACGTATCTTGTTTTTTTTTAACATTTTATTTGGACCGCGTTTAACAGAAAGGAACCGAGCCACATCAGCTATCGCCAAAATTAAACGGGCAATTTCATTTTTTACAAGAGAATGTATTTGCGGATTCTTTTGAAAATTTTAAGGAGTTGTCTTCACACTGTGCAGAAAATTCACTGAACTTTGCGCAAGAATCCGCTCAACGTTTCCATGTAAAAGACTAAATTGCCCGATTAAATTTGGCAGTAGCTGATGAGACTTGATTCTTTTCTGCTAAACGCGGTCTATTTAATAATATCATGCTACTGCTAATACTAACTATATCGATGGCTGAAATCCCTAATTGTACATTTGAACAATTACAACAGCGAGTAACAAGGCTAGAAAATACAAATAAACCCAGGACGTTTTGGCTGGGAACGCCTTCTTTGGTTGGATAAAAAACAATGAAAATTAAAAAAAACTTAGTACTTGGTTGTATCTTCCAAAAAAGGAGTGCATGTTGTTAGGAGAAAAAAATTGATAACACGCGATCGACACGAAACACTGCATCCGAACATCGATAAAATTAGTCTAGTTGCTGTGTTGATCATGTAATGAAGAAAAAATTTGCATAACCACATTCATCTTGTTTTGGAAGGTACGACTTAGTACCAAGTGTTTAATTTTTTAAGTTCATTGTTTTTTTATCCAACAAAAGAAGGCTGGGCTGCCTCCATCCGAAAATTTTTGGTTTCATTTGTGTTTTCTAGCCTTTATTGTAATTGTTTAAATGAGAACTCCTAAGCCACGCATTTCGTTTGCAGTGTTAATAAATCCCTGCACCCATTTTACTTTTTTGACGGAGAACAAGTCAACATAATTCACTGAAGTTTTGATGGAATTCTCTTCGCGCTAATGATAAGAATTGCGGAAATTTAAAAGAATTACTTCAAGTACTGTTTGCATTTAAAAATTAAAGCTCGTGACAGCTGGTTTACAACCGAGTCGCTAATCAAATCATAAAAATCAGGATAAGATTACTGATGTAGTTACGTTATTTTGTCATTTTTCCTCTCACACTTCACTTCCACTCTCATTCTTACGTGATCTCATGGGTTCCTCCAATTGGACCGCTTTAAACAGAAAAGAACCAAGCTACATCTGCTATTGCCAAATTAATGTGGGCAATTCAATTTTGCACATGGAAACGCTTGTGCGGATTTTTTTGCACATTTCAGTAAATTTTCCGCATATTACGAAGCAAATTAGCTGAAATTTTCTGAGGAATCCATAAAAACGTTCTCTTGTAAAAAATTAAATTCCCCAGTTACATTTGGCGATTGCTGATGTGGCTTGGTTCCTTTCTGCTGAGCGCGGTTCAATTCTCTCCTTACATTTTCGTTCCTTACAAACCAAGGTATTAATCTCTCGTAGAACCTTCGCCTGGAAACTTCCAACCTTATCTATACCTTTTCATTTATTCATTTACACTACCCATAGGCGGTTCTAGGCCTTCATGCTTGGGGATGCCCAGAGGTGGAAAATATCGGAGACCGGCCCCGGAAGGGACGGTCGCTCAAGGGAGGCCTAAGTTTCGGCCCTCAAATTTTATCCCTTTCCTACCCTCCTTTCTCTTTTTCTCTCCTTCCTCTCTACTTAAATAACTATAAATTCAATGTAGAAAATTTTTAGCGAAACTTTCCAAAAAAAAAAAAAAAAAAAAAAAAAACAGTAGAATCTTTGTAAAACACGGCTATCAATATCAATTCTGTTTCAAACATTTTCAATTAATTCCTGAGATTTTTTCTCAGTATGAGCGAATACAGAATCTTTAAAAGCAGTAATTTCACGGTTCCGATAACCGTACTTAATTTTTGCTTAGGGGTGCCCGGCACCCACTTGCACCCCCGTAGAACCGCCTATGACACTACCCCAAAGTTGTAAAACATGCTGTGTCGTTTAGGTTTTAATATCCGACCAGATCGTCAAATTTTGTTTTCCTTTGATAGTTTTAGGACGTATGCTGAAGACAATTACGACAAATCTCCAGGCATGTTCGGGTCGAACGCAGGGATCTTCTCCAGCTTCAACGCCCCCAGTAGTTTCAAGAATGGCTTAAACAGGGGTTTTGGTGGTAGTTTCGGGGTCGGATACAACAGTCCCTACAATGGTGGCTTCAGCAGTGGCTACGGTGGCGCTTTCGGTGGTGGCTACGATCCCCTCGGCTACGGTGGTTTTGGCAGCTTCGGTGGTAGAAATAACATGATGATTCCGACCCAAGGTAATGCCAAAGATTTGGAACGAAGCAAAATACCCTATAATTTTTCGGGGGATGTTCAAAAAATCGTTTTTTTAAAACAATTTTATCTCACTGTATTAAAAAAAGCGAAGCCGATTTTTGTGTGTGTGGCACTTTCTGTATTCTAATCCCTGGATGAATTAGCCAATCAGAAAACGTCATGAAGCCAAGATGAGGTCATCGGAAAATTCCGTTAATAGCGATATCATAGCTTTTCTGATTACTTCCTCTTTAAGTTAGCAGGGTTTTCGTATAACGTCATCCGTGCTATGCTGATTTTCCGATCAATTAATTCCAAAAATTGCTGATGGACCAATCAGGTACCATCCTCCACTAAACTTTGAAATTTTAGATTTATCTCGGAAAAATCTAAAATTAATCTACTGGTTAGTGGGGCCCGGGCCTCTTAGGGGGGTGGGGGGAGCAGGTCAGAGCTTTGTTCTCGTGGTCTTTCGAAAGGGGAGGGGAGTTAGGCTACAGTATTGATTTTTCAGATGTCTTTTGTTATTTTTGGATTTTTTTTTGGAGGGGGGGCAGGGGGAGCAAACTTATGTGATTTCAAACAGGAGTTCAGAGGTTGGCTGACGGATGGTTTACAGGGCGGGAAAGGGATAAAAAAAATCTGATAATATGACCTCCGTAATACATGAACGGTCTCAGCTGACGCAATACGGTTAAAACTTAATTTTACGATTTTCAGTTAATTTAAGCAAACAATATGCTGCAGATAGACAAAGCCCCTAATTGCGCCCAACAGTGAAAATCGAACCCGATGGAGCTGAATTTCTTCGAGCTACGGAAGATTTTTTTCAATATCTTTGTGCCTTTTTCGTTTCCAGTGTTTGACGCTGTGCAGGATTTGATCGACGACCAGTCGATGTTTTACGTGACCTTTGAATGCCCGCCCAAAGTCGGAAAATACTTTTGTAAAATGCAATGTAAAATGCGTAACGAAAAATTGACAGGGAGCTGCGACGGTGGATATTGCAGCTGCATGCTCAAATGGGAGAAGAAGATGAAGAAGGCGATGAGCAAACGTTTCCGTACGTAATTAATAAATAATAATTATTAATTATTGATTTAATGAAATCGCTTTGACCCAAAAAGTGATGCTCTAAGTATGTTTTCGATTTATGGTCTTTCCACTCGAAGCAATGAATGCTTGTCGCGGGAAGTTGTTAGTCTGCAGTGTCTCTGCATTATCTTATTTTGACTGCTACGGCGAAAAAGTTCAAAATTCCGTCACGCAGCCGTGAGTTGATCAAAATATGGTGCGGGCTCATCTAGGGACTCTAGACCTATCTCCTATTAATAGCTGATAAAAATCATTAAAATCGGCCCGGTAGATCTTCAAAACTAATGTGACACAAAAATGAACATTTACATTCTTTAAATAGTAAAATTCACAACTTTATGTAACTTCGTGAGTATGTATAAGACCTGCTTCACATTTCTAAAATTAAAATATACCGGGCTCATCTAGATACTATCACTCGTCGATAGCCATGGAAAATAATGAAAATCGGCTCTAGTACCCAAACAGCATTCCTCAGCGGAAAAATCGCAATATTTTGTAATTAAAGTGCTATTTTGTACGATTTTTTGGCCATGAAACCGCTAGGATCATCAACATCTGAGCGATTATCCTCAATATTTTCGCAAGTTCATCTCTATAAAATGGCGTTCGCTAAAATCGAACCGTTATCTCAATTTACTAAGATTTTTTGTTCGATAATACCTATTGCAAAAAACCGTCGGAAAAATCGCGATTTCATTGCAAAAAGCAGTGAAATCGCAAATATTATCTGATAATATTGCCATACATGGACGTTGATAAAACCGCGATTCATACCGCAATTCATTCTCCGATCATATCGCATTTTATCGTAGCACATCGAAAATAAGAGTTGCTGAAGTAACATCCCGGATGTTAAAAATCTGCGCAACAACTATTGAGTGTTGGTATGTACGCTGCGGTTGTTAATTCAACGTAGCTAAGATGTTATTTTAACAGCCAGAATATTCATATCAACATTTAAGAGTTGTCGTGCAGATTTTTAACATCCGGGATGTTACTTCAGCAACTCTTTTTTTCGGTGTGCTACTCGGGTAGGAAGAACTGTGACAAAAAACGAAAATTTTGGGGGTCAGAGAGTACTGATATCAGTGTTAGCATTCATGTTCTAAATGCTGAACGGTCCTCTTGAATGCATTCCAGGAGATGCTATGGAGGGTTACGACACGGATTGCAATGACTACAAGAAAGCGAAACAGTGCAAACGGTTCTGCAAAGGTCTGACATCGGACAAAACGTTCACCGGTCAGTGCAGCGTTGACCACTGTCAATGCGTGACCTACCCAAAGATCCCGGGCCAGAAGAAGAACGCTTGCACGAAAGCCATCAACAAGCTGAAGAAGACCGAGGACGCAGCGTTGTCGCGGCTAGGGATCAAACCGAAGCCTCTGAGCAGCCTCAGTGCCGCCGCCGAGAAGCAGGTCAACGCAGTCGCCGACGAAGCCATCCAGAAGTTGAAGGCCAGCAACTCCATGGACGGGTGCACGGAGGAGGACATACAGAATCTAAGGTCCATCATATCTAGTCTCTCTCAAGGATTGAACCTGGTCAAAGGGGCAGACTACGCGTCAATCCTCACTGGCGGTGGTAGCGGCAAGGGCGCCGAGAGTAGTCCTGGGAGTCCCGGTAAAAGTGGTGAAAGTGTCGAGAGGAGTGGTGGAATTTCCAGCAGAAGTGCTGGAGGTGGATATGGAGGAAGTGCTGGAGGTGGATATGGTGGAGGTGGCGGTGGATATGGTGGAAAAGGCGGTGGAAGTGCTGGAGGTGGCGGTGGATATGGCGGAAGTCCCAGTAGAGGTGGTGGAGGTGGCGGTGGATATGGTGGAAGTTCCAGTAGAGGTGGTGGAGGCGGTGGCGGAGGTGGCGGTTGGAAGCAACAGCTTGTATGATCAGGATTAAATATTTTCATCCATATTTGGCAAATATTAAACTCTATCAACGATTAAAACATGTCTTAAGCATCACCAAACTTCATTCTGTATAGTAATTCTACGAAACCAAACTGTTCATTATCTCGGAGCAATGTCCGGCGCGAATTTCACTCCGCAGCGGTCAGACTATTGAACTTGATGATAGGCAAAGCGATGGACAAGTAAGTAAAATGGAAAATTAGGCGATCCTGTTGGTCGAAATGGGTGGTTAATAGAGACTGAGGGGGGAACGATCGACTAACTGTAGGATCTCTCGTAGGTTGTATTTAATTAGTCTATTATTTATCTCCTTTGTCCATCACCTTGACCCGTCTTCACCAATAGGATCACTCCATTTTACCTTTGCCTTTGTCTTGAGCGTCTATATCATTGCCCATTAATTTGTCACTACAAGAATGTCAATATGAAGTATCACGCAGCACCTTGCAACCTCGTCCTCTGTTACGTTGCGTAACACTATAATATACTTTTTACAATCCCTGTTTTTTTAGATAATCATCATATTATTTAACGTTACCCTGTAATATTAAATGCAATTCGTTTAATTATAGTTTTAAACCATGTAGATAGATACAAGGGGATACTTGTAGTTGTTACGTTATATTTAAATAAATTCCTTCGATATCAATAAATATATACACACATATGCACACCCTCTTACATACATCGAAAAAAAGAGGATCTTGATTTAAGCAGAAATATTCTTAAAATTGCCACTTTTTAACCAATGAGAATAGATGACCAAATCTGGAAGGAAGGCGCGAACATCTCGACGAAACCTGTTTAATTGAAGTGATTTTATCACTGAGTAAGGAGGAAATCTTCTTTACGACTAATTTAACTTATTTCAGTTTGGACCCCCATTGCGTGTAATTAAATGTTGGATGATTTCCATCTACTTCAAAAGCACCGCCAAAAAACTTCAGAGTAAAAATTTGAAATGAAATAAAAAACATTTGAATTATTTGCACTCCATCTACGTGATTGCACAATGTACTGACATAATGTTAGCTCTCTCATAATTGAAAATCCGTCTGGAATATTTTCCACTAGCGTGACTGGGGATATAGTCTCACATTACTCATATCTTGAAATTTTTTAATACTTTTAACACCAGTCCCCCCCCCCTTAAAGTGCGGTTGATGATTCAAAGTGTATCTTAATTTTCAAGTGGAATAATCCAACGCTTGATGTAGTAATAATGTATCCAGAACGAATGAACTCAGCAAAAAGTATACAAAATGCCATTAGACCCCCTATATCGCATGCATAGGTTGTTCAGTTTCTGCGTACAGAGAAAATCCCATTGCCTATTTTTCCTCGATGACGCCCTTTCCATGGATATTTCACAAAAAACAATCTCCATACCAAAAGCGTAGCATCGTTTTTTGAAGAAAAAAAAAAAATCGTGACGCAAACCAAATACAATCATAGTCGAACGTGCTTGCTCCAGGCCGCAAAAAAATTCCAAGCGCAAAAACCGATGATTCTTTCTAAAACCATTTTCTCGGGTAGAGTTTCTGTCACTTTTCACCATGCAATTCAGTCATTCTGGGGAGAGCAAAAATAATTTCAAACCTAACCTCACATTTTGCCGTGTATCGGACGAAAGAACGTAACTCCATTCCAAGGTAGAAAAATTGACTCAAACAATTCATTAATTCATTTTATAACAACGTATCAGTGCAATTTTTATCCAAAATTTGTATAATTTTTGGATGAAATCTGACGAAAAATCAGAGAAATTTTCAGTTAGGAATGCCCAAGATTCTCCTGGTTAATATGCAACTTGCGAGGGGAAATTTGGCAACATTGAAATGGGGTTACGTTCTATCGTAAGGGAAACGACGATTTGAGTGGACATACTACTAAAAATCTGCGGCGCCAATCACTGCACCTCCAGGGTTGAAGTTCGATGTGATCTTCGTACTAGTTTTTTGACTTGTGGATGAGAAGCCGGAATTTGTCATAGACGTAGTGTCAACAGAAATGGAATCTTTGGGTGTATATAGAAGTATGGGTAAATGGATATATATTAAGGTACGCTCGGGTAAAGCAGTCTCTGGAAACTGTGGAAAACATAGTAATGACGCATATTGCGTCAAATGGCATTTGAAAATAATTGGCCTCACTACACGGGTTATAAAATATCGAATATGAACGCACGCAAATATATATTCTGGAGATGCGTAAAATTCAAATCGACAGTGAAACTACCAGGCCACGTATATCCATTTGCGACGCTGTAGGCTTCCTGTCATACCTACTTTATTTTCAAAACAGAAAACGACTCGACGTCAGTTTTTGATCTCTTCCGTGTTTTCTCTTCCCTGTGCGACAAAAACTCTGTGAAAAATTCAAGGAATGATATTGATTTGTTCTCCTTCAAGAAAATGAAATTAGAGCGAAAATTTTTAAACACTGCAAACGAGATACGTGGTTTGGTAGTAGCTCGAGTCCGAACGTTTTGCAGTGTGAAAATACTTAAAAAACTTCAACTTTGCTCAGAGTACTAACTTTTACACCTTTGAAGTTCACTCTAAAATAGTGAGATGGCGTGCCAATTGCGACATCATTCAGTCACGCATCAAGTTCATTACTTTGGGTATGAAAATATCATTAAAAATGGAAACGAGTCGAAAAACAAAGATAAAGTAAAGTAGTATCACAAATAATTAGTTTTTTTTTTTTTTAAAAAAAAAAAGGAGTAAAATAGGTACACGCTTCCAACATTTAAAAACGCGAAAATCTTTCAATCAATTTTTTTGGTAAAAATGGTGAAAACTAGTAACCTATTTAATAGAGATGATTTTTTGCAGATGATTTACCCGAATTTGAGACAGTGAGAGGTTGGCGACAGGGGGTGTTAAGTGAGATGAGGGAGTGTCAACTCCCTGATAACCTGTGGGAAGACCGAGCTTTGTGGCGATTAGGTGTCGCAAAGCGCCAAAGAGCGCTATAACAGCGACTCGTATGTATGTATTTACCCGAATTTAAAAATATTTCGAGTGACCCCGAAACCCGATTCTCTGCTTAGGTCCACTTCATGTGAAAATGTAAATATCAATGTATGTGTGTATGTATGTGTTTGATAAAATCCCGTCTCGTCACGTGTGTTTTGACGAGATGGCATCGGCCATGTTGAATAATGCCTAGCATCCTTGTCCGCGAGGGTTGAACGGGACGACTTCTCTCACGAAATGTTCACCTGCACCGGAGTATCTTTGTTGAAGCAGGAAGCTTAAATTCGCATATACATATTGTCGCACGGCTGGCATACGGGCGTAACTGCAAAGCGAGATGAGCCGTGAAAATCATTGAACCGTAAGGATGACAGGGTTCATCGCGAAGTGTAGTTGCGCCTTCATGTCAGCCAGAATGGACCACTAGACGAGGTAAGAATTTAAGCGATCTGATACATGTTTCTTGACCAGAATTTCACGTCGAACACGATTCGTACAATGAAAATTGCCGAAACCAACTCCTAACGAGGATATTAACGTTTTTATCTCACATTGGTTACGAGGAATTTGAACTGCCCGCTCACAAGAAACTCAAAGCTCTACGTGAGTCAAATCGCGCACTACAACAGTTTCAACAAGCTTCTCAATCGAGGAATGTTCATTTCCCACCATGTGTTGTTCAAACTACGAGCAATTTGCCACAGCTGAGCCAAAGCGTCAAGATTGAGGTTGCCAGATTTTCATATCGCAGAGAGAGTCATGATCATGATAACGTTTAGCGCACGATGTGAATCACGCAGAGCATTGAGTTTTCATGAGCGGGTGGTTTGAATTCACGCATCAGGAATCATTACATATTTTCGTAAGGAGCTAATTTCGGCAATTTTGATCGTGTGCATCGTGTTTTACGTGAAATTTTAGTTACGGAACATGTATCAGAATGCTGAAATACGTATCCTTGTCTAGTGGTCCATTGTGAAATTCTAAGTGTATTTTAGACTTTCTCGATGCGATCATCGTGCTTTTCTGGCCATTTACTATTGTGAACTCTTCTTTATGCACTGTTTGAAGTTTGTAACAGGCCCATTGCTCGCACACACCGGAAGGCACGTTGCCTATCCGGCGAAATTGAAGGCGAATTTTGAATGGACGAAATCAAGTAGTAGATAACTAAGCCCCCGAGAAGTAACGTGGATTGGTCAAAAACGGCATGAAGCTCCGACAAATGCGCGGTACATAAATTAAACTTCGCAGATCTGAATTAACTGCTTGCCAGTTGATACTCTCTCTCAATCAGAGTGTTCAAACCAGACCTTTCAAATCCCGTCTGATATGAAACTTCATCACGCGTTCCGCTCATCGCCATTTTCGTGCAATTTCTCGCTTGTCATAACCATTCTTTCCGCACCGGTAAAATTCGGGAACATGCTCATTGCTCCAGCGAACGTTGATTGACATCAAAACGGGTTAGACAGAAGATGTCTCTCCCCCCAATCGGATTTCACATTTTGTAATAAGAACCGCTATTCTTCGATCGTCTATAACCTAATTGGACGCATTTCTGCCAAACGGAACTATGTGCATTATGACGTGACCTCTGTTATGCATATATTCTTATGGGTCTCGGAGCTCGGCTCATGTCTTAATGCACATAGTTCTGTTTAACAGAAATACGTCCAATTATTTGAATACGGACATTCGACATTTCTAAAAGCAATCAAACATTTTGGCTCGTTATTGCAAAATAAAGTCAAAATTGCCCTCTTCGAAACTCGCATCGGTCAGTCTTTGCCATCCTTCGCACGCAGTTAAACCAGTGGCGTATGGCTTGCTTTGCGATAAATCGTTTTTAAACCTATAGAAAAGGATCGATAAACAGGGTGTTCGCAACGAACACCTTAATAATCCATTCTTTACCAAAGCCTCAAAGGAGGGAAGATTGATAGTCGATCATTCACGCCTCGTCACTGAGTTTAACGTCATTACGCAAGTTATATTATAATAAACATTAAATAAACGCACGACGCACCCACATTGTGTTGATATGCGAAGTAGAGCACAAAGCGTCCCAAACATGCAGTTAGTATTTTCTTTTTTTGGGGGAGGGGGGCACAATTGCTAAATCTTAGGGTTAAAAAATTGCACCCTCGCACAGTGGATAAAGTCAATCAGAGAGGTCGGACATAAAATTTTTTTCTCAAACTGCAAATTTTGATGTTTATTTCGTCGTATTTTAAATTTCAAGGGTTGCCTCCAGCAGAAAATTTCACAAGAAAACTAATGGTGCCACTTTTAGAACCTTAAAGTTTTGTATAAACGGAGTAATAAGCGTTTAAAGTTTACAAATGTTGTCCGACTTCTCCTATGGACTAGATCCACTGTGCCTCGTTAAAACAGGCAGGCAGGAGTCGCCATGATCGTAAACTTCCTTTTATACTTTATTTTTTCGTCGCAAAACTAGTCAACGTGATTTCCTAAAAAATTCCTCGATTTTGTCCCTCTATAAGCAGATGATTATCTGTAAACTTGAAACTTTAGAGGTTGCTTGCTTCTCATTGCAATATTTAAGTGGGAGCAGAAACTTTGAAACACCGCAAAGGAGGTACGTAGTCTCGCACTTCGACCATCGATATGAAGCTTTGCAGACTCGCATATCGATTTTTATGGCAATTCGATCGATGCATTTTTTTGTCATCTCAAAAAGCACCTCTCAAACACATCCCGATTGGCCAGTGACGTTGGATGAGCTTTCAAGAGCAATCGCACTTTCAAGCACGACATCAGTTCGGAATGAGTCAGACTTAAAACCCGGCTGTCAGCAGGGAGAGCATTTAATGGTTTTGTGTGCTCTTTTATATGTTTTTTATTATCCGCGGAAGAGACAGATAAAAAATAGGCAGGAGTGCTTCCTTTTAACCTCGCACTCCCACAATAACGGTCCAGTCTTGACAATAGGATGTGAGCTTCCGCAGCGGAATTTCCATCACTCGGAACATGAGAATGAACTTTCGCAGCAAAAGCTGCCTGATAGGCAGCATCGTGACCGTGATCGTGGCGGGCATATCCCTGGTCAACGCCGTCAATGCCGGACGTCAGCGATGGTCAAAACCGCTTAAACGACAGTGATAATGAAGAAACCAAAAGTGACACGGCCTATATTGAAGAGGACCTGGGCAAGATCAGCATTAAACGTGCAATTGAGGAAGATCAGAAGAAAATCCTCGCTCAGGATAGCAGAAATGGAGTGTTGGTGGATATTATGCAGGTGCCGTATGACAACAGGAGTGATAATATACCTGGTAGAAGAGGGGATAAAGAAATTTCTCTCAAAAAGGAGTTTACTGATGTAGAGGGAAGCTCGGGTAATCGCATCGGAACGAGAATGCTTTGTCCAGGTAAATAACCGTTCCTCTAATCGAATTTATGATTGTTTTATTGTTGCACAAGTGGTCTGAATATTTTAAAAAAACACTTAGTTCTGTGAATAACTTCTCGTTAATTACGATAAAAAAGAAGAAAAAATGGAACAGGTTCTGAATGGAATATGTCAAAATTGGAGGAACTTATAGAATGACACGTTTTAAGATGTGCTGTTCAACTAAGTAGTGTGGTGTAGCTCTTGCTATGCTCAACTCATGACAATGAGCTAAATATATACACCTTCAACCATCTTCGATTTATTTCTTCTTTTTATATGCTTATCAATGATGCACACTCAATTATTGCAAAAACTTCCGCATTTCGTAACAAGTACTCGATAAAATCACCTATTTTTCCGGGGTATATTTGAGGGGAATTTGCCCCAATTTCTCAAAAATCCCTTTCTCTTTGTATTAATGTTACTGTGATCTCGGCAATATTTCACTGAAAAAAAAAAAAGATTGGTAGAATTTACCATTCCTTCACGCTCTATGTCACACAGAGTCAATTCTGCCAGAAAAAAGGTAAACGTTACTATATACTGGTATAGGTAACCATTCCTCTGGCAGAATAGACTTTGAATTCACGCTGTGTAAAATACAACGTTAAGGAATGGTAAGTTCCACCAATCTTTTTTTTTTCATTGTACTAACTTTTCGATTGACACTTACTTTCTTTTTCGCCCGATGAATTTTTTCCGGTTGTCAACTCTTAAACGATGGCCATTTCGACTTCCACAGAAGTCGAAATGGCCATCGTTTAAGAGTTGACAACCGAAAAAATTCATCGGGCGGAAAAGAAAGTAAGTGTCAATCACGTAGTTCCCGATAAAGAAACAAAGGATTAGTACTAACTTTTCCTCCGACACCGTAAAATTTGACCGTATTAAATAGGAAATCGATGCCCTGGTAAAAATTGGCAATAGAATCTGTGTTCCAAAATACCATAGACCTACAGTCGGCTGTAGGATTTCCAATAGATTCTATAGCCGGCAACACAATTTCGTATAGCCTTTTATAGCCGATGACGACTAAGCAACAGCCTGGCGATAAAGTGTATGCTAAACGTTACTAATTACGGATGCTAGGACTTAGTGAGTTTTTGGACTACCGCTCTCTTTTTGGGCCGTAGTATCTTGATTTATTTTGCGAAGAAAGCTCCGTACTTTTGAAGGATGTCTACCATTCCTAATATGTTGGAGCGCCTTCAATTTCGTAAGATACTGTGCAATACCTCTAGTGTGAAATAGTTGCTTCAAGCGCCGTGGTACGCTGCGGCGGGGCGCGGAGGCGGGCAGCCAGCGCGAAACTCGCTTTGGCGCCTACAAACCTAACATGGATACTTCACGACTTCACGCATTGCGCAATGCGTGAAGTATCCCTGTTAGGTTTGTAGGCGCCAGTGCGCCGCCGCTCCGCTTTGTGTTAGGCTCTAATATTTAATCTCGTGGAGTCAGCATTTTTCAACTCATGACTTTGAAATGTTTCTCATTTTAATTGATGAAAAAAAATATGTAGTAAAGGAAAATATAATGTGCTTTGTAAATATTAAGGTGATTCCGTACAAACTTAAGGATTTACAAAGCACACGAATTTCTACAAAATTTCTTATAGCCTTTCATAGCCGATGGCGAAAAAGCAACAGCCAGGCGATAAAGTGTAAAGCTCGGCTATAGGAACTATAGCCCAGCTGTATAATTTTTTATCGCCTCGTGTAGCCCGGCCGTATGAGTTTTTCCACTTTCTACAGCCAGCTATATGATTTTCTATCGCCTTCTCCAGTCGGCTATAAGAACTCCTATGGTATTTTGAAACGCAGCTCCTATCACCAATTTTTACCAGGGTGTAATCGCATCTTCTTTCTTCTCAGGTTGCCCGAACGGATGGCACGAGACTAGATTTCATTGGGAGACTAGATTTCATTGGAAGACCAACTTCCATCCTAATCCATACGAAAGGAGAGTTTACCCCAATGACTGGAGCCATCCGCCTTTGAATGGCGGATTTCCAAGTCCGATGATAAGTAGCTCTAATGCGAATGACTACGATCCCTTCAGACCTTCACCTTCGTTCCGACCGAATCAGATGATGTCCGGGGGCTTTGGAGGCTACGGAAACAACAACATCGCTCCATCCCGAGGTGATTTGAACGTGAATCAGATGATGTCCGGGGGCTTTGGAGGCTACGGAAACAACAACATCGCTCCATCCCGAGGTAATTTGAACGTATTTCTGCCAAACGGAACTATGCTACACGCAAGTTCTATGCACATAGTTCCTTTTAGCATGAATACGTCCATTCAATGAAATGAAACTAGAAACATGGGGTAGTTAAATGCGTTCCTTTCCGCATAACTTTTCAAACAGTCGGGGTGAACTTGTACCGTGGATAATCAAACATCGATGTATCAAACACATTTCCCTAAAACATCGGGTGCGGCGACACATTGCTCCCGGAGGCATATTGCTGCTGTTCCTCCACAAAAATTTTATAACAAAGATGGAAGTATTTGAACTCAAAATATTTTGACCAAGTAGCCAAATGGAATCGTTAACTAGCGTGTATTTCTACACAAAAGTTTAAACTAGGATTTGAAATAGAGATTTTACGGAAGGATGCGAATACAACTATTGCGGCCTTTGAGTACCCGCTTTTGCCTACGTTATCATTGAAGGCGAATCGGAAAGTGTGTCAGAAGGACGATGCGATTCACACGTTTTACACCAAGATAGTGTCTATGATAAAGATAGTGATAGTGAGTGTTAATAGATGGTCATTTGAGGCCGTTTTTTTTTGCTTTTTTCTGTGATTGCGTATTTAAATATTTCAAGGAAAATATAATATAAAAATATAAATATATTCATAATTTACCGTAAAGACACATTTTATACAGGAAACACTTGACAACATTCGAAAGCTCAGAAAGCGTTTTTTCTCGGGCACTTTAGACTTCACATCACACAAATTTATTCAGCTATGATGTTCTCTCATATTTTATAGTGCACGGTCAGCTTCCAAGAAAGAGAATCTTTATATTTGCCAGAAAATATATTATGATGCTTAAATTCGCACCTTGTCCAGCAGTCCACCGAAGGATTTTTTTTATCAATTATTGTGATTTATATTTTGTAGTGTTTGATGCCGTCCAAGATTTCATCGAGGATTTTCGTCAGTTTTATGTGACGTTTCAATGTCAGCCTCTGATCGGAAAATACGTT
Source organism: Bemisia tabaci (assembly GCF_001854935.1). Lineage (NCBI taxonomy): Eukaryota > Metazoa > Arthropoda > Insecta > Hemiptera > Aleyrodidae > Bemisia > Bemisia tabaci. Next base: position 663,500 of record NW_017547090.1, read on the forward strand.
TGTAAAACGCAGTGTAAATTGCGCGACGAAAGACTCACCGGAATTTGTGAGTTCGGATTGTGCGAATGCATACTCAAATGGGAGAAGAAGATGAGGAAAGCAATAAACAGACAATTTCGTACGTATTTTCAAAAGTATATTTCTATTGAAAATAATACACATACGTCCATGTACTTTTAAAAGCATTTGATACCAAATTTTCAAGTATTCAATGGCTGATGCATAAGTTTCCAATTCTTGACGCATCACTCTGCTTATGTGCACTTGTACGAGGGGCGTTCGTAAAGTAAGTATATATCTTTATTTTCTCCGGAACTAATGAAGATAAATTAAAACGGTAAGAAGTTTTTTAACCGTCATACTCTCAGTTTTTCAAAAAACTTTTGTTTTTTAAATTTGGTCCACTCGTTCGCGAGTGACGTCATTTTTCCCGCGCCCATCTCTCGTCACCGCGTGTCCAAAATATTCGAGCGCGGCGGAGCTCCTCAGATGAGTACATGTTTTGGCTCCGGGATTTTGGGTCGCTCAAGGAATATTGCTGATCGAATTCTTAGGAAGAGGAAAAACGATCGATGCCGCAAGATATCGTGAAGTTTTGAAAAAACTTATGTCACCGATCAACCGAAAACAACCCGATCTTTTGTCTCGTCAAGTTTTGTTCCTTCAAGACAACGCTAGGCCTATTGTGGCTCATGTGACTAGAGACTTGTTCGCCTCATTCAAATGGGACCTTTTTCCTCATCCATCGCACTCACCGAACCTTGCTCCATGCGATTTTCATCTTTTTCCTGCGTTAAAGAAGAGCTTGGGTAACCGAAAGTTCTCCACCGACGCAGAGTTGCAAGAAGCTGTAAAAAAATGGTTCCAACGACAGGATATGCGCAATTTTTTGAAGATTGAATCCACAAACTGCTAACACATAATCAGAAATGTGTTCAACTGGGTAGAAATCATGTCGAAAAGCAAGGCAAGACAATTCAAAGCCTGAAAGTTTCACATATTTATCCAATTAATTGTGTTACAACCTTTTTTACGGTGAAAACATGCGTACTCACTTGTCTGAGGAACTCCGCCGCGTTCGAATATTTTGGACACGCGGTGACGAGAGATGGGCGCGGGAAAAATGACGTCACTCGCGAACGGGTGAACCAAATTTATAAAACGAAAGCTTTTTGAAAAGCTGAGAGTGTGACGGTTAAAACACTTTTTACCGTTTTAATGTATCTTCATTAGTTCCGGAGAAAATAAAGATATATACTTACTTTACGAACGCCCCTCGTACTACTGTATGTCACATCGTTACATTATGCCAGTATAGTTCATCTATAAAATGACGATCATGCATGCGAAAAAACATTCAATAGCCTGGAGTAAAATCTTCTTAAGCACAATGTCAATCAGCTATTACTCAAGGTTTATGACGGATAAAAACGTGAGAATGTCTTTTCCTAGTGTAGTATAGCAATACTATATCATAAATATAGTAGATTCTCCATCAGAGAACAGCATCAAAGTGTCATCATTACACAGAGAGTAAATTAGAGTTCAATTCATATTTGTCTGTATTTACAAGATTTCCTTTACCCATTAAAGATTAGAGCTTTTTACACAAAGAAAAAGCATTGCATGATTAAGAATTAGATCAAGAAGGTCAACTAGCTATAAAGGCTCACAGTTTGAGGAAGAATTTTTATCACGTCTAGTTGATTTTCTTTTTCTTTTATGGTGGCTCGGGGACTATACGTATTATTCTATTGTCAAAAAAATGCTGAGGCTTCCCTTTGGTTGAGATATGTATTATTTTTCAAACAACCACCAGAGGCCAGGTTTATGCACAGTCGCACAACTGCGATCACAGTTTGATGAAAGATGACAGTTTCCTGAAAGTTAGTCCTGCGATGATAAGCTACCCATAAAGGATCATTTCAATTCATCCATCGGAGCAATTCTTTCTCTTTCCTTCTTTATGCCACCGGTAGATTTTGAGGTCATCACCCTTATGTAAAAGAATACAATTTTTACGTAGCATTACACTTCAATACCCACTTTCGTAGTTTTTCTCAAAAATACAGTGTGGGATAAAACTATGCAATGACTCCGTTCGAAGCTGGTCCGAACGATGAGTCATGTATTCCAACTTTTCATGGCTCTGCAGTCTATCTTCATTCAGCCTGAAGAGAGATTATACGAGCTCCGAGTGAACAAGCACTCCGAGACATGACATCAACGTTTGTGGTTGACCTTTTTTCCCCCCATTCACAAGTGTGCGAGACACTTCGTCGGAAAATACGCACAGGAGGTAAACTTTGCGCTAGTGGGGGAGACAAAATGGAGAAAGCATAAATATCATTGCGAACTGAGTGAGCCTGCCTCAGTTGACCTCCAACGTGGATAAAAATGAGACGCAAAGAAGTGGAGGGTTTTAGCAGCGTACTGCGGACCATCCTCCGAGTGATCTTATTGGCCGCCATCGTGGCCGGCATCTCATCGGTCAACGCATCGTCCAATCGCGATACGCCGCGAAATCTCTATTTTGCCCGTTTTTCGTCCATTAGTGGTAATAAATCGATGATTGATGGCCTAGCTGCAGCAGCAGAGGTAGAAGTGGTCAGTGCCGGTGGCTTCGATGTCTACAGCAGAATGGACCGCTGGACTAATTATTGTAAGTGCGAATGAGATGATGTTCCCGTCGAAAATCCAAGTATATAAAACGATTTACGGAACGGAAATTACGTTAATCAACTCCTAACTAACAATTAGATATTTGAGACATTTTTTGTAGAAAAGACGTATAAAGGATATGTAAGTTCCGGAATAAAAGCTTATATGTTTAGAACCGCTGCTCTAATGTTAAAAACCTAAAGCTGCATAGGAAGAACAAACTATTGTAAATAATTGTGCAAAATTCAGAAGGCATGTTGCATGGGCAGCGGTCTCACGGCACGGAAATGTATTTCAATTGATACGTCATTCCTTCAGAGATCCGATCGATTAATTCTCGTACTTCCATTCGTGTTAAAATGAAATATCTTTGACAGTTTGAAGGAGAACGAAGGGAAATTCAAATAGGTTTTAGTTAACCTCATATTTGTTGAAGAAAAGACAAAAAAGAAAAAATTAATGCTAGTCAAGCTTTTCACTGTCCGAGTCACCAGTCGTTTCATCTAGTGCATCTAAGTGGGACCTTTCAAACACGTCTGCTTGCGGTCAATCGTCAATGAATTCAAACAAACAGCGAACGTCTGTTTATTTAGCTGGTTTCACTGAAAAACCCTTGATTATAAGTTTAAACTTCTTTATCAAAATTTAAACCACTTTTAATTATAGTTTTGAAAATTATTAGTTTAACTTAACTTAAAATTTTAATAAAATATAAAAAGATTAACTATAAGATATAACGTATAGAGCCCAAGTAATTTCACGAGCAGGAACGTCGTTCTTCTTCCAATAAGAAATTATTTTAAACTCTAATTTATAGTTTTTAGATGCTGCGACGAATCCCGTTGACATCACCTTGATAGGACAGTTTTTTTTTTGCAGTTGAAATGATACTTTTCTTACGGGCTTACCTTTAAAAACGGTTGTTAAACAGGTTTTCATTGGTGCTATTCACTGTTCCTATCCGCACACAAAATTTTACAAAGTTTTTTTATCAACCTTTTTTCTTTCTATTTTTCTTTCTTTGGGACCAAATTTTACGATTGTCTGATTTAAGTTTCTCTAGCGCACGTTTTACTATTTGAACGACTCCCTCGGCAAGGTCATTTCTATTTGGAAGATATGCGAGTGCTTAGTGAGGTAAGTCATGAAAGAGTCATGCATGGTAATTGTAACCAATAATAATAGTATTTGAGAGGTAAATGATAATTGTACCTCTACTTTGGTATAGTTCCCTCAATAGTGAAAATGTCTGTGTCATTGGGAGATACCTTTAAATAAAAGCACACATGGGACTCAATTATTTTGATGATCACAACCATTATGTTTTCACTGCAAATTTAAAAGTTACAAGAAAAACCCCGATCTTGTGATTTTTTGAACGTTTTGCGGTTCATGACACTCGGAAGTCATGTGATTGAAGATAAACAGATTTGATTACTTTTTCCGTGGAAAATTCGTGTTGAAAAAAACAAAAAAACAAAAAACAAAAAATACGAGGCTAGAAGCAAACGTCAAAGCATACGGAATAATTTAAGTTAATGTTTTGAAATGCTTTTAGACGCATGCACTTATATTTTGCCTCATGAAAAAAGTTTCATCACGTCTCTGATATCATAATTGCGCTTACACAGGGTATGCATACTAAGAAACGCGTGTAATTTTTTACTCGTTCGTGAAAGGAAGATTTCCCGATTCGTCGGGGGAAAAAAGTTATGACACTAGTATCCATAAATGCCATTACGAATCACCCTTCGGAAAAAACCGGAGTGGCTGAAACTGAAAGCACTGTCGCCTACTCTGCCACGCTAAGAAAAAGCACCGTATGAGCTTTCTGACGTTGAAAAATCACGATTTTTCGGGAAATTTTACAAATATCTTCCCTCCGACTTTTTAGAGAATATTGTTCGTAATTTCATCTGAAGTGTCCGAAAATTTCAAAGAAAAATATTCAAAACTTTCTTCAAAAGTAAAGATTTTTCTTCAGGACTTATGGCAACTCTCGAATGTTCATACGGAGGTTTTTCCCGAACAAGACGTAGGTACCGTAGGGGCACGATTTGCGTCAATGATCAATGATTGATGTATCACTTCAACTCGGGTGATTCAGAGCGTGGTAAAATTTACTACGTCGGAAATTTTAACCCTAGTCTGACAGGATTAGTTCGTCAGACTCCTTGAATGCATGGATGTATTCAACTGGAATTAGCCTAACTACTTCGGACACCTAATTGCCTATTTAGTTGCCTAATTTTCTCTGATTTTCCATTTTTTTTACAGAAAATTCAGATACTCTGACACGTACAATTTTGCGAGTCTATTTTTCAATATTCAGGGTAATTCTTAGAAAGTTAAGGGTTTTAAGTATAAAGTTACCTGTTAAAAGAATAAAATATGCAAGTTTCAGTTTGGTGTCTCTCGAGTGCTATCAACTGATTGTTGTCACATTCATGACCACAAAGTCTCCTCCTCAAAGGTTGATTGGTTTGACCAATGAAACTTATATGACCTTATATACCCAACTTATATTAGAGTACCTTTATAGACAGAGTATGGCCATTTCTGTTCCGGTTTTTCATTGGTCGCGAGCGAATAGGCTGACACGATGCTCTTAGGGCCGTAAATAAACAAACAAGATGGCTGTTATCAGCAAGCAAGATTGAGGTTTTCTCTTGGAATATAAGCCAATAAACCATCAGAAGAAGAAGAAGAAGATTGAGGTTATGCATATCTTACATCCTCCTGTGATAAAGGTGAAAGGCGATTTCACAATGTTTTCACGTGTTTTCCGTGTGTTATTCGTAGACATGCTAGTTTAAATTGTTACTGCCGTATAATTGAAATTTTTGTCAAATTTAGCTTCTTATCGATGTTACGGTGAGTCGCCATCTTGTTTGTTTATTTACGGCCCTAAGAGCATC
>NW_017547090.1:680893-726824 GCF_001854935.1 Bemisia tabaci
ATTTTTTTTGAAAATTGGATGAATCCTAGCGTGACGGTGAAATGGTTAATGAAGCGTGAGTAATTGGGGTACGGGTATCGGCCGCGTTGGGACCCAAGGCCCATTGTTCTTCGTGACGCCGACGCAGTGATCAGGAGCGTGGGGACGAGAGGGCTTAGTGGACTCCTGTATGAGCCACGTTTAGCAAATGGTCTAATGAGTCTCGAGGCTCATCACAGATTGCACTTACCACTATCCTGGTGGCCCCGGCTATCAGAGCAAGGAGTACCAACTTTTGAAAAGGATAACAGTGTTGTGGAGATATGTCAAAGCAACGTTGTGAACAAAACGGAGTGAGTGAAATTCTCATTCAAGGAGTGCCGAACTGGTCAGCCATCCTCGAATCAGTTCGCTTGCTTCCGCTTATATATGCATATTTTAAATCAGCGCGCCCCATTCTAAGGTTTTTTTAAAAAAAACCAAGAAACGTAGACTCTTGGTATTCATTACACATAAACTAGCGAGCCCCAGAATGAGAAACAAATTTTAATCATTATTATTGACGGATTAGTAAACTTTTTACACGCTTTGGAAAATCTCAGAAGTTCGCGGTAGTCACTTTTCGGTAAGGAACTAGGGGACTCGGTTATTGTATCGAGGGGGGGGGTCGAAACGATCGCAAAGGCGGTATACTACGTATACGCGCCAAAAAACGCGCCTGATGAGCTCAACGGTGGCTATCATTTTCGGGAAACGAAAAAACGCGTTTACGGTTTCCTTGGTAACCTTTGTTTGCTATCAGCTGATGTTTTATTTCCATTTCCCAGCCAAGTCGACGGAGTTTATACTTCCTTTCTTCACTAAATACATTTACTAACACCTGAGCGCTTTTCTAATACGACAGTATTAGAACTTTCTCGTTTGTTTTTAATTTGTATTACTGAATTTTACTCGAACTGGTGTGCAAAAAATATCTCTTGTATGATGTCATGTCAAGGTTCCCTTGAACCTCCCTTGAATACTACGTTAACCATGCCTCCAAAGAGAGAGAATGCTGTACGGCCATGAATCTAATCCCTAAACATGTGACTTTGCGGAGAAGGTCAACTAAATTGGACGCTTTCAAATCAAGAAGAGCTAAAGCCATTCCGACATGAGCCCTCAGATCCATTAGAATACATGCATGCTAGGGCTCAAGTCATGATGGATGCAGCTTCTTTTGATTTAAATACGTTCAATTGGAGGGCGAGAGCTCACGCCCTGTTTTGCGTGTTCTTCTTCCATTGCGTGAAAAAAGAGTTGTGAAAATTATTCTAATAATGTCTGAAAACAGAATGGACCACTAGACAAGGTACGAATTTCAGCATTCTGATACATTTTTCTTAACCAAAATTTTATGTAAAACACGATGCGCACATTGAAAATTACCGAAATCGACTCCTTCCGAAGACATTTAATGATTCCTGATGCGTGAATTCAAACAACCCGCTCATGAAAACTCAATGCTCTACGTGATTCACATCGCGCGCTAAACGTATATCATGATAGTCTCTGCGGTATGAAAATCTGAAAACTTCAATCTTGACGGTTTGGCTCAGCTATTGCAAATTGCTTATAGTTTGAACAGCACATGGTGGAAAATGAACATTGTTCGATTGAGCATTGAGCGAAGCTTGCTGAAACCGTTGTGGTGCGCGATTTGACTCAAGTAGAGCTTAGAGTTTCTTGTGAGCGGGCAGTGCAAATTCCTCGTAACCAATGTGAAAAAAAAACGTTAATATCTTTGTTAGGAGTATGTTCCAGTAATTTTCGTTGCACGAATCATGTTCTGCGTGAATTTCTGATAAAGCAGCATGTATCAGATTGCTTAAATTCGTACCATGTCCAGTGGTCCATTGGAAGGATTTTAATGATTGAATACTACGGGACTTAAACTGTGCGGAAATTGGACCATTAGACCAATTTGACCATTGGACCAAAAATCAGAAATATCCGGACAGATTTCTCGTGATTCTTTTCGATTGCACATTTCATAAATTTTACTGCCCTGGTGGCAACATGTGTATGACTTAGCTTTTTCAAGCGACGATGGTTACGCCAAAAAATTGATTTTAAATTTTTTGGTTCATTTTCGTATCCACGAAAAACTTACTTGAAAAAAAGGACAAAAAGAACGTATTTGGGACCGCAAACATTCACAAATTCATGATCTGGAAGCCCAGCCTTCTGACGCACTCGTTTTCCTAAAGTGCAAAGGTAGGTTTTAAGTCTCTTAATGACGTAAACAGACAACCTTTCGCACATATGCGTGTACGTAACAAAAGTTATTTCAGTACATTCGTGAACAACCTTCCAAAATTAGTATTTCTCAAAATACACGTTGAATTAAATCTCGTTGCGTCCGTAGAAAATCGCACCCATTTCACTCGCTCGTGAGGTTACGCAAGTTGGGAACAAAATTTCGAACGAGGATTCACCCGACGCACGGCTTTCCTCGAATGTCGCATCGCGGTGACAAAAAGCGGGTGATTGGGTGACGCAATTATAAAGGTAAAAACGCAGTTGGGAACTCGCGAAAAAGCACTTTAAAAGCCTGATGTCAACGTGCTTAAAGCCGAGGGGCATGAACGAGGGGAAAACGAAAATCCTCTGTTGCCAAGTTTTCCGTTGACCGCAATGCTGAAGACTTGCTTGTGCTTTTCACGTTATAACCGCCTGAAAATTACTGTTACCAAGTGAAATCTTGCGATTTTCCTGGGAAAAGAAAGCACTTTTTGTTACGTAGGTTGGATTTTCCGTCGATGAAAATCCGTGCATGATGAAACAGACCGAGTTCTTTTTATTTTTTACTGCGACCCATCCCTCGTACCGACCTCTAAACTTTTTGAACTTTTTTTGAAGTTGAGTTGAAAGTTGAAAGTGTTCAACTTTTCTACTCATGCAACCGAAAAACTCGTCTACTTGAATGAAGCTTCATTTTGCAATGAGGAACTAAAATTTTTAGCTCATTTTACAAAAAACGTAAGTGCTGATGAGAATGGTTGAGAATAATGAGAACTGGTGGTTTCTTAATGCAAAATGTAGTGTAATTTTAGGCTCTAAATATTATATGTAATGGTCCACGGAGCTTCAGCTCATGATAGTGGTTGAAAAAGTTGGCAAGTATGATTTTTTGATGGAAGAGTATCGTCATAGTTGATCATTTCGGCTTTCCCGAACCTGATCTAAGAACCGAACTTTCAGTCTTTGACACATCGAACAATTTCTGTGGGAATTCACAAAGAGAATGCTACTTCCTCCTCAGATCAAAAAACGCACAGCATGATCCATTACTCGTAACCGTCTCTCGCGAATATATTTTCTGAAGATATTAAGACAATCAAAATTATCAATTTGAGACTTTATACATGTTTTACTGCTAGGATTTTATTTTCCAATCTCACAATTGATGGAAAGTCATACGGAAAAAAGTATGATAATTTCAACGATATTTTCGGCTGATTTTGTCGCCAGCAAGAGGCACGGTTGATTTAACTATACAATTCCGCCAAACTCCTCGGGTTGGGGCAGCTACCTAAGCCTCTAACCGACAACAAAATCAGCCTGGAATATGTGATCCAAAAATTCTGCATCGCAAGAACTTAGCATCACCACTGTAACTTTTGAACTTCAGATACGAATTTGAAATTTTGTGAGGCCTCCTATGTCGAGGGAAACAACTTTGGAAAAACCCAAAATTTCAAAGCGACCCCCCTGAAAAGGGGGCATTCGGGCATCTTGGATTTCGTCGGTGGCGCATAAAGTAGGTACAGATGTTTTTTTGCTATTAATTGTCTTAAAAATTCTGTATTTTATGGATAGAATCAATCTATATGAGGCGTTTGAAATTTTTTTTCGAGTTGAGCTAAGCCAAAAAACGGGCATTGTCGTCAGTTTTTCTCATTTTAAATTTCGAATTTTGCTGGTGGAAATTGCCGCCATGTTGTACCCACCTACGTCACGGCGTAAAAAATCCTTCAAACACTGGGGGAAAAAACACATTGCATTTAGAGTCCAGACTCTTAAAAACATTGACAAGAAAAAATACTCTTGATTCGATCGGATTTTTGCTTGAATCAAAACGAACTCCGCTTAAATTAAGAGGCTTGGTTCTTGATTTAAGCTAAATTCTGATTGAATCAAGAGCACTTTTTCCCGTCGATGTTTTTAAGAGTCTGGACTCTAGATCAAATGTATTTTTTTCCAGTGAATCTCCTTGTAGAAAAAATTATCATTCCTTTTTTTCGTGAACTCTGAGAAGATCTTTTTTCAAGTGCGAAGAAATTCGGGGAAGCTGACACCGCCGCTCGGATCTGACGCTAAATATTTTTTTGCCCGCCGATCATGTTATTTCCAGGTTGGAAAAATGCGCACAGGCCCCGGGCGCTGGCGCGAGGAGGCACCGGGATTTATGGCGACGCTCGCGGCCCCGTCTCTCCATAGCCGAGTCGGCTTCCCGCGCGACAACAGCCACGATGAGACACAAAGAGGCCGACGACGGGAGCAGCGCGCTCCGGACGATCTTTCGGGTGGTCCTTATGGCCGCCATCATGGCCGGCATCTCCTCGGTCAACGCCGGCTGCGGCGGGGCCCGCGGCCCCTGCCCCAATCGCGCGTCGCCCATCGGTGGCAGTCACTCGGTTTACTGGTCCAGTAGCAGAAGTGGTGGAGGAGGCGGATATAACGTCGCGAGCAGGAGCAATGGCGGAGGCGGCTTCGGTGGAAGTAGTTTCGGCGGCTTCGGTGGAAGTGGTTTCGGCGCGAGTGGCTTCGGTGGAGGCGGCCTCGGTGGCAGCATGTTCGACGTCGGTGGGTTCGGAGCTATGCCTGGTTTTGCACCGCCGATCGGAGGTATGCCTGGGTTTGCTTCTGGGTTTGCTTCTGGGTTTACGAGAGGAGGCGGCGGTGGAGGTGGTGGAGGAAGAAGCAGTATCTCCATCAAGAATGGAGGAGGAGGAGGTGCCTCTGTGCGAGTGACTCGGGATGGAGGTGTGCATTTGTCTATCGGCAATATCGGTGGTGGAGGGTCGGCCGGTGGAGGTCATGGATTCTCCAAGTTCGATAGCGGCTCGGATGGTGTCTCATTTTCGCCGAGTTCAGGTGAGAGATTTATCGACAGTTAGAACTAATTGGACGTATTTCTGCCAAACGGAGCCCATGACGTGCATGACGTCTATGTGCATAATGACGTGAGCCATTTTATGCATATATTCCGACGGGTCTCAGGGCTCATGTCTTGATGCACGTAGTTCCGTTTGGCAGAAATACGTCCTATTGTAAGATGAATCTGACATATTCTTTAAATATCGGATTCTGGTAATTTTTCCTGAACTCACGCATGTGAAAAGTAATTCGGTGCTCGCTACCGTATCGATGGCTAAAGTGCGAAACCACATGTCTCCCTTTGCGACATTGCAGACTTCCGGTCATACTTGATTTTTTCTTTTGAAAACTTGCCAACTTAATTTCCTGAGAACTTCCATGCTGTTTCCTCTTTATTAGCGGAATATTTCGTTACAATTTCAAACGATGTACAGTGGATATCGGATATAACGACATCGGTTATAACGACATATCGGGCATATCGACGTGAACTGGTCGGTCCCGGCTGAAATCCCATTCATTCAATGTATTTATGAATCGGTTACAACGACATCGCATATAACGACATATCGATCATACATGTAGCAACGGAGTTTTCGCGTTCCAACAGATGTGGTGACCGGTTCCAATGACCTGAGCGAGGTACAGTGAGATTTCGTTGGAATGTTTTTCAAATTATCACGCGCCCGAAAAAGGAAGCTACTTGTTCTGCTATATCTGCAAAAACTGGAGAAAGGCCAGACTTTTGAGTTGAATATCTTAGACGCTATTTCAATGGTAGCTCAAGCATGGGAAGATGTTACGCCTATAAGATAATTATTAAAAATTGTTTCCATCATGCAGGGTTCCAGTCTACAGAACCGCCTTCGGAAAGCCTATCCGATGATCAAGACAAAGAGGATATTTTTCTTCGGTATTGCGCATATGTAGTGCAAACATGATATAGTGTGTAATGCATATGTAATCTCAATATTATAACATACATTGTATTTACAAATTCAAACAAAGTGTTTTAATTAAAATTAGTCCCAGAATAAATAATAAAAAATACATGAATGAAATAAATATTCAATTCAAATAAAATTAGATAGCATACGAGTAGCCTTGTTCTCAGCTCTTCAACATAAGGTACGTGGGTAACCGTTCCACCATCGGTTATAACGACTATCGGCTATAACGACCGAATAAGGCCGGTCCCTTCAAGGTCGTTGTATCCGATATCCGCTGTAGTTGCTTGTTTCTCTTCAAAAAAATAAATTAGGAACAGATATTTTGGGGAACTGCAATGAAAATACGTGGTTTTGCACTTTAGCCTTCGATATTCATTAGAAGAATATAAAAGCATTGATGGTTTGGACTAACGCCGAAAGTGATTCATTGGATTTTTCAGCGATAGTTTTACAGATCGTAAAATGGTCTGTAAATTTGAGGCTCAACTACTAAAACTACGCATTTTAAGACGCAGAATGAACTAATTTTTCGTTAAAGATATGAAGGTCTTCTAGTTTTGGAGCCGGAAGAATGATCTAAACTTGTTACAACGATGCCCAGCATACACAATAGCGTAAACACGCAACTGTTTTCAGTTTATGAGCCCCAAGTAATTTGCTCCATGACTGTACGGATGGAATATTGGTATTACACGTTTAGCTAGGTACTCCTTAACACCCAAAATTTCATGTTTTCCACGCTTTGCCCACACAAATCTACTGGACCAATCTCCATGATTTTTGAGGCTAATGGCAAAACTTGACTTCCTAATAAGGCCGGCCAATTTAAATTGTACACATATGGTCCAGGTGGTAGCGTCCTCAGGGCACGAAGCTGTCACTGGGGGGATCGCGTAGCAATTTACTAGCGGGAGTGGCGATTTTTCAAGTTCGTAACACTGTTTTCCCTCCATTTAAATCCATTAAAAATATCGATTTCCGGTGAAACAGGCTGCCTCACCAAGAATCGATTGTTTTACATACATTTAAATTGAGGAAAATCAGTGTTGCCAAATTTCAGGAATTGCCACTGGCCATAGGGCGCAGCCCTTGGTCCTTGGTATGAAAGAAAAAAACTTACTTCCTCCCGTATAATTTCAGGGAAAAGTATACGTATCATGGACGATGCTCGGTCGGATTTTAGCGGTGAGTGGGGTCATGATGGACACGCTACCCGGGCATCACGCGACGATCGAGGCTACAAAACGTTCAAAGATGTCTTCATGCAGAAATTCCGCAACGATGGACACAAGCACGGTTCAGGGTGCACTTCTGGATGCAACAGGAGTTACAAATACGATTATGATTACGATTCGTACGATTCTGGCGAGGACTCCGGTGATTTTATTGTTACTTTGCTACATCGGCGGATCCAGCAATTTCGCAACGCCGGATTTCCTCCGTTTAAACCTATGGAAATGTATCGATTCTTGGAGGGGCCAGATGCTCCGACATGAGTCGATTATTTAATATAGGTTTAAATGGAGAAATTCGGTGTTGCCAAATTGTTGGATCCGCCTCTGCTTTGCTATAGTTTTGACAATCGACAAGAGGCCGTACCTCAATTACGTAATGCAATAGGAGGAGGGGGTGTTGTTACGCCATTTTGTTTTACATTTAAAAGGATAAGGACCTACTTCACAGAAGCGTTACAGGAGGGAGGATCAAAAATGCTGGAAAATTGCGTTACGTAATTTAGCGGGCCCCCTAGGTTTCATCTTACAATTTATTTTTTCAAAGATGAACTTCCTTTACAACAACAAGAACAACAACACAATAAAAGGCATCGATCATGGATTATGGTGTTTTATGTCGAGAGAACTAATCTGTTTGGTAACAGGGTTTTCGATTTATCAGTCCAAAGAAAGGTTCTTGTAATTGAACTTTTGGATTCTACTAAGCTGAGGAGAGAAATTCGGTAAAAATTGAGATTTTAGTTTGAAAAACCGAATATTACGATTGATACGGATCACCGAACTTAGGTGCTTATGAACGAACTTGTCATTCCAATGGAGATATATTTACCCTCCAAAAAGCTTACTATCGAGGTTATCAGAGTGGGAACGTTGTGCGCACTGCCTTGTTCTCAACATGAACTTCTCACACTCTCCATTTCATTTTGTCTCAGCACTTCATTTTTTACGTAAAATGGAGGATCATGATGGCAGCCACTTTTTGCAGTAAAATTGTATTTTAATGTTCTATCTTCGTAAGGCTACTGACTCAAAGCATCCCTTCCCACCTGTCCTGAAGCCTTGATCAATTTGATTCACTAAAAGTTAAACAATTATAAAAAAAGAGCTTCGGAGGCGTGGAAGCCCTAGGAATCAGGAATTTCTTCTCTTAATTACATTGATTACTTATTTTCCACTACTACAACAGTTGAGGGCGAGGCCTGTAGACGTTTAGTTATTTTAATAACTATCTCGCTTGCCCGTTATACCTCTCGCAGCAAGTTCGTAGCGGCTGGTTTTCTATCGATGAAAAGTTGTAAAAGGGTCTGTATTGACGGAATAGGGGTCTTCCTTTAATATTCGGCGAATGCCGCGTAGTCTGGAGCCGGCTTTTACGTAATAAATTTAATTATAGTTTTTTTTTTTTATTTTCAGGAAATAATCCAGTTCATGAAGTATCAAGAGAAGAAAAGTCAAGAATATTTGACCTGAGGGGTGGGCAGCATGATTTTCACACCAGCAAAGGTATTCATTGATACTTGTTAAAACTTACACCTCAAGGAATTTAAAGTGGCCTATGTATACTTCGCATACATTTCGATGTGTAAATTATTCGCTTTTCTATGAACATTTTTGTTCTAAAAGGGAGGAGGGGAGAGGAAGAGTCAGGAAGCTCACGCGCCATGATAAAACTACACCAAAAATAATATTATAAAAATTGCCTTTAAATTTGCTGCGATCTGTTCAAGGCCAAATTAACGCTCAGTGGCCCGGGGCGCTAGTCATTAGGGCCCCAAATCCTATTTGGGGACCCCATGACACCAAAAACTTCAGTGTTAGGGCCTCTTTTAAACTCCAAAGACTTTTAGAGGATTTTGAATAGGTAATAGAAAAAATCGCGCAGGAAGGCCTGGGGTGACACAGCACCCCGGCTAATCCGGCTTTGCACCTGTTGAGTTTCTATTACCAATAGTCAAATCTTGTTACTTAAGGCCTTACTAAAGGAGAGGAAATCATATTTTCTTTGATATTTTCAGATGAATTGATCATTTTTTTAATTCTAATTTTCACTTATTTTGTTGATACTGTTTTTCTCTCACGGATAGAAACATGCGTCTGTTTTCGTCAATCAAATATTTTCTCCTCACTTCGAGAATTCAATTTCAAATTTTCTGTTTTTTTAATCCGAAAATATTTAATTTCCAGAATTCAATAACGATTTTGAGGATTATGATGACATGGACTATGGATGGGATAGTTCCGATGGACACTCAGGAGCACATTCGGGATCACGTTCCTCCTTTCATGAGGACGAGGGAATAAACCACGACCAGTTTGACAACTCACTTGCCTCTGATTTCCGATCCATATTATCGCAAAGCATACCCATCGGGGGGCAAGTAACGTACGACACCTCCAACAACAATGGATACATGCTTTCAAATGACGGTAATCACATTCACACATTTATAATCCTTGCCACAAGGTTGGAACTGTTCAAACGCCAATTTTTGGCGGCAAAAATTTGCAATTTTTTAAAGTGTAGGTATAAAAAAAAAATCGGATTTATAAAAACAAAATTAGAAACGAGAAAAGGCGACAAAATATCTCATTTCCTGAGAGTATAGTAATTTCTAATTTTGTCGTCTCTTAGTGATACAAGAGACAGCACCTTCAATAAGTCGAGTTAAGAGAGAGTCCGAACACACAATTTGGCCTGGAACGGCTCGACTTGGAGAGAAATGATAACGAGGACTTGAGGTGAAAAGGAGAAGCCCTCGGCGCGGCGATCGGCATGTAACACATATTAGCGCCTACAAGACTGCACGAATACTTCACACATTGTATCAAACGCAGTGCGGTCATTGCGGTCAGCGTGAAACGGATAGCGCCTACAAGAATGCATGAATACTTCACGCATTGCGTCCAACACGCTACGATCTGTGCGGCGCGGCGCGGCGGCGGAAGTTAAAATCATTGAACCACATTTATGTTTGTTCTTTCACAATTTTTTCGTTCATTTCTTATGAATGGAAGGCCTTGTCCACACAGAGATAGGTTTGCGGAACTTAACTTTCACGCAAAGTTTCGTGAACTTTTGCCAGTAGTGCTGCCAGGGCTTTCCCAAAAAATGTGTTCAACACGAGTAAATGCGTCGTATACACCCCTCCCCCACTGGCACGTTCATTTGATGGTTTTTATCGAGTTTCAAAACGAATGAGAAGGAGGCGGCATAATATAGGCGGCCCATGGGCGGCAAGTAGGTGAATCCGGTCCTGGTATCGCCTTTTTCAAACAGCAGTAGTAAAAATTGACAGTGTAAGTCGGCAATCAAATAACTCGGTTTGCGACGTCGCAGACTTCCTGTCATACTTCATCTTTTAAACGGAAAACTACTCAACGGCATACTTTAAAACTACCGTGATTTTTCTTCTCTGTGCGAGGAAAATTCTGCGAAAACTTCAAGGAATGATGTCGATTTGTTCTCCTTTAAAAAAATAACATAGAGGCGGAGATTTTCAGACACCGCAAACGAGATATGAGAATTGCGGACTTACGCTGTCGATATTTACTTTAATCAGCTTTCAGACGAATACTTTTTTAAAATTCCACGTGAAAAGGCAGAGAGGCAAATTTTATAAAAATAAGGTCATAAGTGCTTCTTTTGGTTTCATGTCAAGTGCCCCTTTAGGAACACCTGTTTTAAATTAGGCATTGATTTGCTCGATCCCGACATAATCATTACTAGAGTCCCTTTATACTGAGAGTCAATACAACACCCTCTCATGGAGTCACAAACGGGAATAAAGATTACAGAAATTGAACGTTTTTTGTAATCTTTGATCGGTCCATTCTCAAATTCCTTTCTCCGTTCCTTCTCTCATTCCGCTTGCTCCTTGCCGAACCCGTAATTCCTTGGTCCACTCCAGATTATAATCTTTGCAATCGGTGAAAATGTAATCTTTACTCCCGTTTGTGGCACTGTGAAGGCCAAAAATACGGGAACCAATCAGAAATGAATTCACATTGTCTTGACTCTCAATATAAAGGGACTCTAATCATCACCGCATCCGTTTTCCTTTCAGTGATTGGCGCTGTGCAGGATTTGATGGATGACCACTCGGGACTTCAAATGACGTTCGCTTGCCAGCCGAAAATCGGCAAATATTTGTGCAAAATTCAATGTGTGAAGCAAGACGAGGCGATGACCGGAAGTTGCGAAACCGGATACTGCAGCTGCATGCTCAAAGAAGAGCATAAACTGCGGAAGAAGATGAACAAACGTTTTTGTAAGTAATAATTTTTCAGGTTTCTCCTAAAATTTTAGGGGAAAAGCAGAACACTGTCAGTGTCTCAACCGATGAGTTAGGTTCAAGGCCGAGCCTTGGGGTGAGATCATCAGCGACAGTGGAATCATGGCTGCTCAAAAACAGGAAAAGTCAAACCATCGCGTATGACGATTTTGCCTTTCAATCTGGGTACAAGTGCACAGCACGCACCCATTTGTATTCAAGTTCATACGCCCATAGATTCTGAGAATGCGAACACTTAAAAAAAAAAAGGATGAAAAAAAACCAGTAATAAAACATATGTGTCATTGTCGTGGGCACAGATTCAGCACGATTGTGATCTATCTGTGATAGTTTTTTCATGTTAGATTCCGAGCTTTTAGATTGAATATACACAAAAATATGTGCGCATTTGAATTTTTTCAAAGAAAAATCTCACCATGATGTACTCGTACATCCGCGAATTCGCAGAATGAAACAAACAGGGAAATGGAATTCTACAATTTTTGATGGTGAATACTGAATTGATTGAAATTCTTGGTGGCAAAAAGTTAGCTTTTTATTATTTTTCTTTTATTCTTAATCAAGAATCGAGCAATACTTTTACTACTTTACTAGACGTGACTATTGCGATGAACTTAGCTTGCAAATCGTTGCGTTTGAGCCTCAGGTAATATTTTCTACCCTGAAGTTATCTTTATAATGACCAGACTTTTGTTATTGACTACAGAATATCGGTTGATCTAAAATAATTCCAATGTGAAAAATGTTCGTCGGACGTTTTTTCTATCGATCCAGACGGTATTTTTGTCATCGATTTGGATATATTTCAATTTTTAACATTTAATTATGGTGTATTATAAAAAGTAATTGGACGGAATAATTCTGCTAAACGGAACTAAGCGGCATAAGGGAAAGAGGGGAGAGGGAAAGTTTGATTGGCGGGTGCAGCGGACTACGGAGCTCGTTTCGTCGGATAGCCTGTGTCACAATATCAAAGCTAGCCATCAAAATATGAAGGTCAGGTGTTGTTATTGGTTTATTCGATGACTTGGACCAATCACAGCACTTGACCTTGACATTTTGATGGAGTATTTTGATAGTGTGGCACAGGCTTATATGCTCAGAATGATTTTCCATGGCACGTAGTTCTGTTGGACAGAACGCGCTATCCGGGATTCTAAAATCCTCAAAAAAACTCAAATTGGAACTTAGTTCCGTTTAGTAGAAATACATCTAATTCAATTAGTTTTGATTCTGGTCATAATTTTTCACGTACAATTCCACGTGAAACACGCAACGCTGGGAATCATTCAATCTTGTGAAAGATCAATTCTTGAATGTGAAAAATATAAAAAACAACTTTTTTTCGCTGGCAATGTTTGACTTCATTATTCTCTGACAAATATTCGAGTGCTTTTTTTTTTTTTTTTTTTTTTTTTTTTTTTTTTTTTTTTGTAACGAACGTTTTTTTTTTTCATTTCAGTGGCTGCAATGAAAGGTTTCGACACGGATTGCGGTGATCGGAAGAAAGCGAAACAATGCAAGCGCTTTTGCAAGGCTCTAACGCCTGACAAGTCCTTCACCGGCCTTTGCGCGAACAACTTCTGCAAATGCGTCAAGTACCCAACGACCCCGGAGAAAAAGAAGAACGCCTGCGAGAAAGCCATCAAAAACCTGAAGAAGATCGAGGATCAAGCCTTGCGACAGTTGGGAGTCCAGCCGGAGCCTCTCAGCGGCGCCGCGGAGAAAAATGCCAGCCTGGCCGCCGACGAAGCCATTCAAAAGTTAAAGGCCAACAACTCGATAGACGACTGCACAGAGGAGGACATCCAGAATTTGAGGGGTGTCATAGCGAGCCTGGCTCAAGGCCTCAACTTAGCCCGATCTCACAGTCGAACATCAGGCTCATCTCACGGCGAAAAAAATGAGTCTGAATCCACGATATACACAGCCTCAGCCTCTCCATCGTCACCCAGATCATCATCAAAGCTTGAGGAGAGCCACTTTTCAAGAACCCGCCGAGGTGGTCTTGACTCTCCGAGGCCTCCATCCTCCAAATCAGGCTCGTCCATCCACGAGGAGATTCAGGTATCAAGAACAAACCGACCCGCATCACACGAATCGGGTTCATCATTCCACGAAGAGAGTCGGGCATCAGGAACAAGCGGAGGTGGACAAGAGATTTTTCGACTCACGTCGCCCAAATCAGGTTCGGCACTCTTCGAAGAAAGTTACACATCAAGAACAAACCGAGATGGTAACGAATCTCCACGACCTCCGAAAACGCCAAGATCAGGTTCGAAGTTAATCGAAGAAATTCACGTGTCAAGAACCGAACCTCCACGATCCGTATCTCCAAAATCAGGTTCGTCATTCTTCGAGGGGAGAACCGTATCAAGAACTAACCAAGACGGCAACGAATCTCCACGACCTGCAGCCTCAAGATCGCTCAAATCAGGCTCGTCATTCTACGAGGAGAGCCACGTAACGAGAACGATCAGAAATGGAAACGAGTCTCCACGAACTCGATCCGTGCGTATCGTCACCACGACACCACCAAGATCAGGTTCCTCGCACTTCGAGGAGAGCCACTCGACTGAATCTCCAGGACTTCGATCCGTCTCCTCAACGCCTGGGTCAGGTTTCGAGGAGAGTCGGGTTTCAAGAAAGCACAGAAATGGAGTCGAATCCTCCGGTCGATCGGCCCAGGCTCTGCCTTTGACGTCATCCAAGTCGGGTTCCTCGTATTACGTGGAGAGTAGATCATCCGGAACGCTTGGTGGAGGTCTCGCAACCCCTACCTATCCCTCAGTGGTTACAACCGTTTCGTCAGGCACGGCTTCTAGAGGTGGGAGTTCGCCGTGCAAGTCAAAATGCGGGAAGCCTTTGGCTTAAATAATGGATTTTGGGAAAATTTCAGTCGGCTTGCAAGATTTTTTGGATAATATTTATTACCTTGTTTTAGTTTTTACCTGTCTTTGGTCTATGAGATTTTTGTTCCTGCGTAGTTTAGTAGCGCATACGAGAAGACCCCATCCTGTTTCATATCAACCTGTTATCTCCTTATCATCTGATTTGCCTCTGATACTTTTTCTGTCTTCATCTCCTACCTTGGGACTAAGAAAGTACCGTGACGGAAAATTGTCGTGACTTTGGAACACTTACACAGCACAGACACACAAACAAACACTTGGACAACAAAAAATCATTCACTGCTAACAAAGCAATTCATCTTTCTTTCTATATTTTCTCTCTCATCTTTGCGCCTCTCTGTTTATCAGGGAGTGTCTATTCATAAATATTTTCCAGGCAATTCACCGGTTATCATACTTCCATTCACTTGTTTCGGTACTAGTAACCATATTATTGATGCAAACTTGCATTTTCATCGTTAATTTAATTCAACAAATATCTTCATTCTGCTTCTCGCTCAACTTCAGTGACTTGTTATCTCTCAGGTTCTTCTTTCTCGTAATTTTCAAGGATCTTATTTTTTAAATAATTTATTTATTTTATAGATTTTAAAGTTTTAACCGCCTGAATTAAGGATGAATTAAACTACAAATAATTCTTCTTGATTTTTTCCGTCCCAGATCCTCAACCATAGCTGAGAATTTTCTGAACTCTGATCTTTGTATTATAAAAACCCGCTCGAATATAGCTTTTAACATTTTTAGGAAGCTAATTTGAATACATACCAAAATTCATTCATTGACCAATTTCTTCCCCGCTTTCAAGTAATGCATCCTATTCGAGCAGTTTCTGTGAAATGCACGGTTATAGCTCGTGTATTTATCTATAAATTTTAATGTAATTAATTTTCTACGCATTAGATTTAGGTATTCTAACTGTTCCGGCTTTCTGTGATCATGTAATTTATGTTTTTCATATTAAGTAATATAGAGTCAGCATTATTTGTTTTCGGTGCAAACTTCCTACTTTTAAAAATAGAAATAAAGGCATTTTCCAACAAATATAAATTAAAATAATCAAAGAATTCAAGCAATGTACCCCTAAAAACGTAACACACAAAAAACACAACACGTCCGAATCGGTTGATCCTCCCGAAAATCGCCTCGGGTGCCACTTGTCTCGGTTTCAGTAACAGTGCAGCAATGTTATCGGGGCCGAAACATCGTTACCGGTGCTGGTTCATTTGCTGCAGACGCAGTAACATCGTAACTATACGACTAGAAAAGTAAATGGAGCCCGGAATCCACCATCCCAAGAAGCAGTGATCGCCATAAATAGCGATTTTATCGGTTGGTTATCGCGATTATATCGGTGGCAATAAATTGAGATATTATCGCATTACAAATCGCGATCTAGGGCGATTAAATCGCTACACATCGCAATTTTTGGTTCGATAAAGTCATGATCAATTTTTTTCGATAAAATCGAGATTGAATCGCCATTTATCGCGATTTTCATATCGAAAATATCGCGATAAATTGCTGGGCGATAAAATTGCGATTTTATCGCGATAAGATCGAGGATAATCGCTCAGATGTTGATGATCCTAGCGATTTTATCGCCGATAAAATCGCAAAATATAGCGGTTTTTTCGTTGAGAAATGCTACTTGGGATGAGTAAAGCTGTCTAATATTAGACGCAAAGCATTCGTATTCGAGGAAAAAAAGATTATGACTCGCATTTCAAAGGGTGGGGATTTTTTTTCTGGAGAAATCCTCACGCCCGGCCTCCAGCTCCCATTAATTTTTCAACCTTGTTTCTTTTGCCCACTATTTCAATATTCAGTAGGCGCACACATGAGTTCTGGAGAAAAAGATACTAAATTAGTAACACACTCGTCGAGCCTCACTACTGTGTTAAGTCAAAACGCCGTAAGAGCATTTCGAGTGTTGCCAATTTCGTGTGTTGCCCCAAAAATTTATCTTCGAGAAATGTCGCGAATATGATTCCTCGAAATTCTTGGATTCACTCGATCAAACAGGCCACTAGACAAGGTCGGGACTAAAAAAATTCACGTATTCCCTTTCCACGGTTTTACGCAAAAATCGATTCATAAAACGGGAAGTTCGAAAAGGAGCTCCCGGAATGGAGATGTTGCATGTGTGAGGAATTTACGATATGATTGTTGATTCTCATATACAAGTTCGCGAGAAACACGATGGTGCCACTGGTTTTCTCTGAAATCAACTCCCAAGCTAAAAAAAGCTCTCAAGTTGAGGCCAAAATGGAGGGGATATCCCACGCTATCCTGAGAGTCCGCCTCTACATCAAGACAAACTCCCCATGCAAAGATAGGGAGCAAATACACTGACAGGGCTGCCACGTTATTTGGGGACTCCAAAACTGAAAACACGGCATCACTGCTAATGTATTTGCTCCCTATCTTTGCATGGAGAGTTATTGTCTGGATGTAGATGTGGACTCTCAGGATAGCGTGGAATGTCCCCTCCATTTTGGCCTCAATTTGAGAGCTTTTTTTGAGCTTGGGAGTTAATTTCAGAGCAAACCAATGGCACCATCGTGTTTCTCGCGAACTTTTACGTAAGAATCAATAGTAAAATCTCAAATTCCTCACACATGCAACATCTCCATTCATACCTATTGTCTAAGGCCCACTGCGAATAGAATAATCTGAAAAAGCTATTTAAATAAATGCACAATTTGTCTTTAAAGGAAATATATTTACTTTATGAGATGAAGTCGGCAACGTCAACATGTTGATAGGACGTTCTTTTTTAGCGGAGCAGCTGACTACGTGCAGGGCACAAGGGCACATGCGTCGCAGTGTTGGCCCTCTGACCCACAAATTCCCGATGCCCCCAGACGGACGGGGAACTTTGCAGCGTGACGTCATTAAACTTCCGCCTCGGTTTCCGCCCCGGTCGGGCTTCGACCGTACGGTGGTGGCAGCGGATTTATTGCCAGTGTGTGAAAGTATTCAGCTCCTCCTTGTTATCTTCTAATGAAGAAATCCTATCGGTACTTTCATTAGCACTTGGAGTGTGCGTTCAAGTCATTTTTTTCATTTTTAAATGCATCTTTGGTGACGGAACTACCCCAAGTAGCAGTGATCGTCATAAATAGCGATTTCATCGCTTGATTATCACGATTATATCAGTGGCAATTGATCGCAATATTATATCGAATAAAAAAGTGCGATTTATGGCGATTAAATCGCTATGCATCGCAATTTTTTGTTCAATAAAATCGCGATCAACTTTCGTCGATAAAATCGAGATTAAATCGCCATATATCGCGATTTTTGTAGCGTTAATATCGCTGTAAATTGCCGGGCGGTAAAATCGCGATTTTATTGCAATAAGATTGAGGATAATCGCTCATGCTTGATGAGCCCTCGGCGCGGCAATCGGCATGTAACACATATTAGCGCCTACAAGACTGCACGAATACTTCACGCATTGTATCAAACACAGTGCGGTTAATGTGATCAGCGTGAAACGGATAGCGCCTATACAAGACTGCGTGAATACTTCACGCATTGCGTCAAACACGGTGCGGTCGGCGCAGCGCGGCGTGCGAAGTTAAAATCATTAAACCAAATTTTGTGTTTGTTCTTTCGTAATTTTTTCGTTGATTTCTTATGAATGGAAGGCCTTGTCTATTAGAGATAGGTTTACGCAACTTGACTTTCGCGCAAAGTTCCGTGACCTTTTGCTAGTAGCACGTTCACTTGATGGTTTTTATTGATGTTTCAAAACGAATGAGAAGGGGGCAGCAAAATACAGGCGGCCGATGGGCGGCAAGTATGGAAAAACCGGCCCTGTTTAAATTCACTAAAAATATCCATTTTAGTTGTTATCGATGAAACCATCGAAAATTGAGAATGTCCCAGGGATTACAGAGTCACTAAATCAATGTCTTCATCCGTAGTTACCCTGTCTTACACGGACAAGATTCTCGCCCAATTTCAAATGGTCGCACTATCTACAAATTCGGGTCTTTGATAAGGGGCCCATATGAAGTCGTGCCTATCCATCGCATCGCCCCGCAGACAATGCAAAGCGAATCTTTCTTCGTTTCGAAAAGTCAATAACATAACTTCCCTACTTTGCTAATCCACGCTGAAACGAGTATTCGGATCCGAATTATTCTGCCGCGCTAAGGAAAAACGCCGTATGAACATTTGAGAGTTGCCACATTTCCTTGGATAAAATGTTTATCTTTGAGGAAAATTATGAATATTTTTCCTTGAAATTTTCAGACACTGTAAACCAAATTACAAACAAAATTATCCGAGAAATTGGCGGGAAAATATCCACGAATTTTCCTGTAAATTGGTGATTTGCCAGAGGCAATTTGGCAACGCCTGAAGGCCCATATGTTGTATTTTCTTAGGACGGCAGTATTGTGGTGCGGATTTAAGTTCAAGCACGCTTTGGCACGATGCGATGAGCCCGGCAGTAGCTGAGTTTGCGAGCTTGTGTTTGCAAAGTCTTCATTATCGCGGTTTAACGAGCGCACCTAGACCAATGACCATGAAATCGACGATGGTTGAGGGGAGATCTTTACCCAGATCTGAGCTCAGCGCTAATCTTCCCCGTCCGGGTGATTCGGTTGTTGGAGGGTTGCTTTTCTCGCTCATGCACAACTCATCGATAGGAAATTGAAGACATGGTGCCTCCCAATGGCTCAGCAAACATCGTGTGAATAGGTCGATTGCAAACTTAGCTGGAGCGAGGAGAAGAGTTGCTTCTTGTGCATTGTTTGAAATATCGGAAAGAAATTTCGGGGTTATTTTCCAACAAAAGCCTCTATATACCCTCGCTCCCCCCCCCCTCCAAAAAGAAGAAAAATAAGAAAACTCGAGTGAAATAAATTAGTATAGAAATAATAATATGTGTGCATAGTTAATTCCGCAAAAAAGTTGAAAATATTACTCATACCTCTTTGCTGCCGTGCTGAGGAAAAACGCAGTTTGAGCCCTCAGATGTTGCCATATTTTCCTCAATAAAAACTTTATTTTCGATGGGAAATTTTGAATATTTTCCATAGACTTTAATAGTCCGTTTAAACTTTTTTCCGCCTGAAAGATCCTTTTAATTTCGAAACGTATTCCTCGGAATAGCAGAAACTGTGCTTATTCGCTTTGTCTTTCAAGCCCCTCAAATCATAAAAACTTTTAATTTTTTAAAATCAAATTGAAAAAATTAAAATGGCGTAGAATGACTTCGAATAAGCGAAATTAGAAATTAATTCTTGAGTGCAGTGATGAGAAAACATGTCAATGTTTCCACGTTTTTAATTTGGTTTTGTCACTTGATCTCGCGCTCTTAGCTGTGTATTCGTGTCCTCATAATACTCGACACTGACGATTGACAAATGACTGGAACTTCTCTTAATACTCCAACAATCCGACACCAAAATTCGTAAGGATTCATCCTTGCTGATGCGTGTAATTTCCTCCAGAATCCAAGTTATTTAGCTTTCAACGATGCATAGAAAAGGTACGCGGAAAGAAGTACACGCTTTAGAGGATTTGATCAACGGGGCGCCCCGGCGCACTCTGCCTTCCTTTCTCCCCAAGAAGAAACGTCGTCCCTTGAGATTACAACTTGACGGCCCCGCACGTAACTCTCCGTTGCCACGATGACAACAAAAATATCCTTCTTTCCGAATTCCTGTGATCGAACCCAAGCTTGACCGAGTCGAGCTGTGCAATTTCTGACTTATACACAGAAAGGAAAATTGACCAAAATCTTATGTTAATATAGGAAGTAATAGGAGAGCGAGAGACACATAATAGCCCGAATGCAGACAACAACAAGAACACACTAAAATACAAAAACAAATGGGTATACAAGGCTACAGGAGACATAAAACAGCCAGGACGTTTCGGGCCAATTACATGCCCATTCTTAACTGGAACAGAAGCTAAAATATGTAAAAATTAAAACGAGAAAATGAGCATGCAACTGATTTGGAGTTTGCACTGATTCCTACCTCGGTCAGTTGCATGCTCATTTTCTCGTTTTAATTTTTACATTTTTTATTAGCTTCTGTTCCACTTGAGAATATGGGCATGTAATTGGCCCGAAACGTCCTGGTTGTTTTATGTCTCCTCTAGCCTTTTACACCCATTTGTTTTTTGTATTTTAGTGTGTTTTTATAGGAAGTAACACATTTTTTTCGTGTTATTTTTTTCTACGTCCAATCGACTAAATCCTTGTGTTTAAAATCTGCGACTCTCTAATTATTAGTTGCCGTCCACGAGCATCAAGCCTGGCTCGCATCGGTGATAATTCAATGCGCTATAGCCACTGGCAAGTCGCAACCTCTGAAAAAGGGGTGGAAAATATGAAAAAACATAAGTTCGGCAGGACACTTTCTTCATGATGTCTCAGAGTAGCTTACGATTTGAGTCGATATAACACAAGAGTAAGTCGAGCACTCTAGTCCTTTAAATTGACCCGACACGAAAAATTTAACATAGTGTGACATCAAACACGGAAATTTTTCCTTATCCGTCCTTACCCTTAGCTATCCTTCTTATTGTTTCGTAGCCATCGATATGTGATTTTTGTCCTAAAAATAAAGATTTAGGTTTAATACTTTGAGCGCACTTGCCCACTCCTTATCTAGACGATGGAAGCTCTGTCTAATGAGAGTTTTCCCCAAAAAACTCATTTGATCTCACCATAAATTGTGCTTAACACTTAATTAGTGGATTGCAGATCAATATACAACGAAAAAAAAGAGAATATTCCCCGACTTTTTCGACCTGTTAAGTTTTAAGTTCGATATCGTGGACTGCTTCACATGTGTATTTTTTTTTTTAAATGTGGCAAAGAGGTTTCAGCTGTTGTGAGTGGTGGGTTGCGTCTTGGAAGGGGTGCGGCACTCCGACCACGGACTAAGCCCCAGCCGCAACAGACGGTACATTTTAATCATTTCATCGTATACGTAAGAGGTCGGTCGATCAGTACCATTCCCCCTCCTTGACTGCCTCTTAACGCTTTTGCACAATATTTATCAATCGAATAAAGTTTTATTGCCTGGTGAAATACAACGGATTATTTATTTCAGTCAGCTTTCCGCGATGTCGCGGGATTATCACCAGCCTCGGGGGATGACTGGGATGAAAGAAAAATACGACTTACAAATTGGAATATTCCGATCGTTCAGAAATCTGTGGCTTCCGCAATAAAAACATTGGTACCCACACAGCAGCAGCGTGACTTCCTCTAGAAGTGTGCGTATGCATGCAAACGAAATAGCAATCACGTATTTTTAAGAACAAAGATATAAATCTGATCGCGTATAATGATACACGCATTTATCACCGAAGCCGAGTATGTGCATTCATAATAAGGAACATCGAGTTTTCTTCTACTAAAGTGTTTTCGCAATTCTTCCGTTCGTTGGCTCCATACCCTTCACTGTTAGCAATGTAATTTTAATAAGAGGAAGCTTGTGAGTATTCCTTTGAAAATTTCAAGGAATCGCTTCGTTCTATGCTGAAAATTCACTGAAATTTTCACAATAATCCATTCAACCATTTTCATTTACGAGATTGAATTGCCCTATGAAATTTGGCAAAAGCTGGTGTGGCTTGTTTCCTGCATAACGCGGCCCATTTGACGATTATTTCGGTCACTGTCCGCGTGGTAATGCATTGAAATTATCTTTGAAATTATTTCAAAACGCATGAAAAAAACCCCTAAAAATTGTCGAAAATTTCTATTCTAGGACGACTTTGAAACCCAATGTACTGCATCACGCGTCTTACTATCACCCGTTGCTCGGTAACCGGTCTGCAGGCAGATTATTGAAATTCATAGACAGAGTCATTGACAAAGAAGAAAAATATTTATGGAGGGATCCTATTCGTGGAAGCTAATGATTGCAATGGACAAAGAAGGCAGGCAATAGACTAACTAACGGCAACCCATGAGAAAACCTATTGTCAGTCCATCATTTTCTCCCTTAGTCTATAGGAACCACCTATTTCAACATATTGGAACGCTTCATACTCCTAATATCTTCTTTTTCCCTAGTTTTGTCTATCGATTTCAATAATCAGCCTGCAGTCTCTTACTATGTCCATATCTCCCTGATCAAGGATGCATCCAACAAATTTTGATGTTTCAAGATTTAGTTTTGATCCATTTTGAGACGTTTTATTTAAGAATCACGCAACTGCCATTGAATTCCCACGGAACTTACGCTTTGCTACAAATCTCGCTGCTAACAGGAGTCACGCGGCGCGGCATGGGGGAGGAAGGGGTGGGGTGGCAAGGTGGCGGGGGGTAGGGAGGAGAGTCTTGAGATTAATTTGGGGAGGTCTTAAATCCATGTCATACGTATCCGCGCAAGCATTGTTTAGTAACAATGGTGATATATAGCCAGGCGGCGCACAGTGGGTCGAGTTTACGAGAGAAGTCGGACAAAATTTGGAAACTTTAAAGGCTTTTAACTCCATTTAAAGGAAACTTTGACGTTTTGAAAGTGGCACCATTGATTTTCCTACGAAATTTCCTTCTAGAACCACCCCTTAATATTTAAACTGTGACAAGATAAACATCAAAATTTGCAGTTTTGGTCAATAATTTCATGTTCGACCTCTCTAATTGACTGGATCCACTGTGCGGCGTGGCGGTAGTGGCGACTGAGACGCGGAGATTTCAATATAAAACCGTTTAAATCGCACCGGGTGCACCGCGCACCGCTTTACCCTGTGATCTTCGCGTCTGAGTCACTGGTTT
Source organism: Bemisia tabaci (assembly GCF_001854935.1). Lineage (NCBI taxonomy): Eukaryota > Metazoa > Arthropoda > Insecta > Hemiptera > Aleyrodidae > Bemisia > Bemisia tabaci. The sequence continues at coordinate 704,168 of NW_017547090.1, forward strand.
CATTTCGAGGCCAGTAGCGCCTCGGTGTTGCAGCTGACATGGGAGCCCATATTTGTAACTACTTTGCAGTCTGGTGTTTTGATAAGATGTATCGAAATGTTTAGGGTAAAAAACAACTGAAACAATCATAAATGATTGTAAGGGTGGTTTCACGATAACTGGAATAGTTTTGTCACCGTAACGGACATTTTTACTTATATTTTTAGTAGTAATGATAATCACTCGAATTTTTTTGCATTAATCTACAAAGGGTTACGTATGATAACGCTTTCTAATGATTTATTGCTCTACTTCTCAATTAATATTATGTAAGTTCCGAAATGTGCTGTCTGTTACGCGGTTAAAAGTCAGCGTAACAGACAGCACATTTTCGGCCATTTCTATGTTAAAATTGAAAAGTAGAGCGATAAATCGTTGAAAAGCGTTATCACACGTAACCTTGTGTAGGTCCATGCAAAAAAAGTCAAGTGATTATCATTACTACTAAAAATATGACCGAAAAATGCGTTGTCTGGTACAGCGACAAAACTTTTCCAGTTATCGTGAAACCACCCGTAAGAACCGCCGGAAAGACAGTTAGCCTTCATTTTCTAGATTATGGACCATGGAAGTTCATCGAGTAGGAGGTTACGGATTCGATCGACATATGCTTGAAAAACCGGTGTCAATTCGATCGACATGAATCGTTCAATGAATAAAAACGCGAACTGGTCGATACCCAATTCGATAGACGACCGTGAATCAATCAACAAATCCGTGAATTATTGATCGACAGATTCGTGATTCAATTCGATTGACAGCTCCATGAATCGATCGGCAAACCTGAGAATCGATCGAATTTGGTCAGCCGAGTTTGCTTTGATCGGTTAACTTCTTTATATTTCAATCGATTCATGTCGATCGAATCGACACAGGTTTCTTAATAATTTGTCGATCGAATTACGGTTTAATTTTTCGGTCGATTCATGTCGATCGAGTACTTACAGCTTCATCGCACGAATAGTTGCATCCAGGCCCAGGCGTTGCATTGTCATCAAAAAAATCAGGTAGCCTTCAATTCTTCGGCTATGCAACATGGACGTCCATCGAGCTCGAATAGTTGCATGCAGGCGCTGTCGTTAGAGTAGCGTTCTCTTATCCATCACCTTGTAATGAGAACATGTACCGCTGTGCTGGAGTGCGTTGTTATCTTAGTTAGGGATTGATTTTAGGAATTTTTGTTGCGCGAATTGTGTTCCCCACAAAATTTTGGCGAGGGAACGTGTATCAGAATACTCAAATTAGCATGTATCTTGTCTACTGGTTCATTAGCTAAGGCGAACCCAGTCACATCTAACGGGGAGGGCGGCGAAAGGGGGGTCAGGGGGCTTTACCCAATTTTTTTTCGAAATTTTAAAGCATTCACTAGCATAATGCAGTTTGAGTCAATTTTGTCATGAAAAATTACTAAATACTAGCGCCCTCCTTTCTTCTTTTCTCCAAGTGGCGTGGCGTGCCTTGCGATTTATCGATCGATCTGCCATTTAACCTGATAAAAAAAGATCGATAAGCAGGGCGTTTGTAACGAACACCTCGATAATCGATTCTTTATCATAGCTTCAAATGGGGAAATATCGATAATCGATCATTTACGCCTCGCCACTATCTCCTCCGTTCCTTCCTACTTTCATTATTTCCTTTTTCTTCCGTCTTTTCGGGCAAACGGGGAGGTGGGGGGGGGTGTTGCACGTCCCCTACGCCCCCCTAAATTCGCCTATGTTCATCAGTGAACTGGACTACATTTTGCAGTTTGGAACTATAAATTCTAACCCGCTTCAAAAACAACGTATGTGCCATTAGTTTCCCTACGCATATAAGTGTTTTTCCAGATGAGTCAGCATTTATATTTCCAAATTACAAAATGCAGTCCAACTCATCTAACTGCAACGAGGAAGTGCACTTTCGCTAAAATTGTTAGCTAGACGATATTGTTCTTCAACCCTCCGATAAGTCCTTTTTCAATACCCCTGCTGCTGAGAGAATTCTACTCCTTTAGAAATCAATTAGGAGTGTTTGGAGAGGTGTATCATTCTGGAGCTGACAACGGCGGGGGCAGGGGGGGGGGTGGTGCCGGGAGTGCATAAATCAAGGAGGAGCATCTCCCGCGGGTCGAGGACGGAAGAGGGAGGTCGCGGCGCCGAAAGGAGTTGTTGAGGTCTCCGTCTTACAGGGCTGAGCCACCCGCGCAGTGGCCGCGGCCGCGTATCGGTGAGCGGTGAAGGCAGCGATTTATTCGTCCGCCTCATCCCTTTCCGTTGCCAAGCTGCGCCCCGAAATTAGGCTCCGAATACGATGGTTAACGACTGGACTACGTTTGAATTGCATTTTGCGAAAAGGAACCAAGAGCATTCTAATGCACTGAAAAAAAATTCTTGGCGATTTTACCAAGGTCCGTTGGTACCTTTACTATCTCACTTGTTTTACCAATTATTGGTAATTTTACCAAGACAGACTGGTAAGCTTACTTAAAAACCGGTATTTTTACTGTTTCTTTCAGGTAAGAATACCACTTTTATTGGTAATCAATTCCCGGTAACTTTGCCATTTTATCTCGGTAATTCTACCACAGTCGATAAAAATATATTGGCGTTTTTACCAAGGGCCAGTAAAATCACAGAGAAAATTCCATAATTTTACCGAGATTTTTCGGTAAAATTACCAATTCCATAAATGGTAATTTTACCAAGAAAAAAACTGGGATCAAATAGAACTCTGAATTCTTTGTAATTCTACCCTTTTCTTAGTAAATACACCGAGATATTTTTTCAGTGTGCTGCAACTGGGCATTTTGCGAAACGGAACCAAGAGCATTCCAATGTTGCTAGGATTGCGCAACTTGCGTGGTTGCAGTAGAATTACTGAAATCATGTAAAAATTAAATTTACAACAGTGACTTTCATCTTAAATTTATAGTTTATTCGGAGTAAAGATTAAACTTGTTTAGATAGTCATTTTATATTCGCAAGGTGAAAAGAGTTGCACGATCTTAGCGACATTGGTATGCTCTTGGTTCCTTTTTGCAAAATGCAATCCAACTTACATTCCATGCAAAAAATTACTGAAATCATGCGAAAAATTAAACTTCCATGAGTAATTTTTGCCTTGAATTCATAGTTTATTGGGAGTAAAGATACGACTTGTTTAGATGATCAGTTTACATTTGCAAGGTAAAACAAGTTGCACAATCTTAGCGACACTGGAATGCTCTTGGTTCCTGTTTGCAAAATGCAATCCATTTTGCAATGGAGTAGTAGACAAGGCACTGATTCAAGCATCCGAACTTGTGCTTCTTCGCCAAAATTGCGCTTATAACACGATTCGCGCGATGGAAATTACTGAAATCAACTCATATAATTATAAGGGGCCTGGAAGGCAAGGCGCATAAGTGCAGTTTTTGAAAAAATTGACATACTAATGATTTTATAACTAAAACTAGTTTGAGAGTATATTCTGTGAAAAATTTACAACGAAAATCCAACTTTGAACCATCAAAAAGTGAGTTTAAACTTCCTTACTGGCATACCGCTCCATGTAATTTTGAACCTTCAAACACGAATTTCTTAAAATAGGAAAAACTGCACTTATGCCCCTTCTTCTCCAAGCTCCTTAATTAAGATATTAACGTTTCTAGTTTACATTAATCACGGGAGTTTTGAATTGAATCCTACAATAGTGTGAAGGTGCTAGAGGTACCGTCAGGAAAGTTCGCATTTGTTTACATTCCGTTCCGTCCAATAGCGATCGAGGGTTGACCGCAACCCGATCGCGAGCATAGTCACTCAGGGCCGGATTAAGGGGTTGGCCACATGGCGACGGTGAAACTACCAAACCACGTATCTCGTTTGCGGTGTTTAAAAATCTACGCTCACATTTTATTTTTTTGAAGTAGACCAAATCAATATCATTCCTTGAAATTTTCACGGGATTTTCTCCGCACAAGGAGGAAAAATCACAAAAATTTTCAAGACTGGATGTTAAGTAGTTTCTCATTTAAAAAATAAAGTATGACAGGAAGTCTGCGACGTCGCAAACCGAGATACGTGGTTTGGTAGTTTCACCGACGATGGGCCGCGGCCCATGGCGGAAAATCTATAGGAGAAGCCAAATTTTGAAATTTTTTTAAATGTAGGTATAGAAAATTCGAATTTAGAAAAAAGAATTACAGACGAGAAAAGGCGTTTAAATCTCTAATTTTCAGAGAGTATAGTAATTTCTACTTTTGTCGTCTTTCAGTGATGATACAAGAGACAGCACATTTAATTAGTCGAGTTAAGAGAGAAACCAAACACGCAATTTGGCCTGGAACGGCGCGACTTAGAGAGAAACGATGACGAGGACTTGAGATGAAAAGGAGAAGCCCTCGGCGCGGCGATCGGCATGTAGCATATATTAGCCCCTGCATGACTGCACAAATACTTCACGTATTGCGACAAACACAGTGCGATCAACGTGAAACGCATAGCGCCTACAAGACTGCGTGAAGTATTCACGCAGTATTGTAGGCGCTATTGCGTCAAACAAAGTGCGTTCAGCAGCGGTCGGCGTGAAACTCATAGCGCCTACAAGACTGTCGGAATACTTTACGCATTGCGCCAAACACGGCGCGGTCTGCGCGGCGCGGCGGTGGAAGTTAAAATCATTAATCCACACTTTTGTTTGTTCTTTCATAATTTTTTCGTTCATTTCTTATGAATGGAGGGCCTTGTCCACACAGAGATAGGTTTACGAGACTTAACTTTCGCGCAAAGTTCCGGGAACTTTTGCTAGTACTGTTGACAGGGCTTTCCCAAAAAATGTGTTCAACACAAGTAAACACGTCTTATGCACCCCTCCCGTGCTGGCACGTTCATTTGATTATTTTTATTGATGTTTCAAAACGAATGAGAAGGGGGCAGCAAAATACAAAGGTAGGTAAATCCGGCCCTGTGGTCACTCGTCAATCGCTATTAGACGATTGCATCGCGGTCACTCTGAAACGGAATGCAAACAAATGCCGACTATTCAAACGACACTTTTAATGCGAAGGAAAAAGTAAAAAAATTTAAAAATTAAGTAAGGACGAAATTTCAACGGAGAGAAATTGTTTTTCTTAGTTGCCTACGTGCGACTATCTTGTAGATTGGCTCATCATCCTCAGATGATGATTGGATGAGTTATATGTTTTTAACTTTCAACTATCACTGTTCGTTAAAATACAAACCAAATTTCTATTTCATCTGCTTTCACTTCTCGTGCCGTGATGATAGGAAAACACTGTAAACACGTTTCAAGAAACCGAAAACAAAAAGAAGGAAATAAATTTTTCTCAAGTAAACTTGAAACAACGAGAGACAAATATTACCTTTTGATCGTATTTGCTGGAAATTTAAGCAGTTAGTCCATGTCTTAATCCACCGGTTTGTAACCTGGAACACAATAAAGAAAAACACATCAATGAAGATGTTATGATCTCCTGTCATTAGTTTGGGGTCAGTGAAAAAGCGGGCGGAATCATTCATGAATTATGCATCCATCCTGTGCTCTTTTATCCTCTAGCTAACGACAGTTACAGTTCTCAAAGTTAATTTACCTAACATTTCTAAAGGACACAGTGGAAAGGACAAGGGCTGCCCGCTCCCGAAAAGCTTTAGGTTCCCCTGAAATGGATCCACTTGAGTAACTTCGCTGTATAAAGTGAAGTTTGCCGTATAATGAATCGTCAACAAAGTTCTACAGAATCGGAGGAAGCTTATGAATGAGTTTGATGGACAGATGAAGTGGTGTTTGTTTCATAAAGAGAACATCACAACAAAATAAGAATCAACTTCAACCGTTAGCGCTCTGCCTTTCTTTTTTGTGATTGTTTATGTATCCACTGTCGGAACAATTGTCTTCAATGACTACGGTGAAATTTGGAAATATTGAGTTTTTGACTTTAGACGAAGTCTCCCTTTCTTGTCGTGATATGAGGGTGAAAGCTGTTTTATAGCATGTCATTGGATTATCACTGGGAGAATGATATGTAATTTTTTACGCGGTGTCTTCATTCATTTGAAAAAAATTTCCTACATTTGATCAGAGTCTTTCTTTTAAGAAAACGGGGATTTTAGCTTTCAAACTTCAAAGTGTCTCTCGCGGTTTTTGAGCTTTTGGGGTATTTTTATTTTGTTTTTAAAGTTTTAATCACCCACTACTATGCAGAGGTAGTGTGTACCAAATTCTCTTCCCAATTTTACAAAATGAGGTCTCTTGTAGTATTGGTTGCATGCAGCTCCACATAAAATGAAAATATAATTGATTTCAATCGATGTCCTGGCCAGCGGTGTAGTAAAATACATGAAACTAGTAACCCCCCCTTCTTTACCACCAGCCACTCGGTCCAACCTGCTATGGACCTCAGAAAGTCGCTTCCCATTATAGTAAAATACATGGGTCACAATTCGAAAATCTAAAGACTGAGGGCTCATCTACATAATTTCACCTGACAATACTGCCGTGCTAAGGAAAACCGCCGTGTGAACATTCGAGAGTTGCCAAATTCCCTTCGTTAAAATGTTCATTTTTGAGGAAAGTTATGAATTTTTCTCTGATAAATTTTCAAGAACTTTGGGTAAAATTGCAAACAAAATTATCTGAAAAATTGAAAGAAAAATATTTACAATTTTTCCCGTAAATTCGTGATTTACCTCAGAAAATTTGGCAATGCCTAAAAATTCACACGGCGTTCTTCATTAGCACGGCAGAATAGCAAAACAAAATTAAATCAATTAGGTGGTCGAGACAAAATTTAGGATATCAGAAAGCTTCAAAAATTGACTGATAAAAAAAGTTCACCAAGCGAGTTCGATCCACACCTGAATGTTTTATTAAGTTCCTCCAATGATAAAGTCTTAAGTCTGATGTGAGATTAAGGGATCCTGAACTTCTCATTTCGCGTTAAAAAAAGGATTAGAACCTCCACCACACGAAAAAAGGGCATCAAGCGGATGTAAAGGTTAAAGGACCTTCACCCTATTTTTGAGGGAAATGGAATCTCATCGAGGGAAAAAAGCCCTGAGCTCAGGACGCGATCGCTTGATTATCATTTTACGGTTGGTGGGTCTCATGAAAATTGAAATATAGATTTAACACGAAGAGGCGTTGACAGTTGGTTATTTGATGGTTCTATCTCCCACTCCTGGAATTGTGAAATTCCATTCAATTGTTGATCCATCAATTTATTGCGTTTAAATATTTCTCATTTACATCCATGATATTTATTTATCAACTATCATATTTACAAACTAAAGCCGCGAAGAATTTTTACGTCAAAATTAAATCATCGCCATTCAGACTTCCTTATTAATGATTATCGTATTCTTGTTTGTTTGCCGAAACTATAGTGCACAGTTAAAAATGTTCATGTTCTAGGTTACGTAAAAAATTGAGTGACAATACACCGAAGTTCCTTACAGGAGGAACGTATTCGGGCCTCCTTTCTTCACTTTCTTCCCGAATGTGAGCGACGCACCTCATTGACAACAAAAAGTGGAGCATTGAGAGTTCACGCCTCGCTCCATTGCGCCTTCAATTTTGCAGATGCATTATGGACATCCATCAAGTACGAATAGTTGTATCTCTGCGCCGTTATCAGCGCGTGTCAAGTTGTTTGTTTGAAATTTGAGAAAGGTTAAGCTTTTTACATTTTGATGCGTCCAAATCAATGATTATTTTGAACCAAAAAAAAGTTTAGATGTCTCTCATTTAGCGCACTGAAAGAATTGTATTTTCCATGTCAAACTATCTCCTTTGGAAGAGTTACACATGGCAAATGAGGAAGGAATGAGAAAGTGCCAGTGTGTTACCAAAGAGATGAAAATTTTGAAAAAAAGTATATCTTACCTTCAAGACATAGAAATACAAAGAATACTTCAAAACTATCAGAATCATTGTAATTAAATATACGGGTCAATTTGACCCGACTTGGTACTTCGCGTGTAAAAAATTATTAGTCATCTATAAGATTTAAAGAAAGGAAACACTTAGATAAAGCAGCATTTTCTCGATTCAAGAAAAACATTTTCTCAGCGGCAAATTTAAGCATTTTTCTCAGTGTGGGTCTCAAGCTAAACATACGGTTCTTGGTAATCTTCATGGTCAAAAAGTCAGTTGTTGTGAAGGCTGAACGTGCAAAAAATCCTTTATAATCAAGAGAAAATAAATTATAAAGAAAATAGACAAGAAAAAAAGATGAAATTTTTAAGTAAAAAAATATAATTATGTTTAATCCGGAATCTGATCCTGAACGAAATCTCTTCCCGTGAAATTGTGCACCAGGCCGGCGATATTTTACCAGTAAATCACTGACGCAAAATGCAAATGTTGTAACAGAGGCTAAATGCCCGGCTGGAGCCTGTAACGACCTGCGCGGAGAATTTAACGAATGACCACAATAATTAAATGTTCGGATGCTAATTTGCATGGCCGCAGTAGCCCGCCGCAGGAACATCCGATGACTCCCATATTTATATCCCAGCTCACACCGCCACGAAATTAAATCAATCGGACCTCATTAGGTAGTACGCAATTATGTACTTCGAGAATTTTGAATTTACACTAATGTAAAATCGGTCACATGTGTAATCAGATAGAGAAACGCACTTACAGGGCGTAAAACTTCGGTCTATCTATGTGAGACGGAAAGTTTTCAGTTGAAAATTGACCTTTGTCCATTGCAACCACCCACTTCTAGCAAAAGGATCGCTCAGCTTTTTCTTTATATTCTTTGTTCATCAAATTAAATGATTATAGTCTGCAGTCAACCATGCTTTTTGATCCTAAGACGAAGAAGAAACGTAACTTCATTCCAAGGTTGCCAAATCGACTCAAACAATTCAATTTTGTACAAGAATGTACCTGGGCAATTATCATCCAAAATTTTAATAATTTTTACTCGAGATCAGAGGAAAAATCGGTGAAATTTTCAGTTAAAAATGCGCAAGATTCTCCTTTTAAAATTACAATTTGCGAAGGGACATTTGGCAACAATAAAATGTGCAGTTACGTTCTTTCGTGAGTAAAACATCGAAATAGCCCCTTCATTTGAGAGTCCACCCAAATGACGTTCAATCCCACCACAAATCGGCAACACCGCCGTCATCGGGAATCAATCTGGAGAGAGTTGAGGCGGCGGCTTTAAATCACTAGCGACCACCGCGCGGCTGGGAGACATCAAATCTCATTTTTCGCCCCCTTCCCCCTCCGTGCCCCCGCTCCGTCCCCCCTTTCACTCGATAAACCCCTAAAACCGCCCCTCGCGATCAAATTTGAGGGTCTCTTCCCATTTAAAATTACCGAGCGTGAGTTTGGCTATTACTGCCGCGCTAAGGAAAAACGCCGTATGAACATTCGAGAGTTGCCAAATTTCTCCGAATAAAACATGTATTTTTGAGGAAAGTCATGCTAATTTTCCCTTGAAAATTTCGGATATTTTAGATTAAATTGCAGGCAAAATTGTCTGAAAATTTTAAAGAAAAATGTTTACAATTTTCCCGGTAAATTCGTCATTTATTGAAGGAGATATGGCAACGTCTAAAGGTTCATACGTCGTTCTTCCTTAGCAAGGCAGATTACCCCACGGCCGCGGCGGCGTTTCGAAGAAGATTGCGATCGGATCGGAGCTTCAGGTGAATCATCCGGGTGAACGGGCCGGACGAATTGGAAACATCAATGCTAAAAAAACCTATGTCCCACGCAAACCTTATGCATATAGTTGCTTTTAGCATGAATACCCCGATTCGGGATCATCCCGGCTCACTTCGTCGTCTTTCTGATGTAGGGGCGTATCTCGATTTCAACTTGAGACTTGGAAAACAAGCGGGTTGTAAGGGCAGTAGAGCTCACGTGGAAATCTAGATACGCTCTTACGTCTTATGACTTCACGTCGAAGCCGACGACGAGGACAAGGTGCTTCGCCTTTAATTTCAATATTTTTACGGGTTTCCGCGGCTTGCGTTTTGATTGATTTTAAGGCCCCGGCGCACAATGAATCGATTCTATCTGAGAAGTCGGACATGAGATTTTTAACTAAAACTGCAAATTTTGATGTTTAATTCGTCTCATTTTAAATATTAAGGGGTGCTTTAATGAGATAATTTCACGAGGAAACTAATGGAGCCACTTTTGTAAAACCTCAAAATTTCGTATGAACGGAGCTACGACTTTTTGAAGTTTCCAAACTTTGTCCAACCTCCTTCATTAACTAAATCCATTGTGCGGCGCCCGACTTCGGGGTGAATCGACGAATTGATGAGCGTGAACTTTGAATGGAATAAACTCAGCAGAAAGGATTCGAGTCGCATAGCTTAACATTAATTTATACGTGCTTTTGAGTTGACCAGCCCCCTGCCTAAAAAATCAAAAGCCATGGAAACACTGAAAAAAAGTCTCTTGGATCCAGAGTCAAGACACTGACATAAATTAACAGAAAGAAATACTCTTCACTCGATCGGATTTTCGCTTGTATCGATAGACAAACCTCCTAACCTAAGCGCGGATTTCCTCTTGATTTCAGCCAAAAACAGCGATTTCATTCATTTTGACGGTTAAAATCCATGAAAAACTAAAATATTCGTAAAGTTTAACAAAATACCGTAAGCTGATTGATGTTCACGACCAAAATATCGAGAAATCTAGGGCTTGTAGCTGAATGCATTAATTAATTCCAAATCTGTCAACTTCTACCACCTTCTCGGAAATTCAACTAAATGCCTGACTCGACCATGGAGAATTTGCAGAAGTCAGAAATTTTGTGAATTTCGTGTTTAGGAAGAAACGACTGAGGGAATTGATTATAGAAATATCCGTGGTTTCTGCAAAGAACAGTCATTAGAGGAGATATGACCAAACGACCTAATCTGCTAGAATACATGTGTCTAAACGGGAAATGCCGCCTGGTGACGTCACAAGGCGACAGATTCTCTCGCTTTTACATGTATTTTTTTTACAATTTCCCGTACCAGAAAAAAATAAAGAAAAATATGAATGCAGCTTATGAAGCACTTTCAGATGCAGCGATAAAAAAAAATTCGTGCAAATTTTCCATCGGCTTCCAACAGACACATCGCGAATCCGAAACACTGAATACAAAATTCTCGGCGTTTTTACCAAGGTCCGTTGGTACCTTCACATCTTACTTTTTTTACCAATTATTGGTAATTTTACCAAGACAGACTGGTAAGCTTACCTAAAAACCGGTATTTTTACTGTTTTTTTTTCAGGTAAGAATACCACTTTTATTGGTAATCAATTCCCGGTAAATTTGCCATTTTATCTCAGTGATTTTACCACAGTCGATAAAAAATATTGGCGTTTTTACCAAGGTTCAGTAAAATTACCGAGAAAGTTCAATAATTTTTCTCGGTAAAATTACCAATTCCATAAATGGTAATTTTACCGAGAAAAAACTGGGATCAAATAGAACCCTGAATTCTTCGTACTTTTACCCTTTTTTTAGTAAATACACCAAGATTTATTTTTCAGTGAATTGTCGCACTCACGTCTTTTCTCACAAGCCGCCGCGTAGATAACCTCATTGTGATGAAATGCCTCCGAATGTTTGCGCTGGCCACGAAGCTCCATCACTACACCCCTCGAGGTTTCCTCTGTGACTCCTATCAAGCGCATAATGCAAATCCAACATCCAATATGACCCTTTGAAGGGGGCCTGCACTTCGGGATCGCACCTCTAAACCCCGACATCCGTATCCGAAAGGATCCTGACACCCCACCCGCCGCCCTTCATCCCCCACCCACCCCTTCACCGCCATTATCCGGCCATAAACGGCCCCGGTCGGACTGCGTGGCTGTTGATTTAGACGTCGCCCGATGCGGGGTCTCCAGCTGACAGCTCAGATTGTAATAACAAAAGTGGCGCAACGCGATGCGAAGGGGTGGCAAAGTGTTAATATTCCTATTGACTCAGCGTCCATTTTAGGGGGTGAGGGGCCTGTCGAAATTCCAAAATAGCACCGCTTTTCGGTCATTTTCGGATCGAGCTCCTCTGGGTCCTCGATGCTGGTTTTAATAGGCGAGAGGATCGACCGGAGACATGATAGGCCACACGGAGCGGAGTCAACAAAATGAGCTAAGGTAGAAGACTGATTTAGTGACAACGTCATTCGATGTAATATCGACCTCTTTGTCCGAACCAAAACAAACTAACATAACCTCATGTGGGAATTCTTCATGGTTAATTGTATGAATTCATTATAGTTTAGTCGTTGACCTGTCATAAATTAATTAAAGACTAATTAAACAAAATAACTTTCGATTGTAAGAGACACTTGGACGCATTTTACCTTCATTGCGAAAAGGGCGCGAATCAGAAACAAGAAAGTTCGTTTACATTTTGATATTCTATATCGAGTATAGCCACTAAGCGCGTATTTTCTACGAAAGTTACCCATATTTTTCCTCGAAATTTTAAGATAATTTAGATCAATTTGGAAACAAAATTTTCCAAAAAATTTGAGGAAAAATATTCAAAATTCTCCCAGTAAATTCGGTTTTTATCGAGGGAAATCTGGCAAAGTCTAAAGGCTCATACGACGTGTTTCCTTAGGACGGCAGCATTAGCTTCTCCTACGCGAATCCGTGTTTTAACGGATGGGCCAGAAATGGCAGTTCCTAATTGAGCGCTCGGAGGACAAAGTGCCTAAAATCAGTTTTTACTATTTCCAGTAGTTTACGTATGTTTAAAGTTTCACAATTAAATCGAGTCTCATGGTGGAAAGAAATCGGACCCACTTTTTGATGCTTCGTAATTTAATTTTAACAGTGGACCCTGGTAAAAATTGGCAGTAGAACCTGTGTTCGAAAACCATACCAACCATGCCAATACCATAGACCTACACTGCCGTACTAAGGAAAAACGCCGTATGAGCCTTCGTCGGTTGCCAAATTTACTTTGATTAAATACGAACTTGCAGGAAAACCCCCGAACATTTTCCATTCAACTTTTCAGAGAATTTTCTTTGTAATTAGAACTAGATTATCCGAAAATTTCAGAAGAAGATGTTCATAACTCTCCTCAAAAATACATGTTTTATACGTGGAAACTTGGCAACTCTCGAATGTTCATACGGCGTTTTTCCTTAGCACGGCAGTACAGCCGGCTGTAAGATTTCCAATAGCTTCTATAGCCGGCTACATAATTTCTTATAGCCTTTTATAGCCGATGGCGATTAAGCAACAGCCAGGCGATAAAGTGTATGCTAAACGTTACTAATTACCATCCGTAATAGGACTAAGTGATGTTTTGGGATACTGCTCTCTTTTTGGGCCGTAGTATCTTGATTTATTTTGCGAGGAAAGCTCCGTACTTTTGATGGATGCCTGCCATTACTAATATATTAGAGCGCCTTCAGTTTCGTATGATACTGTGCAATACCTCTGATGTGAAATAGTTGCTTCAAGCGCCGTGGCAGGCGGGCAGCCAGCGCGAAACACGCATTGGTGTCTACAAACCTAACAGGGATACTTCACGCGTTGCGCAATGCGTGAAGTATCCCTGTTAGGTTTGTAGGCGCCATTGCGTCGCCGCTCCGCTTTGTGTTAGGCTCTAATATTTAATCTGGCGGAGTCAGCGTTATTCAACTCGTGATTTTGAAATGTTTGCACATCCTGTATGGATTATTCTCATTTTAATTGATGAAAAAAAAATATGTATGAAAGGAAAATGTAATGTGTGTTTTGTAAATATTAATGTGGTTCCGTATCAAATTTAATGATTTCCAAAGCACACGAATTTCTACACAATTTCTTATAGCCTTTTATAATCGATGGCGAAAAAGCAACAGCCAGGCGACCATGTAAACATAGGCCTTCGGCCATAGTTCTGTCAAACTATGGTTCCAACTTGTAACCAAAATAATAAATCAAAGTTATCTTTAAAAAAAAAAAAAAAACAGCCAGGCGATAAAGTGTAAAGCCCGGCGATAGGAATTATAGCCCGGCTGCATAATTTTTTGTCCCTTCGTATAGCCCGGCCGAATGATTTTCTCCGCATTCTACAGCCATTCACATGATTTTCTGTAGCCTTCTACAGCCGGCTATAAGAATTCCTATGGTATTTTGAAACGTAGCTCTTATCGCCAATTTTTACCCAGGGGAATTTTACAGACTGAATTTTAATACTAGTTTCAATTTAAATCATCATGTATACCTTAATATTCTTAAAAATTACACTAAAGCACCTTATTTTCCAAAACCTTTGAAGCGCAAAATGCGGTTCAATTTTCGCAGGTTTTTAGAGGATCAAACCGACGAGCGGTATACCGCATCAGAGCGCAGAGTCTCGCGAATTTTGACGTTTTAGAAACCAAAAGGACCACAGTCACTGCATATAAGCTAAAGAAATGATTTATTTTGCGAGTTTTGCGGCCATCAGCCGACAGCCATGCGGCAGGTAAGAACCTCAAGATAAATCCGCTTCCTTTAAATTTCTAAAATATGACCCAGGCCATTTTAATGCGGAGCGTCCTTCGGGAGCTTGGCTGCGTAGCGGCTAAGAGTCGCATCCCCTAAACTTGCCCTCTCACAATAAGACAACATTTTGTGATCAAGAACTATTATTTCTGGCTTTTTTCAAAACCGATGTATTTTCCATCAGTTTTATCAGGCGGATAGGTGCTTTTATTGATGAGCCATAGATAGCGGTTCCTCGTTGCAAAATTAACCCTCTCAAAACCAACCAACGGTGAGAAATGACGTCGGTTTTCTCAAGTTCAGCAACGCGTTTTTCTCAGATTTGTGGGTGCTATTTCCGGATCGTGCATGAGCAGTTCTGTTTTTGCACATCGCGTTTTTATCTCTCTACCCGACCACGAGCAGCATCTCGCGTTATTTGAATGGTCTGTTTACCCATACGCGGAAACTGAAGAGGATAGTAAAACCCGTAAGAAGGGAGTGGGGATGCAGGGACCGGGGAGCATGAAGAGACGCAGGGATTAAAAATTGACGGCACCAGATGCACCTGATGCGGGCAAACAGGTCAATATGATAGAGTCGAGTAGATTTAGAGCTACTGCTGACCGCTTCTAACGCGCGTTGCGCACTGCTGCCGATTGAATTTTGCGGAGGATACGCAAATGAAGACCCCAAAAAAATTGTATGAAACCACGCGCACTTGCCCGTGAAATTTGCGAGGACACGAAAAATTATCAGCGTCGCATTCAAGTAATACAAGAAAGAACAGTTTGTTTCCACGATAACCGCAAATTATGCTTTATAATTCTTTTTGATCAAGTCAATTTGCACTCAGTTTTTTTCTTCTTTTTTTTCTTTTTTTTTCTTTTAGCATAGGTATGTTAATTCTATAAATGTTCTGATGTAAGAATTTGAAAAGAAATTACCTCAAAATTCAATAAATTGTTTAAGAAATTGACCAATTAAACAATATTTTGGACCAATTTTTAAGCAATTTTTTATATCAAAAGAGGTCCTTACAGTTTTAGCATACTTGCAATCTAAAAAAGAAATCCTATTCGATAAACAACCGACACTAAACAAACAAACTTGAAAAAAAATTCATTTAGAGATTCTCTTAGTTTTACTGGATACGAATCGCACTGGAAAACAAGCAGTGAACTCCAACACAATGTGTTGATAAGGCGCGTCATTAACTCGCACATATCAACCCCTTTAGTTTTCATTTACAGAGATTTCAAAATAGGCAAACAGCATAAAAAGAGAATTCACGATCCAACACTGCGAGGTCAAAGACGCACCTTGACGAGACCGTGTATTGTGAAAGTAGAAAGCTATTCGATCGAATTTAAGTTTTTTGATCTGCCTCAAGCAAAATCTTATCAGATTCTTGAAGAAAAGTGCTACGGAATAATTTAAGCGAAGAAAGGAAAAATTCTGTCGAACTCCTAGAAGATAAAGTCGATTTAAAGGTATTTTGGGGCTAAAATACCCAAATCACCGGTAGTAAAAATCCCGTTATATTATTGAAAAGAAATTGACTCGATATAAATGCAATTGCATTAAATACGTCTTGATTTTGTTATTTTAAACGTCTTTCCATGCAAAGAAGTTCAACCATGTCGTTGCTTTATTCATTCATGAATTGAAAGTAAGCAATCTACATCCCGAAAATCTACTGATTTGCCGTAAAAAATTGCAGAAACTTGATATACCAGGTCGATGCACCCACTCGTTGAATTTACCAACCAATTTTGTGAGTGCAAATGTGTAAGAATCAATATGCTATAGTCATTTTGGGTGCATTTATTTTTCATGAAACAATAATAATTTCAATCCCGAAAAACCATCAATTTTCCGTATAAAATCGAAAAAATCAAAATATGTCAACTCCCCGACGTGAAAATTAGATTCTACGTATGTAAAATGTAAATACTTATGTATCGATATGCTGAACAGAACTATGTGTGGACAGTCAGAAGCCCGCGGCAACATTAATTCAACAGAAAAACTGTAAAAATTAGATAGGATTTTAGCCGCTTTGCCCGCCTCTCCTCGCTACTTACAACAAACCGTTCTTATACTCATCTCAAAATTTTTCTCAGAGCTTTGGGTTATTATCAGCTTCCATTTAAACTCCGGTTCGATGGCCGAATCGGCTGCCAAAAAAGCAAGCCACTGTTGAGGGGTTCTATGAGAAATTCGTGATATTATCGGCTCTCAGGAAATCACCCCATGGCTAAAATTGGTGGTATAAATGTTTAAGTGCTTAAAATAATCGTATTCAAGAAACTAAGGAATTAAACTATGGAGTCAATTTCTTTTTAATAATATAACGAATTTACTACCGGTGATTTAGCTATTATAGCCCCAGAATACTTTTAAAGCGCCTTTGCGTTCCAGAATCTCGACGGAATTTTTTTTTTTTTTTTTTTTGCTTAAACGATTCAAGAAACATTGTAGTTAAAAATATAAAGATTTTTCGATTTGGACGTATGAAAAATGTTTAACTCGTTCAGGCACACCGTGTATTGTATGGAGTACTGCTGTTATTCGACCGTTGTCTTCAGGTCAAAATTCTTACAAAGAAGCCCCTTGCAAGAGGCAAATTTTTTGTAATTTCTCCCAGTTTTTTCAGCGTTAGGTATATAAATGAATTGTTTGTCAAATTTTGAGGTCAATTATATTTAATTGTAATTTATACTTTCTTTTTTTCCCCTTCATTTTATTTTTCGTATCGAGGAGTCGAGGTTTTGTTGATTTCTTCGGATTTCGATTACTGTAACTTCTCTTCTATTCGGCCGATTTTTATGAATGAGGTCTCTTTTTATTTGTGTTTTAACGGAGAGTAAGGAAAAAATTGCTAAATACATGCGAAACA
Organism: Bemisia tabaci; assembly: GCF_001854935.1. Lineage (NCBI taxonomy): Eukaryota > Metazoa > Arthropoda > Insecta > Hemiptera > Aleyrodidae > Bemisia > Bemisia tabaci. The sequence continues at coordinate 721,533 of NW_017547090.1, forward strand.
ATTTTTTTTGAAAATTGGATGAATCCTAGCGTGACGGTGAAATGGTTAATGAAGCGTGAGTAATTGGGGTACGGGTATCGGCCGCGTTGGGACCCAAGGCCCATTGTTCTTCGTGACGCCGACGCAGTGATCAGGAGCGTGGGGACGAGAGGGCTTAGTGGACTCCTGTATGAGCCACGTTTAGCAAATGGTCTAATGAGTCTCGAGGCTCATCACAGATTGCACTTACCACTATCCTGGTGGCCCCGGCTATCAGAGCAAGGAGTACCAACTTTTGAAAAGGATAACAGTGTTGTGGAGATATGTCAAAGCAACGTTGTGAACAAAACGGAGTGAGTGAAATTCTCATTCAAGGAGTGCCGAACTGGTCAGCCATCCTCGAATCAGTTCGCTTGCTTCCGCTTATATATGCATATTTTAAATCAGCGCGCCCCATTCTAAGGTTTTTTTAAAAAAAACCAAGAAACGTAGACTCTTGGTATTCATTACACATAAACTAGCGAGCCCCAGAATGAGAAACAAATTTTAATCATTATTATTGACGGATTAGTAAACTTTTTACACGCTTTGGAAAATCTCAGAAGTTCGCGGTAGTCACTTTTCGGTAAGGAACTAGGGGACTCGGTTATTGTATCGAGGGGGGGGGTCGAAACGATCGCAAAGGCGGTATACTACGTATACGCGCCAAAAAAAACACATTGGATCTAGAGTCCAGAATCTTAAAAACATCGACAAGAAAAAAGTACTCCTGATTCAATCAGAATCTAGCTTAAATCAAGAACCAAGCCTCTTAATTTAAGCGGATTTCGTTTTGATTCAAGCAAAAATCCGAATGAATCAAGAGTATTTTTTCTTGTCAATGTTTTCAAGAGTCTGGACTCTAGATCCAATGTGTTTTTTTTTTCCAGTGCGAGTCCAACGGTCCGCAATTCGGCAGCTCTGTTCTGCGCCATAGTGTACACACCGCGGCCGCAGTGTGCTTGTCGTAATATTGACTGCCGGTGAAAATTACGAGCGGGAAGGTCAGTCTATTGACGGGGGAAAAAAGAGGTAAATATAAAAATAAAAGAAGCGTTCGGAAAAGATGAGCACTTGGTTACCCTGCAGTTTTTCGATAGACCACGATCGCACCCACGAGATACTACCGACCTGCCGTTCGAGCTCTTTGTGCTTCTCGGGAAAATGGTTTAATCTCGTCAATGAATCAAGCACGCGTGTACGCAGTGTGATTTTTATGGTGGAACATGAGCTAGGCTCTAGCTTATCCTGTGAAATATTGTAATCGTTGGGATCTCGGTCATGAGAGAATTTGTGCAAATATTCGTAAGTTATGGCAGTTCAACTGCATTTTATAATAAGGACCTAATTTTTTACTGTTTTTGAGAATAAAATGTCGATGGCCAAAGTGCAAAAGCATGTATCTCCGTTGCGATGTCGCGATCTCGCTAGTTTTCGAACACGCGTATACGCATTGTGATTTTTATGGTGGAACACAGACTCGGTTGTAGCGTATCCTGTAAAATTTAATATTCGTTGAAATTTTGGACAGGAAGTCTGGTTTGCCAGATCCGAAGCTGTTTTGCTTTTTCGCCATCGATATATGCCATTTGTTTTCCTTATGCAGCTATAGGTTATTTAATGGATAATCCAGAATTATTGTTGTTCTTTATCGCGAAATGTAGTCAAGATGATTATGCATGAAGAAAGAAAAAGAAACACAGTGAAAAAAGGCAAGTGTTTGTTTCAGGAATCAAAGGAAATTTTGGATGGGCATTGTGAGAGAAGTTTCAAATGAAATGAAAAAATTTGGAAACAAACGAAATCTAGTCATCAGGCGGGTATTTTTAGAAAAAAACGTGGTCGTATTAACTTCAGCGAATTTTTTAAAATATCGTAGCCCCCTTTTTTTAAGAGGGAAAGAAAAGAGGGAGAGGGAAAGAGAGTGCAATTTTGTGACCAAATTCAACCCTCGAGAGTAAGGAAAAACCAAACGGTGAGCAATAACAAGGGCCCCTCCGACAGTGAGGCAGCCTAACCCTCCTCAAGGCGTCTCGCGCCCACAGGGATCTTAATCCGAACGATAATAACGAAACGAGGCGAAAAGACCAGTAGTACTACTAATGCACTACAACTGACATAAAGCGCAGGAACAGTGAGATTTATAAAAATGATGGGCGCCGATTATAATTTAAGTCGTATCTACAAAATATGGCTCATTCACCTACCCTTAAGCTGAGTTTCCAATTTATTACGACACTCACAATAACTCGAAAGGGATGTCCAAGAAGCTCTATCACTTTTGTAGGTCGACGATGGGGTGGCGGCAAAGAGGATTGAATCAGTGGCGTGGCGTGCTTTGCGATATATCGATTAATCTACCATTTAAACCTACGGAATAGGATCGATAGACAGGGTGTTCGCAACGAACACCTCAATAATCGATTCTTTACCATAGCTTCAAATGGGGAAATATCGATAATCGATCGCCTCGCCACTGGATTGAAAATGGGGTGATCGGCAGGAATAAAGACAACGGATTTGTAGATCAGTCCGACTCGAATGTGAAGCCACCGCGTACCGAATCGCCGTCCTTGTGACGAAAGGACGTATCTTAATTTCCACGTGAACCCTGTTTTACATGTGAATGCATAGTTCCTGGGGCTCATGCGCAAATCGAGATACGGCCTTGTCGGAGGGACGACGAAATGAAAGGCCAACGACACGAAATGTGATCTTAAAGGTGTTCGCGGTGACGACTGAGGTAAGCGGATTATGGCCTCCTAATAAGACGTTCACTTGCCGAATGGCGGCCGCCCCGTGCCTTGTGAGCTTCACATCCCATGCGTTCAATGGGGTTGGAAAAATATCGTTTGAAAAAAGAAAGAGCGCACGAAGGACGTTTCAAATGAGCTGTGAAATGAATCCGTGGCGTATAAATAGACCGATCTCGGGACCTTTTCCTCATTTCTGCGATTTTCACTTCCCTGAGGAAAATTATTAAATGCACCGGGGAAAAAAGTCACATGGATCCAAAGCCTAGACTCTTAGAGAATTTTACAAGAAAAAATTGAGAATCCTCAGCCGCAACTGAGAATAACGCAAAAAATGTCGGAAGTTTAAATGATAGCAAAAGAGAGTGAATTTTTGTCTTATTTAAAAAAAAAATCGGTGACTTGTGCGGCACCAATTACGTGCATAAAGTCCAATCTTCTATCGTAAAAGTTTTTTTTTATTTTTTTATTATCATTATTATTATTTCCCCCCTGAATTTTGTCGTTTTGAATTCACTTGTTTAGTCGAGGGCTGACCAGATTCGCGGAGGAGCGAAAAGAACTCGTAGGCATGGACCAATCACACTCTGATATCGTCGCACAGTGGATCGAGTCAATAGGAGCAGTCGGACAAAATTTGGAAACTTTGAACGCGTATAACTCCGTTTATATAAAATATTTTATGTTCTAAAAATAATCCAAATGGTTTCCTAGTGAAATTATCTTCTAGGCGCCCCTTTAAAATTAAAACGTGACGAAATATACATCAAAAGTTGCAGTTTTAGTAAAAAAAGTTCATGTCCGACCTCTCTAATTGACTCGATCCACTGTGCGTCTCTCCTCTGACGTGAGGGCGTATCTCGATTCCCGCATGAGCCCTAAAAAGCATGGACTTCTATGTAAAACAAGGCTCAAGTGGAAACTGAGTTACGCCCTTACGATAGAGGAGCGACGAGATTCGATGGAGCATCGTGCACCGAGATTAGTAACTGCAGCACCGCCCGCAGGGTCAATACAATCCGTAACGTCTTACAACGAGGACTGGTATGGGAAGTTGAACAAAAGTTGGAGTAAAGTGATCAGACAAAGGTTACGTGTTATTGAAGGGACAATGGGTGACTTGTTATTAAACGGAAGTTTCTGAGGCCCGCGTGTGAAAACCTATTGTCACGTTATGACGTCTGAATCCGAGTGTCAATAGCGCATCGGAAACGGTAGTTTCTTACGTACGGTATGAATTGTATCTATATTTCAGACGTTTTAAATTCGTTAAGAAACGTATGGGAATAATTAAGCTTCATGTGGACGTCAGAAAATAAGTAAATTTGCCATAATATATATTGAATGAATATCAGAATTATCCAATAAATGGCTCATAGTAATGAAAAGAATAAATAATTGAAATTATTGGGCTTACTCGTATTATTATAACCACCAAGGAAAAATGTTGCGTGGATTTTTTATGCGAAGCAAAAAGTGCTCCCACTCACCTACACGTTTGAATGTTTACACACACTTGTACATTTCAACCGATTCTTGCCATTTGCAGGTTGTAGTTTCACAAAATAAAGGTGCCTAATTTTATTCGGTTATGCAATAAGCGCTCCCTCATGCTTGAATAGTTAGTTGCCTGCATGACCCGTTTGACTTTATGCATCTTTACCATTCGCGAGCCTAGGAAATCTTACGGAATGAAGTCGTCTTCGATCGTTGGGTTATGCCATAAGCGCACCTCACATATTCGAATAGTTATCTACTTGACCCGCTTGATTTTATACACCGGAAACACTTGATTTAAGCAGCCATTTTCTTGAGGCTGCCACTAATTATTGTAAGAAGAAATGCCGCTTGAATCGAGCGAGAAGACGCTGAAATTAAGGACAATTTTGCTTGATTCTAACGATTTTACTCTTGATTCAATGCGAAATTTTCTCGATGGAAAATTCAAACGATTTTTGTTCCAGTGTGGTTCTTGTCATTTGAAAGCTTAGGAAGTCTCACAAAATGAAGTCTCCTTCAATCATTCGATTTTGCAATGAAGGGCTGTCCCCACATTACTTAACGCACTTTTCCGGCATTTTTCACCCCCTTCCCCTTATAACGCTTTTGTGACGTAAGTCTATGTCTTTTAACTCGTAAAAACAAAAGAGCTCTCCTCAACCCCCTTCCCCCAAAGCGCGTTACGTAATTTAGGGACGACCCCTAAGTAGCACCCCTGCGCGTTCGAATAGTTATTTACATGAAATGTACGATCGCTTGTAGACATTTTTTTTCTTCATTTTATTTTCCGCATCAACAAGTCGTAAAGCGAAGCACACGGGAGACAAAAAAGTTACAGCTAACAACCCTTCTCGTACGTGAGACAGCTTTCTAAACACCGGCTTCCAGGAAGTTGGAAACGTGTTGACGGAAATTGGAGGGAAGATAAAACAAAGATTGCTGTGTGGCGCATTCTGCCGTGATTGTTGGCTCGGAAAACCTTACGTCCTGGATGTTGCTCACACTTTGATTGCGGCTCGTC
>NW_017547090.1:728513-777927 GCF_001854935.1 Bemisia tabaci
TAAAAATTGAGCTTGCGAATCGGAAGTGCGGATGTCTCATTCGACACTCTCTTTCAGCCGCCGTGACCGAATTTCCTGACTGCGGCTCCGCGTTGTTGCGAGATAAGCCGTGGGCACTTTTTTCAATATTTTTTTATTTTTTATTTTTTCGAGGATGTTAAAGATTGCCCGACGTTATTTAGGGCGGCAGAAGAGGTCAGCCCCTTCCTCTTCTATATTTTAAATTTGACCAATAAGGATGATAATTTTCTTAATAATATACCTCTCTCGAGATTTTATGGAGAATCGCTTCTTTTAAGCCAAAAGCCCCTTTCCGACAACATTTAGACCGCGTTTAGCAGAAAGGAACCAATCCACATCAGCTATTGCCAAATGTAACCGGGCAATTTAATTTTTTTACAAGAGAACGTTTGTGCGGATTCCTTTGAAAATTTTAAGGGATTAGATTCGCACTATGAAACTACCGATAAAACTGAGCACGAGGATATTCTTCATCTGTAAATTGAACTATTATCGGAGGAAATATGATAAAATAACCTAATCCACTAAAATACATGTGTTTTAATTAGAAATACCGCCAGATGGCGTCACTTTTTCTCAATTTTAAACATTTTTTCTACTACTTCCCTTAACAGAAAAAATTATGAAACTTGCTGTAAATTCAGCTCATAAGGCAGTCTTAGATGAAGCAATAAAATTTTCGTGTGAAAATTCTCCATTACCTCCTTCCCGAAAATGTGGAGACTGCGTGGGTTTTGTCTGTGCCTGAATTTTCCATGTTTTTCAATGGACACGACGAATGTTCAATTCCACCATTTTGGAGAGAAGGCGGTATCACAACGTCGCGTTGGGCGCAATTCCAGCCAGCTTTTCGGCGGGGCTCATGTAAGTGTGTGTGTGTGCGAGGAGACGGAGGATTTGGGCAAGGGTGAAAAATGGAAGGCGGATATGAGGAGGACCGCGCGACAAAGCAGTGAAAGCATGGCGGGAAATCAAGTCCGACCCCGGACGGATCAACTTTTTCAGCTCATCTATCAAAACACAAGGCGCCTGACCCGATCTCAGCTCCTGTGCTCTGTTGCCGTGGAACTATTTCATCGGGAATTGATTTCAGGAGAGCAATCATATGAGAATTCCATAAAAGTTATCTTCGATCCAAATATGAACTTAAAGTCCTCTTTCCGGAACGTTTTAACTTTTATGGGTCTGTTGCGCGCAAGAGGTACAGCCAACTGAATACACTTTCTTAATGTAAAGCTCGAAACTTACATGGAGCTCTATGGTGAAAAGAAATTTCAAGCTCACTTTTTGATTCTTAAAAATTGGATTTTCGCCATGAATTTTCCACTGAATACGAGTCAAGTGTACTTTTGGAATACAGAAGGAGGGAATTAAAACATGCATAAATAAGGCTACAATATTAAAAACACTAAGAGGCAGGACATTTCGAGCTGTTACCTGCTCATTTTCAGCTGCAAAATACACACCAAAAAAAAAAAATAAAAAATTGAGTGGGGACCAGACCCCAGCTGTTATCATGTAACCACTCTTATCTACTTTTGGTTGAAATCTTGCAAAAATTGAAAAACTGCATTTATTCCACTTGTCTTTTAAACCCCTCTTATGAAAATTTTACTGATTTTCGGGTCTTCAGAAACTCAAAATTGCCGATAAAGTAGCACTTGCTTGGGTTTTTCTACGTTTTTCGATCAATGCAAGGAGGATGCATAAGTCGCTGCATTGAAAAACTCTAACAAGTGAATAATTAATGCAATGCACCCGTAGCCTGGATTCCTGCCCCGAGTTTTAATTTCCCCCGTCCCCGCGCCGAGAATATTTCGCCTCAGAAAAGGAAGTCAAAACTATTCTCAAAAGATAAAGAGCTCGTTATTTCTTTTTTGAGGAAACATCCGGCTTCCGAAGATGAGTCTGTCCAGGAAGAGACCCATTAAAATCGCGAAAGCAACTTTCTGCTTTTCGAAAAGCGGATCCGAACATTGTTTTACGTCCTTTCTCCGTTCGAACAAAGCGGTCCTATAAACTTTAAAGGAGGAAAAAAATAAATACAAGCCGGGTGCACCAACCCCCCCCCCCCCCCCTCACCAGGTCTTCCTTTTGAACATCCATTGTACACGCGCTCCCCTCCTCTCTCCCCGGCCGATCAGATATTACGTTCCTCTTCATTTTTTTACCGTTGCACCGCCTTTCATTGAGTAACAAGTACGTACTTAGGAGGGCAGCGATTGAGCTGTTTATTTACGTAAGGACCCAAGTGCCATGATCTCGTGATCGCTGATTTACTTTGCCCGTGGTTTCGCTCATGGCTCATGATTATCTGGCGCTTCGTCCCGTAAATAGACGGTTCAATTTATTATGCTTTGTAGAACTTTTAAGGAATCGAACGATTTTTTATTTCCTGTCCATCCCTTTGTCACAATCTCTCTTTGATTATTTCCGGCGTTACCATTCATTGCACTTGACTTGAAATGTTTCATACATCGATCTGAGCGATCTTGATTTTTGTGAACTCGTCTGTCTACAAGAGGGTAAACGTAAAAACGGGGACATATGAACCAAATCATGTAATCAACGATCTCTTTCCAACTTATTTTATTATCCACGTATCCACCATTAGTTTTCTTTGGAGACATGCTGTATGTGCGTCTATAGATGAGCTGTAAATAGTAGTTCCTAATTGGAAAATGTAGTCCGAACTGTCTTTATAACAAAATCAGACTAGTTGAAGTCTGTCACTCACAGTAGAGATACAGCGACACACAGCAGTGGATCGAGTCAACGGAAGAGATCGGACAAAATCTGGAAACTTCAAAAGCTTAAATGTTCGAAAATATGAGACAAAAAAGTTCAAGGGTTTAACGGGGTTTTTATGAAATTTCCTTCAAGTAAAACTCCTTGAAATTGAATTTGTAACTATACCAACATCAAATTAAAAATAATTTGAAATTTTAGCCGAAAAACTCATGTCCGACCTCTTCTATTAGCTCGACCCACTGTGCGACATAACGTTTCGAAGAATAACAGAATTTAATTTTGCGATACAAGCAGGACGTTGCCAAGAATGTGTTTAACACCTGCAACTTGGACCATCGTCAGCAGGCAGACAACTATTCCAGGCTTTGGTGTGCAGATCAGTGCGCCTTCAACTTTTCGACATGCAACACAGACAACCGTCAAGCTGTATGCAAGCCTTGCTATCAACGTTGTGCATATTTTTCACTCTTCGCAATGAGATGGACGTATTTACGAAGTTTTCGTAATCAGACTGGATTAGAATGTACATCAAGCCGTGATTAATTTCATTTTATTTTAATTAAATTCACTCTCACATAGTTCTTTTCGGCAAAAACACGTTTAATTGATGATTTTTTTTATTTTCTCCCTGACATTTTTTTCAAATGTCAGGGAGAAAATCATGAGAATGTGCATTATGCACCCAGGAAATAAACTTACAGAGAAAAATAAACATAATTAAGATCACCTACAAAATTTAAAACAGAAATATTTTCAACCAACTCTAGAATTGCGGTCAAAGTATACGTCACGTCGTAAAATCGAAATGACGAAGAAACGATCCTGACTTCCTTCAGTACAATTTAGCGTTCAGAAATTTACGAAAATTAGAAGGAAGTTTCAAAATTCAGTTATTACCTACTCCCTAACCAATCCGCCATCTAATACTTTTTGGGCGTACAACGCAGAACAAAATATGAGCATCAAAACTTTTCCACTGGAACTCACAGTCATGAAACTCAGACTTACAAGAATTCGCTCGACCCAAAAGCATGGACTCACTCGCGAGGAACATGGTGGATTTACGGAGCGCGCATAACATGTTACAAGGGGCAAATTCAAAAGGAAGTAGACTTACACCACTATCGGACCGCATTTTGCGATAGCGAGCCAAGATTTCTAGCTCAGCGCGTATCTGCATAGAGAAACTAATGGCACAAAAGCTGTTTCTAAAAAAAGCCAGAAATAGCATAGCTTCTTATTGCAAAATGTAGTCCATTTCGTAAGTACATGATCAGATGACCCACTGATACGGTTCCGAATCGTAGCTTTCCAATTTTCATAATCAAAGAGTAGTCTCTTTGAGGCGCAATCTTCCAATGCTTTCACGCAGCAGATGTTCGACTCAGTGACCCTGAAAGACTTTTGAGAGTTACAGCTGGTGCGTCAAGGCGGAAAGCGACGGATCTCTTTCAAGTTAATTCATGTGTTTATCCTTATTTTAATCCATACAAGAGACACACGCTCACTGTCACACATGATGATGCGCCGTCGAACACAGCGCTTGATCCCAACTATTTCAGTCACCAGGCACAGAACTAGTTAGTTCTGGAGCGCCAGGTGCCTGTCGAGTACGCACTTCAAGAGAAGGCTCCAAGATTTGCCGTCCTGATTCTCAAGTAGTCACTTCGTTAATGGGACACTCATTTCAAGTAACCACAAGCAAGGACTCTTCATGTGGGCGTATTTAAATCGAAAGGAACTATATCCATTCTGACGAAAGCCCTGGGATCCGTAAGAATCCATGCATTACAGAGCTCATGTTGCAATGGAATTGTTTCCTTTTGATCTAAATAAGTCCGTCTTGAGATTTTGAGGGTTCGTGCGGGGGTAAATCCTAATATCACCGAGTCGAAAAATGGGCAATGTCCTTCCATAATTTTGTTAGGCTCTGTGCTTTTGTGCTAAAGAGGATGAGCACTAATTCGACCAAAATCGAGGAAAAATCTAAAATTTCGATCGAAGGTACTAGTATATAATATTCTATGTGCCTAAAGACAAAACAAAATGCTCTTTTGGCCATTCTGGTGACTGGATAAATTATCAGGAAATTCATTGAGAAAAAAATAATACCAATATTTTTAAAAAACCAACAGATGTCATCGCTGAAATCTTACGGTATAAATTGCCTCCCTCACATTGAGTCTTGTCCTCAGCGCGATAAGACACCACCTAGGAAACGCTTTTCTTTCTTGTAAGGAATTTGATTTTTTTCTCAGTGCGTGATCATGCGTAAGCTTGGACAGGCTACGACCGTCGCAAAATATCCCTCCCAGAAATTGCAACATACGATCAGAACTTCAGCCACGACCGGTTGAAAGGGGGACACGAAGGAGACACGCTTGAAAGAAGTGTGACAACATTATTGTAAGGACGTGACGGATTTTATCCGATTATCTGGTATTCGCAGTTTCGGGACGTCGCGTAATCCTTCGCGAAGCAAAATGGAAACGCGTCGAACCACCTGATGTAATCCCATTCGATGCAAATCGGATTTTTGGTAACGTGCAGGGGACGCGCGGTAAGGGGTCCCTCCAGGGTGTGCAAAAGAGTGCGGACTGAGTGGTTTTGCAAGCCCCTCGGCCCTCGCTCCTGGGATTTTGCAGGTGTGGTTCTGACTCCATTCGAAAAGACGAAATCTCAGTATGAAAGGACTTGATCAGATTTAGTGATTCGTAAAGTAGCTTTAACCATCTAAATGTTTGCGAGAGGCACTTTCTGGCTTATTTTGAAAATACTAGATGGGTCATTAGTTTTCCGTAGCACATATCGACGATGTGAGTCGGCAATAGCATAACTCGGTTCTTTCGATATTAAATGATAATAATTGCAAAAAATGTTGACAGGGCNACCGCATTTTGCAATAACGAGCCATTTCTGGCTCAGCACGTATCGGCATAGAGAAACCAATGGCACAAAAGCTGTTTCTAAAATAAGCCAGAAGTAGTATAGCTTCTTATTGCAAAATGTAGTCCATTTCGTAAGTACATGATCAGATGACCCACTGATACGGTTCCGAATCATAGCTTTCCAATTTTCAGAATCAAAGAGTAGTCTCTTTGAGGCGCAATCTTTCAATGCTTTCACGCAGCAGATGTTCAACTCAGTGACCCTGAAAGGCTTTTGAGAGTTACAGCTGGTGTGTCAAGGCGGAAAGCGACGGATCTCTTTCAAGTTAATTCATGTGTTTATCCTTATTTTAATCCATACAAGAGACACACGCTCACTGTCACACATGATGATGCGCCGTCGAACACAGCGCTTGAGGCACAGAACTAGATAGTTCTGGAGCGCCAGGTGCCCGTCGAGTACGCACTTCAAGAGAAGGCTCCAAGATTTGCCGTCCTGATTCTCAAGTAGTCACTTCGTTAATGGGACACTCATTTCAAGTAACCACAAGCAAGGACACTTCATGTGGGCGTATTTAAATCGAAAGGAACTATATCCATTCTGATAAGAGCCCTGGGATCTGTAAGAATACATGCATTACAGAGCTCATGTCACAATGGACATAGTTCCTTTTGATCTAAATCAGTCCGTTTTGAGATTTTGAGGGTTCGTGCGGGGGTAAATCCTATTAATGTCGCCGAGTCGAAAAATGGGCAATGTGCTTTCGTAATTTTGATCATGGAGGTACAGACACGACAATGTATATTGTGAATCTCACCATAATAAAGTAAAGACTGCCTATCTAGGACGAAAGTTTAAGAGCTTATGATCTTGTAAATATTGTGCTAAAAGTTGTTGTACAAATACCATGTAAAATCATTAGATCACCATTTAAGTGCTGTAGACGAAGAAATGCTATTACAAGTTGTCCCTGATTTTCAAAGAGGATGAGCATTAATTCGACCAAAATCGAGGAAAAATCTAAAAATTTCAATCCAATGTACAAATATCGAATGTGCCTGAGGATTTATCAAAGTGCCCTTTTGGCCATTCTGGTGACTGGATACATTACCAGGAAATTCATTGAGTAAAAAATAATACCAATATGTTTAAACAACCAATCAATGTCATCGCTGAAATCTTATATACGCTATAAATTGCCTCCCTCACATTGAGTCTTGTCCTCAACGCGATAAGACACCACCTAGGAAACGCTTTTCTTTCTTGTAATGAATTTGATTTTTTTCTCAGTGCGTGATCATGCGTAAGCTTGGACAAGCTGCGACCGTCGCAAAATATCCCTCCCAGAAATTGCAACATACGATCAGAACTTCAGCCACGACCGGTTGAAAGGGGGACACGAAGGAGACACGCTTGAAAGAAGTGTGACAACATTATCGTAAGGACGTGACGGATTTTATCCGATTATCTGGTATTCGCAGTTTCGGGACGTCGCGTAATCCTTCGCGAAGCAAAATGGAAACGCGTCGAACCACCTGATGTAATCCCATTCGATGCAAATCGGATTTTTGGTAACGTGCAGGGGACGCGCGGTAAGGGGTCCCTCCAGGGTGTGCAAAAGAGTGCGGACTGAGTGGTTTTGCAAGCCCCTCGGCCCTCGCTCCTGGGATTTTGCAGGTGTGGTTCTGACTCCATTCGGAAAGACGAAATCTCAGTATGAAAGGACTTGATCAGATTTAGTGATTCGTAAAGTAGCTTTAACCATCTAAATGTTTGCGAGAGGCACTTTCTGGCTTATTTTGAAAATACTAGATGGGTCATTAGTTTTCCGTAGCACATATCGACGATGTGAGTCGGCAATAGCATAACTCGGTTCTTTCGATATTAAATGATAATAATTGCAAAAAATGTTGACAGGGCAATACTGCCGTCTTGAGGGAGAACACCGTATGAGCGTTCAGACGTTGCCATATTTCCCTCAATAAAATCTAATTTTTCTTTAAAAAACGTTGAATATTTTTTTCAAATTTTTTAGACAATTTTCTCTGCAATTTAATCTAAAATGTCTGAAAACGTCAAATAAAAAAACGCATAATTTTCCTTGAAAAGACATGTTTTATCGGGGGAAATTTGGCAACTCCCTAGTGTACATACAGCGTTTTTCCTTAGCACGGAAGAATGAAGATTGCCGATTTTGCAACTAGGCGCTTCAAATAGCGGACGGGCTCAATGCTCAAAGCTCCAAATTCGCGCACATCGAATAGTTTCTCAACGATCGAGCATCCGAAACAGATGAAAGCGACCCGCTCGAGGACACACGTGTGAGCATGTCGTCGCTCTTCCAACATGGCGTACGGCCCTATCTCAATCTCAACATGAGCCCTGCTTTCCGTAAGACTTCGTGCTTTCCAAGGCTCATGTGGATATAGAGATACGCCCCAACGGAGGAGCGACGATGTGACAGAAACTAAGGACTGCCGGACGGATAACGCACTGGGGCGAATTAAAATGAAGATTTCTCACAGCCTTCAACGCCCCTTTTTTCGGCCGGGCCGGGCGGCCTCCTAGATAAATGGTCTAATGATCCGCTGCAATTAATTCAATCCTCGCCGGCTCGTAGTTGACTTAGTACAAAATAATCTAACTAATCCCAGGCCTCTGGAGCCAAGTCACTTGCCGCTCCCGTTGCGCAAGAAGTCGCGGAGATTGGGAAATCGTCCTCATCGCACATCAGTGGCGTAGAGTCCCTTTATACTGAGAGTCAAGACAATGTGAATCAATTTCTGATTGGTTGCCGTAGTTTAGGCCTCCCCAGTGTCACAACCGGGAATAAAGATTACAAATGGCTTGGAGGACAAGGCACATAAGTGCAGTTGCTGCTATTTCGAGAAATACGTGTTTGAAGTTTCAAAATTACATGGCTCCTTACGACGGAAAGAAAGTTCAAACTGAATTATTGATGCTTAAAAATTAGAATTTGGGAGCGAATTTTTCACAGAACATGCATTAAGACTAGTCTCACTTGAAATCATTAATACCTCAATTTTTTCAAAAACTGCACTTATGCGTCTTGTCCTCCAAGCCCCTCAATTAACACCTAGTCCTCGTCGCTCATGAAAATTAAGTCCAGCACAATACATAATAAAATTCTAAGATGAATACCCGAATAAATCACTCGGGAGGCAACGAAAACTATTATTCATTCAACAGTTCTACGTAAATTGAGACACGTCTTGGAGCACGGCCGTTTAATTGCCCTCAAATAATACCCGATAAAATAACCCGGGAATAAGCGGAAAATGCATCGACTCTTACGTAACCCGAGTAGACTCGCGGAAAATAATCTATCTTTCTTCTGCAAGAAGTCCTCCGGAGACGGTTCGTAAGCGAGTTAAGTCGAGATTAGTGAAATTGAGTTTTCTACGCGGAAGTGCTTTCTTTCATTGAAGCAGGTAAGGTGCGTGCAGTTTAAATTGCTCCTGAGAGGGAGCACAAAATGCTTTCATTCGGACGTATTTATGCTAAAAGGAACTATGTGCATAGCTTTTGCGTGCGACTTAGTTCCTTTTAGCGTAAATACGTCCATTTGTGAATACTCTCCGCTCGAAAGAAGGACCTCGTAAACCTTTGATCCGGTTTTTTTACTCAAAACAAACCTTTCCCGCGGTGGTATTTCCTGATTTTCGCTCATCTCCTTTAGTTTTTGATCACACCGGGGTCGAGATTTTACCTAGATCGTCGTTCCCTGACGAAGGACCAAAAATATTTTCCGAGGTTGAAAAATTTTGCATGTACAATGGAGAATTTCAATGCAGATTTTTTATTGCATCATTCGAGAGTGCTAAAGGAGCTGATTTTGCAGTATTTTTGTCGATTTTGCTCCGATATGGGAAAAAGTAACAAAAGGGCCTTGAAAGTCAATCGAGTAATATTTTGGAACGGGCTGTATTGATGATTTCTGATTCTTACAAGTATTTATGACATTGAAACGTGGAATTATTAGGAATTTCCTCTTTTCCAGCTTTTCTAACTTAAATTCTAATATTTTTGTAGGCGGTTATGTTTTACTGTTTTTAACCAAACGATACATCGAAGCACTATCGAATACGATCTATATTCGACGGGACACAGACGTGCGTATAATTATCTGGGTGGAGTAAGCGCGACTAATCTAAATGACGTCATACAATGGCGTCTGCAAGGAGAATGTGCTCTCAGTTGACAGACGTAATTAAAAACCCCTCGAACTCATCATCAATTATTATTAATTTGGAGAGGCTTTCGCACTTTCTGTCAACATTGCACACGTTTATATCCGAAACCCTCCGTCTTCCGCCCCTTCACCCTTCATTTAAAAATGAATCAGTAGAGGTAGATGTTGAAGGTACTTAAATCTTATTTTTTGGGTGAGTCTTGAACCCTACGAGAATGCCTACATTCTGTTGCTCATCAGATAAATCGACATTTTTGGTTTTTACACCGACTGGTTCGTTTAAAAATGAGACGCCGATCAAAGTCTTTCTTATTCCCCTAATTTCATACTGAAAAGAGACTGTGTTTTCAGTTTCGCAGTATTCAAGGGTATAATTCGCAGAGCTGTGCATTGAAGGCGCTTTTTTCTGAAATTATAAGTTTTCTGTGCAGTCAAGAATGGGTGGGATAGGTATTAAAACCTGGAGAAAGGCAGTGAATGAATTCCCCTCTTAATTTTGAGCATTATCATAATCACCTAATTACACAAGGATGGCTCTAGGAGATTTTTTCTTCAATGTTTTTACAGGAAATTATGACTTCAGAGTGTCTTCAGTTACTGCAGCTATTTTTACTCGGTTTTAAATGAAGATAATGAAAAATAACGATAAGAAAGCTTGCGCGACGCCATATCGCATTGTTGT
The DNA here is from genome assembly GCF_001854935.1 of Bemisia tabaci. Taxonomy (NCBI): domain Eukaryota; kingdom Metazoa; phylum Arthropoda; class Insecta; order Hemiptera; family Aleyrodidae; genus Bemisia; species Bemisia tabaci. The sequence goes on from NW_017547090.1 coordinate 739,070, forward strand.
TAACCCACGACGTAAAGCCTTTTAAATAATTTCGTTTTTAAATTTTAGTATAGTTTCTCGCAATTACAGAGGCAGAAAACTGTATACTAAAATACAAATAAATCGGTTCTTGCATGTGAAAAATAAAATTATAGCACAAGTCAGACCAAATATTTGGGTCAGAGATTTAATACGGTCGGGAAAACACAGCCTTTCAAATCATTAATTCAGAAGCTAGTTCCAGCCATGGCAACGAAATATTTCCCCTCGCAAAGGATTCAAGGGCCGCACAGAGAAACAAACGTTCAACTATTTTCACTTTACACTAGCGGTCATTTTTTTTCAACGTGCTTTTTTCTCACATTTACGTGGAAAAATACAAACTTCCCTTTTACCAGCCTATCGGTCCCAGACGTTTCCAGGCAATTAAATTTATACAAAGTGAAAACGAAAGAAAAAGAAGATCCGAACTTCGCTATCCTTTAGTGGCCTTAACAATATAGTAGGCACTTATTCATTTATCGACTCACAGTTCTCTTCCCGCGCATTTCCAATTTCCTGAGGAATCGTCAGGGCGTCTTCCGGTTGAGTTGCTGAGACGAACGAAAGAAAGAGGAAAGTTCAAGAACCGAGGCTTTGACGAAATCGCTGTTTCCTTTTATTTAATTAAAGTCACGCCCAGTCCAACTAAACTTTACTTTTATCAAAATGTGAAATTCACCGTGCTGAATCCAAGAGGGTTCCCTTCCGGCACTACCGATAAGTCAAAGATTTCCAATTAATAAATAACAGGAGGAAAGGAGAGCTTTCGTGAGGATTGTCGGATAAAAAAGAGGGAAAATTTCGTTTCATGGTGCCAACTCCTGATTCCGTTTGAACTCGAATCAAAGCAGTCATTGCTTTTTCACTCTAATTAGTTGATCTGCTTTGCGATCTATCGATATTTCCCCATTTAAATTTGTGGTAAATAATCGATTATTAAGGTGTTCGCTGCGAACACCCTGTTTATCGATAATTTTCCATAATAAGTTTAAATGACCGATCAATCGATATATCGCAAAGCACGCCACGTTATTGGTGGATCAATCCCCGCAATGGTTTCGGGTGCTAATCCTCGAGCAGGTCCGTCTGATTATCAACAATTTTGATTACTAATCCGAACAAAATTTGCATTCTTAGATATTAGTAAATCTAAGTTATTTGAAAAACAACTTATCAGCCGAGACACATAAGACAATTACAGCTTAATTTGGGGAAAGGCTGCAAAAAAATAAAGGATAAATAAAATTAAAAAACCGGAACGTCTCGAAATGTTTCAATTAAATCTTAAATCTTTGAGTTCTTTGATCACTTCATCTGTACTCCCAGCGGATTTTGGCGCCAGCTAAGAGTAGTTGCACTAGCCAGTGGTATAGTTAATCCAACCACACTTATGTTGACTGTAAGGGCACCAGCTAGGGTATGTTTGATCCAACCACACTTTCAGCTGACTTAACCATACACGTAGCTACGTAGTTGCACAAGCCAGAGGGCTTGTGCAACTACTGTGATATCTGACGCTAAAATCAGCTAGACGTACAGTTGGGATTGTGATACTTTTTTTCCGTGTATGATGACAGAAAATGGTAGAGGAGGTTTTTAAACACTGCAAATGAGATACGCGTTTTTGAAGTTGGAACTTGGAGCGTCAACATGACAACTGAGGGTTCTCGGTGGAGGTGGAGGAAAGCTCTGAAAAGTTGATAATTCAATCCTCAAACGCGACGCGACGCGAGGGTTTAACTGCTCGAAGGAGGTGAGTAACATATCTCTCGCTCGAGGCATTCAAAGCTTCTCCATGCATCCTTGTGAACTTTATTCTTTCAGAGCTAGCTCCGGGCCAACGTTTCATTCACTTTTCCACTTCAGGATAAATCTTCCCAAGTGTGGAACCATAAAAAAATCAGACCCATGTAATTGAGTCTATTGTTGAGGCAACTCCAAGTCCGCAAATCCAAAAACGTATCGCGGATTTATTTATCAAGATAAAGGGTGTTTCCCGGAATATATCTATTGTTGTTGTCGTGTGCAGTAATGAAATTAAATTATGTCGTTGCCCAAAGTGCAGAATCACGCATCTCCGTCAGCGACGATGCAGACTTCCTTTCATACTTAACTTTTTCCTCGGAGAACTGGTCTACGTAATTTTGCAAGAACTTTCCTTTGATTTTTCCAATCTTTGATTCCTCGATTTGAAAAATCTCGTTATTCCTTCGTCTGAGAGTGCTTATTAATCTGAGTATTTAGCATTTTTTAAATAAAAATATTAAAAAAATAAGGAAAATGATTTTATGAAAAAGAAAATGCTGCCCTGAAAATGAAGAAAAATGTAAGCCCAGAAAATGTAAGCCCTTGAGTCGCCAACAGGCGAGGTTTTATCTTAACATACGATTTCCAGAAAACTAGGTTTTTAGTCATATCTTTTCCATTAATTGTTTAATTTAGTGACCAAGAATATTCCCAGGTCCAATCACCTAGTACTTTTGAAAATGGAAAGGAGTATCAGAAATTGAATTCATCAAATAGACACCTGCAAATTCTCCATCGCGACCGCTTTTTAAAGTGTGGGATTTTTTCTGTACAAGTTTAAAAGAATTCGTCGTTAGTATGAGATGCAATCTGATTTTTTGGGGAAAAAAAAGAGAGAAAAAATTAGAAATTAAAGCAACATCAAGTGAACGTGCCGGAGGGAGAGGAATGCATAAGACACGTTTACCTACTCGTGTTGGATACATTTTTTGCGAAAGCCCTGTCAACACTACTAGCAAAATTTCACGGAGCTTTGCGCGAAAGTTAAGTTCCGTAAACCTATCTCTATGTGAATATGGTCCTCCATTTATAAGAAATGAACCAACAAATTATGAAAGAACAAACATATATGTGGTTTAATAATTCTAAATTCCGCCGCCGCTGCGCCGCGCTGATCGCACTGTGATTGGTACGCACTGTGATGCGTGAAGTATTCCTACAGTCTTGTAGGCGCTATACGTTTCACGTCAACCGCTCCTGACCTTACTGTGTTTGGCGCAATACGTGAAGTATTCATGCAGTCTTGTAGGCGCTAAATTGTGTTATATGCCGATCGCCGCGCCGAGGGCTTGTCTTTCTCATCTCAAGTCCTCGTCATCATTCCTCTCTGCGTTAAGCTCCAGGCCAAATTGCGTGTTTAGTTCCTCTCTTCACTCTACTAATTAAAAATGCTATTTCTTGTATCGCCGAAAACCGACAAAATTAGAAATTACTATACTCTCAGGAGAGAGATTTTGTCCCCTTTTCTCATTGATAATTTTTTTTCTGAATCCGATTTTTTTATACCTACATTTAAAAAAATTGCAAAATTTGCCGCCATGTGGCCACCCCCTTAATCCGGCCCTGACCTCAGCAATGCTTTTTATCGATTTAGGTCATTCGATATCGATTCATCAATCGAGCCGCTGCACGTTGATTGTTGATTCGTCATTGAATGATCCTGATCGATAAATCCCTATCTCAGTAATGCTTTTTATCGATCAAGGTTATTCGATATCGATTCATCAATCGAGCCGCTGTATATCGATTGTTCAATCGTCATTGAGTGATCCTTATCGATGAATCCCTATCTCAGCAATGCTTTTTTTCGATCAAGGTCCTTCGTTATCGATTCAACGATCGAGCCGCTGATGAAAAATCGAACAAGTAGTGCAGGGTGAAGATTCATCTTGGCATCAGTGCACATCGGTTATCCATTCTTGCTGTTTTGGTTTTTGTTTATTTTTACCTATTCCGTCTCTTCTCCGCCTTTTATTTGTCCGGCTGTCCCATCTGAAAGAACAGACTTATTTCAGATTCTATCTCATTTATCTCTTGTCGGTCGCGGTTTGCCCGCTGCTTTGTTGCCGCTCAGCGAGTGAAAGCTCGCTGTGTCAAAATGGTTTCAGGTCTTTTGGTCCGATGTAAAGAAGTCTACTGTCAAAAAGTCTAATTGTTTTTGCGTCCTATTATTTGGACTACATTTTGCAATGGAGTTCTTGTATGTGTCAGGAATTTGCGATTTGAGTAATTTTTCTTACGTAAAATTCGAGAAAGTTTTTAATCCGAAAATTCGACGTCGAGAAAAATACTTTAAATGCTGAATGTTATGGACACTTAAAACATCAATCATCTTTTTCTCTTCGCTATAAACGACCCTGTTAATGAGTAAAAAAACATGGTGCCACGCTGACGCCGACATAGTATCAACATTACATTAACCTGGCTCCAACATTGCACCAATTGGTCATATTGCCTGACGGTGGCCAAATATGATACTACTTATACATGCTTGGAAAAGCAACAAATAATAAATTATAAATTAAGGTATGAAGTAATAAATTACAACAATTTTTTGGCAACATAATGGTTTGTAATTTATTACTTCATACCTTAATAAATATGATACTGATTATGATAGACATAATTTTTTATGCCTACATTATTTGATTTTTCATTGATGTTGATTTAACTCCAACGTCTGCAACATTGTACCATGTTACCGATAACAACGTTTCCTGTTGGTAACAACACGGCCTCAACATGTTACCAGCATGATGGTTTTTAGAAGGGCTCGGTTCGATCTTGATGAGAATCAGTACCGTCTCTGACCGACTCTGTCCATTTGTTCCGGGGTGGCGAACAGTGGACCGAGTCATAGGGGAGGTCGGACAAAATTTGGAAACTTCAAAAGCTTATAATTCTGTTTATACGAAACCTTGACGTTTTAAAAGTGGTGTCATTGGTTCCCTCGTAGAATTTTCTTCGCCGAGCACCCCTTGAAATTTAAAATGTGTTAAATGCGACGAAATAAAAATAAAAAATTGCAGCTTTAGTCAAAAATTTCATGTCCGACCTCTCTAATGTACTCATTCCACTGTGTGGCGAGCTGAAACATCGAGGAGTCCGAGCGGAATCGAAAGAGAATTCCCGGAAAAGGCATTGAAATATGTCGGGTGCTCCAGCGACGAGGGAAGCGGAGGAAAAACAAAGTATACGTCATCGGAGAGCCGGTCAGCGTGAAACGGAGATCCGCGAAAGCTCCGGACAAATTGAGGCGATTACTCAAAGGCCCTTTATCAACGAAACCGCAAGACTCGAGCTTGCACTTAGACGAGGTCTCAAATACCATGCAAATGCAGCTCCGAGCCGTCAGCGTTTAACCACCTTGTCGTAGGGATGCAGGGAAAAATAAGGGATTTACGAAATAAGAACACTCGGTTCGGTGTATCGACTTTTTCTTATATTGCACCGGAGGTTATGAAAAAACTCAGCTGATGAGAATCGTATTAATTTTTGCTCTTACGGCATTGCCATATTTCAACTCTTGTCGCGTTCGCCCGAATAAAACGACCCCGCGCCCCGCGCCGAGTGAATGAGAAACATTTCTCTAATTCCTAACGATTCATCCCTCGGTCTTCCAAGGGATGCAACACGAAGTGACCTCTCTTGCTTAACGGGTCAGTTTCACTGGTCACAAGAGTCGTGATTTGATGTATGATTCCTGTAGATTAGCTTAAAATAATAAGACCCATCCAAACGGCAACTTTCCACGTTCATTATGAACCGATGTATCGCGCTTTGAATAATTCGGTTTATGAAGTCATCCACCGCGGTAATGACACCCTTGGTTTCTTTCGAGTGAATGAGAATCATTTCTCTAATTCCTAACGATTCATCCTTTGGTTTTCGAAGGGATGCAATATGAACCGCTTGATGGGTCTGTTGCGCTGGTCACAGAATCGTGATTTGATGCTTGATTCTTGTAGATAAGCTAAAAATAATGAAATCTGTCCTAACAGTAACTTTCTACGTTCAGTATAGACAGAGATATTGGGCGTTTTCGGTTTATGACGTCATCCGCCCGCGGTAGTGACACCGTTGGTTTCTTCCACCCTCCTTTCATCCGAATCACACGATGAGTAACCAATACTGCGAGTACCACGGTAGTGACATCCTTGGTTTCTTCCACCTTCCTTTCATCCGAATTACACGATGAGTAACCAGTGCAAATGTGTGTTTCCCTGACTGATGAAAGCAAGGTCACAAAATCGTCATTAGCGCAGGTCACATAATCGTGTTTCGGTACACGGACTTTTGGTCCACTTTTTTTACGTCCACAGACTTTTCGTCCACAATTTTTACGTCCACGGTTCTGAAGCCCACACTATTGTTAAATCCATTACTTAAACGTCCACTAAGTTAAATTCACAAATGTAAAGTCCACTAAAATTAAATTCAAGCGTCATATATTTACAAAAAACACATTATATTTTCCAGTAGTACATATTTCTTTTTCGTCAGTTTAAAAGGGAATAATCAATGCTGAGAGTGCAAACATTTCAAAATCATGAGTTGAAAAACGCTGACTCCACGAGTTTAAATATTAGAGCCTAACACAGAGCGGAGCGGCGTGTTAGCAGCGCAGAACGCGCACTGGCACCTACAAACCTAACGGGATACTTCACGCATTGCGCGACGCGTGAAGTATCCCGTTAGGTTTGTAGGCGCCTATTCGCGTGTTACGGTGATTGCCTGCCGCGCCGCAACGCTTTAAGCAACTATTTCGCGTCAGAGGCTTTGCACAGTATCCTACAAGATTGAAGGCGCACGAAATAACTAGTTAAAGAGGACTTTCAATTTTGACTGCATCTGTTACTGAAAAATGTTTAATTTGGCATTGGAGCGTTTCCTAGGCTCCCGCTTTGGTTTTCATCTTATCATATCCGTACAGTGTACACATGAACATATGTTTTTATCTGCTCTTAGAGTCTGTTCTCTTGCATGACTTGATTCATGAATGAAATGTTTAAGAATGAAGGAACTCCTCACCTCTCTTCATTTAAAAATCTAAATTTTCGAATATACTCCCATTTTCAAAATTCTCTGTAAAGACGTTAACCCTTACCTGCTCAGTGGTCAGTTATACTGACCACCTTTTTAAATAATTATTCATGGCCGTTTTGGCGCGACATACCCTTACCAACCATGTAGTTATACTTGGTATATGGTCCAGAATATGAAAAAAAATATTGCCGGGCGATGTTATGTTGGCAATATTGTTTTATCATCTATTGTTTACCTCCGATTCGTTGGAAGTTTGGTGCCGCCGGTGTTATCTCCAGTTTTGCGGTTGTCAGTTGCTTTTGCGACGCAAATGGTTCTGATTTAGTAGTAAAATATTAAGTTAGACTATAATGCTGCGAGAATGTTATTTGGCAATTGAAAAATTCAGAAGTTTTGATTATTTAATTCATGCTTGAACATGGTGGTTAGTATAACTGACCACCGTGCAGGTGGCTATAGGAGCTGGAACTGGATTCTTGTTGCTTTATTTTTTATTATTATTTTATCAGTAATTTTTATGATTATGTTCATTACTTTTAATTATTGACCAAAATTATTATTTTAAAATTGCTAATCTTATGTGGGAAAGGACCATTATCGTTGCATTTTGAAGGAATGAATTTATTTTATTGTGACTAGTCTTTGATTGCCTCCTTACTTATTCCAGTTACGCTCATATGTTCTTCACTTCAAGCAGTTTTATATATTTCTGCTTTATTTATACTCTTTTATAATAAATTATACATTTTTCTAAGACTAGCTTCACTCAATTTCCAAAAACAGAGACTCTATCACTTACAAACATGTAAGAAAAAGTGAAAAACTTACAAAATCTACGGAGTCAACATTTATAATTCACTGGTAAAGTTAGTATGGAAGGTAAGGGGAGGTCTGCGAGGGAAGGGTTGGGGGCTTGGAGGGCAGAAATTGAATGTCTTGCGCGGATACGTAGAGACAAGGATCATTTTTACACAAAAATAAAAAAAAAACACGAAAATTATATCCACATAGGTGAATAGGAAATTTGCGTATTCCTATCCTGTTCAGTGGTCAGTCATACTGACCAAACTTTTTTTTCAAAATTTCCGGGTAAAAAAAAGTCAAAAAAATTTTTTTTCACTAATTTTGAGTTATCTAGACCCAACAGGCCTTAGAAAACTCGAAATTTCAAAAAAAATTTCGAAACCCATAATGTGTGCAGGTAAGGGTTAATAGCCTGTGACGTTGAACGTCTTAAAATATACTAACTAACTAACTAGTAGTAATATGCATTTATTTTTGAGGTGGTTCCTGTCATTTAAATAAGAAGAAAAAAATGTGGACATAGCATGTCCACAATTTGGACAATTTTGGACATATTCATGGTTGGACATTAAATCATGTGGACTTAATAAAGACTTAATAAACGTTTAGTGGACATAAATAGCGCGGTGGACATTTATTAAATGGACAAAGGTAGGTGGACATAAAGTCCTGGAAGCCGTGTTTTAACGCTTGTATCTTGTAGATTAGCTTAAAATATTGAGCTCCGTCCCAACAGCAACTTTCTGCGTTTAATAATAACCGATATATCGCGCTTTGAATAATTCGGTTTATTAATTTAAGATGCCCCGCTTTCGGGCTGAACAGTATGATGTCATCGGGCACCAATCGGAAGCCAGCATATAAGTTTCAACGACTTCCGCCAAATGCCTCTCTTCTCCTCGCATACGGAAACAATAGGACTGTCGAATCTTCAGAATTAAATAATTGAATTTCATTCATGTCTTCTGTACTGAAGAGGCAACAATTCCACGTTGTAATAACTTTTATTTTAACAAATATCGGTGGAAAATGAGAGGGTATAGCGATTTGACTACTTCAGTACTTCACTGCCATTATGGTGAAACTACGATGATGTGGCAGGAAATCTGCAACGTCACAAACAAAAACATGTGGTTTTGCAACGTCCCCATCAACTATATGAAAAGGACACGAGAAAAGTGTAGAATCTTATAAGATAACTTAAATCAAGAGGAAGAAACTGAGATACGGCCCAGGCCGGGAATTGGATATATCTTAGATCAATTAACTAATTGCATCGAAACTCTCCGAGTCGAAGAAGGGGGGCGGGACGGGGTGCATTTGGATTTGTGACACGATGACTGAGACTCCTCTAACTGGAAAAACGCTGGAAAAGTAGCGTGGTAACGTCCCGTTCTTCATCGCTCGTAGCTCAGGCCCTGTTCTTGCAAGTTTGCAACACTGTTTATTGTCCATTGAAATGCAAGTAAAACAATCGATCCTTGGTGAGGCAGCTTTGCTCGCCGAAAATCGATATTTGTAATGGATTTAAATGGAACTAAAACAGTATTGCCATCTTGGAAAATCGCTACTGATTACATACAGGGTGTACCGAAGCTAAACTGGCAAGAGAGAGTCACATCGATCAAAGTAAGAATTTTTTCCCTCCGTAATTTGTTTCGAAGCGGCCCCAGTCAAAGCTTCGCCCTACGGTGGAACAAACCGCAGAAGGTGGAACCGCAAATTTTGATATCTTTAACGTTACAATTTGAACTTTAAGGAGTGCTTCTAGAAGAAAATTTTATAAAAAATTAATGAAACCGCTTAGAAACTCCTACAACAAACGAAGATAAAAGCTTTTAAAGCCTTTTGATTAATGTCCGACGTTTATAATTGACTCGCTGCTTTGAGCGCCTCATTCCTCTCCAAATGTTTTAAATAATCATCGTTTTTCTGAATTTCGGTAACGGTTATGAACCAACATTAATAGATAACGGTTTATCCCATAAATCGTGGCTCTGAATTCACTCATGGCCTCAAGAATATCGAAGTCTTAAGATGAAGGGGAATTCTCGGGATTCTAGGATATTTTAAAGCATAAAAAACACTGGTTCTCTCTCCCTTTCATACCGCGAAATCCTATTCACCGTATACTACCTTTAAAAATTCGTTTGAAGCCAGCGCTAATAATTATGTACTTAGCCACAGGCAAGGCCTTGTAACTTCGGTTCGATTTTCGAATCTGATTGGTAGAGCTTAATAGAGACGCAGAGACACACTAGGTCACATTAAGTTTGAAAAAGGTTAGGAGTCAACTAGTGCTGAATCCCCCATTAAAAATTCAAGATCGAAGATCAAATATTTAGAGGGCGAAAACAGTCGTTAAACTTTGTCCTTAACATTGAGTCCAACTCAGAATTAAAACTTCAAACCTATTTTGCTCCGTTCAAACTTTATGCGACTTGAAGAGGTTTACTTTCCCAGCAGAAGAAATTGCCATGAAAATATTATCGTTCTTGCTACTTTAAGATATTTTAGTTATTCGGATGAAACAAATATTTTAACTCCGCGAATATGCGTGAAGTATCTCGACTTTTGAAGGCATTTTGATGATTCGGTGTTTTCATTCTTCGCGGTTGGACAGTCACAAACAGCTTTGGCCCCTTAGGATACTTCAATTCCTCGGATGATAAAAATATTTTAAGTTTGCGGATGTGCGTGGAGTATCTCGACTTTTGAAGGCGTTTTAGTGATTTGATGTTCTCATGATTCGCGGTCGGATAGGCACATTTAGTTCCGATTATTTTAAGATATTTCAATTCTTCCGATGATACAAATATTTTAACTTTGCGGATGTGCGTGGAGTATCTCGACTTTTGAAGGCATTTTTGTGATTTGATATTCTCATTATTCGTGGTTGGAAAATTGAGCAATTGCTCAACGCTCCGGTCATATCATCATTGAGCTTTGACCCCGAAACATAACTTTTACATTACAGAATATAGCTGCAGTAGTGCAGGGTCTCTGAAGTATATTGTCTCCGCTCATAAAGGAACTCCATTACGACCCATCCGAGGTTAGACGGTCCGAGCTCGCCTCAAATTTTCTAAACTTTAGCAAAGGCCACACTTATTAGTGGAGAGGTTTCGCGATGAAAATTGCTGACACGAACTCTGAAAGCTCTCGCCGCTGGTGTGGGTTTAGCGATGAGGAGTCTGGGTCCAAGTTGGGCTGTGCGGAGACCGAGTTGTAAACAAACATAATTGGGTCAATGTTGCGGTGCAACGGTCGAACGTTGAAAATAATCTCAAAAGGAGCCAAAATTCCGTGCCGGGGATGAAAATGACTTCCAGTTTCCGCTGCCTGGGAGAAGGGGGAGGGGGAGGCACTCATGATCGCCACGCCGCGCAGAGTTGCCGCTCAAAGTAGGTAATTAATCCTCTTCAAACACCAAAATGAAGCACAGTTTGCCAATTTCTTTGTGATTACTTATTGAAAGAGCTCAAACTTTCATATAACATTAATAGTTGAACATTGAGATGCAATTTTTAAATTATTAATCATCGCAAATTTTTAATGAAGTACCTGATGAAATGATTTCATTTTTAATTCAAATATGAGTTTTTAGACCTCTTAATTTAACTTTAATCTATTAAACTTAAGTATAATTTTGAAAATCATTAGTTTTGCTTACCTACAATTTTTAAATCTTAACTTTCGCAATTCGCATCAGCTCTCTGTGGGCTGCTCATCCTGACGGCTTTTGTATTACTTCAGCATTTTGGATCTGATTGCAAGCAGCATCTGATTGCAATCCACCACTGCAATCAGATTTTTTTTGTTTTGTTTTCAGTACAGAATCCCTGCAGTTGAACGGTACAGCCGTGATTGAACCGTGAACGGTAGTCTGCGGTTGAATCAGTCAATAGTTCAGTCACAGTCATAGTTGAGTCACACTTTGTCATATGATTTTCCAACCACGAATAATGAGAATATCAAATCACAAAAATGCCTTCAAAAGGCTAGATACTTCACGCACATTCGCAAAGTTAAAATATTTGTATCATCGGAAGAATTGAAATATCTTAAAATAGTCGGATCTAAATGTGCCTATCCGGCCGCGAATCGTGAGAACATCAAATCACAAAAACGCCTTCAAAAGTTGAGATACTCCACGCACATCCTCGAAGTTAAAATATTTGTATCACCCGAAGAATTGAAGTATCCTAAAGTAGCTGAAGCTGTTTGTGACTGTCCAACCGCGAAGAATGAAAACACCACAGCACCAAAATGCCTTCAAAAGTCGAGATACTTCACACACATCCGCGGAGTTGAAATATTTGTGTCATCCGAATAACTAAAATATCTTAAAGTAGCAAGAACGATAATTTTTTCATGGCGATTTCTTCTCCTGTGAAAGTAAACCTCTACAGTGCTTTCGAGTGGGAGCCAGAAAAAATAAGTCTAGAAGAAGTGGGCGATTTTTTCTTTTTTTCGGGTCGAGGATTTCTGCAGCTTTTTATGTTATAAAATTCGTCATTTTCTCATGAAATCATTCCTGTTTTACCCATTTCACATATCTGAACGGAGGTGAATGAATTTCCCTTGCAATTTCAACATATAGCATGGAAAAATACTTCGTCACTACGGATGCTAACGAAATCGTAAAATACTAACTTTTCCAGGACCATTATCAGCTACTTGTTCGGTGATAGTAGAATGCAAATTGCAAATGTGAATGATTTGAAAAACGATATGCGCGGCTCGGGAATTACACCTACGATGAGCTAAACGGACCGCGTTTAGCAAAAAGGAACCAAGCCGCATCAGCTATTGCCAAATTTAACTGGGCAATTTAATTTTTTACAAGAGAACGTTAAAGCGGATTTCTTTGAAAATTTTCAGGAATTCGCTTTCGCACTTGAAGAATATTTACTGTTTGCACAAAAATCCGCACAACCTTTTTCATGTAAAAAACTGAATAGAGAATTTGTAGATGTCTGAAATTTGATGAATTTCGTATTTAGGTGGAAACTACTGAGTGAACTGAACACGAGGATACTCGTTTGATTCATACATTTAACAATTATTGGAAATAATATGACAAAATGATCTAATCTGCTGAAAAACATTTGTTTAAATGGGAAATGCCGCCAGATGACATCACTAGGCGTTGCATTTTCTCACTTTTAAATCTATTTTTACACTATTTCCCATATCAGATAAAAATTATAAAAAATACTGTAAAATCAGCTCTTTAAGCACTTTCAGATGAAGCAATAAAAAATATGCATGCAAATTCTCCATTGCCCGGAGTTACATTCATCAATAGCTAGAGAGGCTTGCTTTCATTTCGCTTAACATGGTCCAAATAACCAAATTCACCGAATCCTCGTAAAAGAATCACATTTTTAGGAGGTCCCTCCTATGGAGCAGATATCAAATACGCAAGTCCAGGAGGGACGACGTGAATGCGCGTAATTATGCACTTGCACAATTCGGGTGAAAAAACCCCGGGGCGATAAAATCGGGGGGAAACGACACCGCTGGAAGCGCGGGCGCGGGAGCCAACTAATCCAGGATTGAGGATCCGCAGGTTTGATTGTCCGTTCATTTGAGCGCGAAGTTTCGAGCGGTCATCTTTAAAATTAATGAGTGTTTTCCGACCTCCTTCCACCCCCTCCCCCTCTGCTTCCACCCCCTCCCCCGCGCTCCGCCTTTGAGACCTCACACACTACCCGCGACCACTCCCCCTCGGCGTGATAACCGTCTCTCAGATATCCACTTCCCACCGAAGCTTTTACATGTCCGCCTTTTTAGCGCCCTTTGCCAAATTGAAAACGAAATTAAAAAAATTAAAGTCGACGGAAACAATAGGTCACGTGCACAGTAGAGTCCCTTTATACTGAGAGTCAAGACCCCCCCCCCCCCCCTGGAGTCACAAATGGGAATAAAGATTACAGAAATTGGCAGTTTTCCGTAATCTTTGATCGGCCCATTCTCAAATTCCTTTCTCCGTTCCTTCTCTCATGCCGTTTGTTCCCTGTCGAACCCGTTATTCCCCGGTTCACTCCAGATTATAATCTTTGCAATCGGTGAAAAAGTAATCTTTATTCCCGTTTGTGACACTGTGGAGGCCTAAACTACGGCAACCAATCAGAAATGGATTCTCATTGTCTTGACTCTCAGCACAAAGGGACTCTACGCCACTGATGTGCGATGGGGACGATGCAAAATGCAGAGCCGGATTAAGGGGGTGGCCACATGGGCAGCGGCCCATGGTGACAAATCTATAGGGGGCGGCAAATTTTGAAATTTTTTTACTTGTAGGTATAGAAAATTCGAATTTAAAAAAAAACGAAAAAAAAAAAAAATTACAAACGAGAAAAGGCGACAAAATATCCAATTTTCTGAGAGTATAGTAATTTCTACTTTTGTCGTCTTTCAGTGATACAAGAGACAGCACCGCCTTTAATTAGTCGAGTTACGAGAGGGACCAAACACGCAATTTGGCCTGGAACGGCGCAACTTAGAGAGAAACGATGACGAGGACTTGAGATGAAAAGGAGGAGCCCTCGGCGCGGCGATCGGCATGTAACACATATTAGCCCCTACATGACTGCACAAATACTTCACGCATTGCGGCAAACACAGTGTGCTCAGCGTGAAACGCATAGTGCTTACAAGACTGCGTAAATACTTCACGCATTGCGCCAAACACGGTGCGGTCTGCACGGCGCGGCGGCGGAAGTTAAAATCATTAATCCACATTTATGTTTGTTCTTTCATAATTTTTTCGTTCAGTTCTTATGAATGGAGGGCCTTGTCCACACAGAGATAGGTTTACGAGACTTAGCTTCCGCGCAAAGTTCCGTGAATTTTTGCTAGTAGTGTTGACAGGGCTTTCCCAAAAAATGTGTTAAACACAAGTAAACGCGTCTTATGCACCCCTCCCCCGCTGGCACGTTCATTTGATGGTTTTTATTGATGTTTCAAACCGAATGAGAAGGGGGCGGCAAAATACAGGCGGCCCACGGGCGGCAAGTAGGTAAATCCGGCCCTGGCAAAGTACAGAGCAAATTCCTCCAAATTTTGAAAGGAATCCGCACAAAATTTCTCTTGCACAAAATTAAATTGCCCAGTTACATTTGGTAATAACTGATGTGGCTTGGTTCTTTTCTGCTGAAAACGACCCATCGCTCGTAAGTGATTTCTCTCTAATGAATTTCGACCCGTTCGCAAACTACTAACTACTCGTATCTCAACACACAAATCTTGGTTCGTTAGAGATTTCCAAATTCACTGATCTCGGCCGGTAATAAAGTCAAGGTGTAAGGCGAGAGGAGGCTGGTGCAGCACCGACCGCGGTTCTGGAAGTGTGCCGCCAAGGTGTGACTGCACGAGGTACTCTCCTTTGCGGTGGCGGCAACTCACGTGAAGGGGAGCGCACGGTTAAGAGGGTCGTGTTTCGGAAAGGGGTGCGGGGGAACAGGGGTACGTTTACATTAATCGAGGCTAATGCAACATATTAACACATCGTGTGACAATAAATTTAGAACGGTTAGGGGGTCGCAGACTCGCGCAGTTGCCACGATGTGTGGAATAATTTTCGGTGAAGAAAAGAGAGCTTTCAAGGTGATACGACGGACGCCATTTTTTGTGTCAGAGTGACGTGGGATAAATAGCATCGATTCGCACGATAATTTCAGCAAGTTGTCATTTTTTTCGAATTTTGAGATCGAACTTCTGTTGTCATGAGACTGAAGAATTCATGTACCAAATTTGACAAAGAAATGCAACGTATTAAAGGCAGGGTTTTTTAGAGGAAAATTATAGCATTCGATACTGATATTAAACCTGCATTCGAATGCAATATTTTTCTCCTAAAAAAACCCTGCCTTTAATATGTTGGATTTCTTTTGGTACATGAATTCTTTAGTCTCATGACAACAGAAGTGCGATCTAAGAATTCGAAAAAAACGAAGTAGCTGAAAAAATGGAACCAATCGATGCAATATATCGCATGCCGTTCTGACACAAAAAATGGTGGCCATCGAACCACTTAAGGTACGAATGGAGCCACCAAAAATAGAGTAGTCTAGACGCGCTAATCTGTGGGTCATCATTCTTAGGCTGAGCGAACATGGGGAAGGGGCGTAGTTGCGAGAAGTTGATCGATAAAGATCGCCCTGGATTTCAAGTCCTCTGGCTGGTTATTGAAATTGATAGACAATGCTGTACACAACGAAGACGATAGAAAATGGAGCGATCCTATTGGTTGAAATGGCCGGTTGTCATGGGCTAAGAGGAAAGAGGATGGATGCTCCCGCCGAAAAAAAAGGATGTCGATTCAAAATTCTGGATGTAAAAAAGTATGTAACAACCCATAAAACGCTAAATCAACCGCCACAGCAGTTAGTTTTACATATTGACATTGCTAAAGTAACTGCCTTGACGGTTAATTTAGTATTTTGTGAGTTGTCGCACACTTTTTTCAATTCAGAATGTTGAATCAGCTCTCTTTTTTTTTCGGTCCTCGTCCTGTTAGTTAATCGCTAAAGTAAATTGCAATAATCTATCAATTTCAATAGTCAACTTGCACGTTGGAGAGGAAAATTAGAATTACTGACGTCACATTGCTCGAGGTGAAACTTAAAGTACTCCTTTAAGGCGCTCATAGGCACTTGACTCCATGAAGGCTGTTTGAGGCCCAAAAATGGCTGTAACTTCGGATTAGTAGGGGTCTGCCAACTTTTGCACCTTATCACATGCTATAAGTGCCATGAAAAAAATCAATGCGAAAGAATTATTGCTCCTAAGTAACGCTCATAGTGGGACTTAGAAATTGAATAGACACGTTCTACCTGATTACAAATGCAAATTATAGTCTTGCGAATAAAATCGACTCTGTTTTTTAAACTTACGTCTGTTTACACGGGTTACAAACCTGATAATTTTGATAACTTTCCAACCTTCGTCATTTTATCGCGCACTATAACTAAGAGCTAAATCGATGGCTGTGGACCTAAAGTGAAGCTAGGCGAAAAAAAATGCATCACTATAATAAAAGATTCTCTTTCCGTGTATTGCACGGCGGTTGTTTTTCTTCCTACCTTAAAAACTGAAGGCGCCATTGCGGTATGTATAGAACTTCTATAATCCGCCACGTCGTGTCAATTTTATGTCCCCTAAATTTTCAGTCAGGAACGCCCTTGCAAGATGGAAATGTTAATGGGTAGATTAAAAGGGGAGGGAGAGAAGTAGGGAAAGAGAGCGGACAAACTATAAAACGGGAGCATTAAAGTAAATACTGCTCGTGGAATTTCATCAAAACAGGGAAAAAAGAGAATAACACTAATGCAGTATTTGCAAAGAAGGAAACATTTCGAATGTGTGCTCAAATCCAATTAAAACGCAATGAAAGCGAAATAAGCTTTGTGCAATTTTTATCTCCGGCATGAACATTTGTAATGCTAATATTTTCGTTTTTGTCGATTAATACTGTATTGCCGGTTCATGTTGTCATGTGCAGATTTTCCAGGGATGGCCAATGATACTAATTCGAATTCTCGGGGTAGCAAGCCCACCTCGGCCTCTTGAAAGCTGGCGCGCTCATGATTAAATGAATAACGCTGAAAATAAATTAAATGAAAATAAATAAAAGGCCATTACTAATAAATTTAATAAAATATAAAATAACGCTCTATGAGGCACGCAAATCCTAGGTCCATTGCTCCTTGAGTCTTCCCTCATTTCGATGGCCAAATTGCAAAACCACGTATAATCATTGCAAGGTCTCAAAATTTCAGCTCCTAATTTAATCTTTCAGATAAAAAACGTGCCAACTTAATAGCCTAACATTTTAACACAGTATTCTACCTCATAATTGTAAAGAGGATGTAAACTACTCGGTCGTCTGCGAATACTCCTTATTTTAACTTGCATGCATAGTACGTGTATGTTTCTTATGAAGAAATTGAATATTTCTACAATGAAGAAGCTTACAATAAATCAATAGAATAAAAAACAAGCGGGAAATAAAAAGAACAAGAAACAGTATTCCGCAGCTAACCTAGAAGAAAATTCAAGGAGGTTTTGAAAAAATCGCGTTGGCTAGTTTTCCGAAGAAAAAATAAAGTATGACAGGAAATATGCGACGTAGCAGTCTACTAAGGTACGCGGTTTTGCACTATGACCATCGATTTGGTCCTTGAGGCATAAATTCGTCTAATTTAGCTAATCAATAGAATGAAATTTTAAAAAAATGTCTGCTAACCCAGAAGAAAAATCGAGGAGTTTTCCAAAGGAAACCCAAGTATGACAGGAAGTATGCAACGTTGCAATAGAAGATACGCGGTTTCACACTTTGGCATATATAGATATGGCTCCTTGGGACATAAATTCGTCTAATTTAGCAACTACGGGAGGGCGGGAGGAAATACAAGGGCGAAAATACCTCGGTAATCTGTGTGTCGAAATTAAACTCAATAAATCTCGCGATCGCAAATGAGCCAACGAAGCCAGGATCAAGGGCGGTCCGGGGGACCAGGAGGGTTAAGAGCGGGGGAGGGGGGGGGGGGGGGGGAGCACTCTTTTGGGAAATAAGTTCGACCCGGATCCCGGATCGGGGAGATTCCGCTCCAGAAAACGACACGGCGGCGTGGTTCCCAATGTCGCGGCTTCTGTTCCCTTTCTCCCGTAGGAGTGGACCTCAGTGGCGATCAGTGGCGTGGCGTGCTTCGTGATATATCGATTGTTATGCCATTTAAACCTATGGAAAAGGATCGAAAAACAGGGCATTTGCAGCGAACACCTTGATAATCGATTCTATAGCATAGGTTTAAATGGCAAAACAATCGATACATCGCAATTAACGCGGTAGCGATTCTTAAAAGTTGGCGACACTGCTTTTTCTAAATTAAACGTATGTAAAAAATCGATCCCTCTCGAGTATTCTTAAGGCCTGGATACACGCTAAAATTTCCATCAATTTCCGATCGAATGGTGACTGGTGCGCACCATCTACCATCAAATTTTTGCGGCCTGCAACAATTTGACCGCCATTTTTGTCATCCTTTCGATCGGTAATTGACGGAAATTTGAGCGTGTATCCAGGCCTTTGCATTTGGTACACTCCTGAACGAACAATTTGCATAGTCTGCATTTCGTTTTTTTTTTAAATCGCCACACGCCAATTTCTCAAATTCTAACGTCTCACACTGGACCGAGTCGGTAGGAGAAGTCGGACAAACTCTGGAAACTTTGAAAGCTTATATTTTCAAAAATATGAAATAAAAAAGTTTAAGGGTAATTTTATTGGTTTTTTCGTAAAATGTTCTCTCAGAATCATCTCTTAAAATTTAATTTGTGACAAAATGAACGTCAAAAAATGTTGAAATTTTAGCCAAAATTTCCCGTGTCAGACCTCTTCTATAAGCTCGTTTTACTCTGCGTCTCTCGAGCAGGCAGCTCCTCCAAAGGGACCACGTTTAGCGAAAAGGAACCAAACCACATCAGCTATTACCAAATTTAACTGGGCACTTTCATATTTTTACAGAGAGCGTTTGAGCGGATTCCTTTGAAAATCCTACGGTATTTTCTTCGTACCATACCAAAAATTCACTGAAATTTACACGTGAATCCGCACAACTGTTTTCATGTAAAAAATCAAAGTGCCCAATTAAATTTGGCAATAGCTGACGTGGCTTGGTTCCTTTCTGCTTAACGCGGTCCAAATGTTCTCTGAAAAATTACATTCGCTGCCGAAGCTGGAAAAGAGAAGCAGAATCAGTTCGATTCTCCTTACACCCAACTGCCCCTCACTGATGCCTTGCCGTGCTAAGGAAGAACGCCGTATGAGTCATTAGACGTTGCCAAATTTCCTTCAACAAATAGCGAATTCTCAGTAAAATGTGTAAATATGTCTCCCCTGATTTTTCATAGAAAGTCGTTCGTACTTTGATCTAAAGTCTGAAAATTTCAAGGAAAAGTATTGATGACCTTCTAATTAAATTCATATTTTCTGGGAGAAAATTTGGCAACATTCGAATCCTCATACGGTGTTCTTACTCAGCACGGCAGTACACTTCAGTTGGCATGGGACTCGCTATCTCTAACACAAGCGCCGTATCGAATCGATGACGCATTGCCCCGAAACACATGTCCCTGACGTCGTCATCGCAGACCAAATGTGATCGATCGAGTGTAATGTTACAGTATTAATCGCGGACAGCAAGGGAAAAAGACTTAAATACCGTAGAGAAACACCGCGCTGTCGTACTGAGGAGCAACGCAGTGCGCACATTTTGACTACATTTTGCACTACGGAGCTACTATTTTTGCCTCATCTATAAAATCCCCTATGTTCAGGAAGGAACCAGTAGCACATTAATTAAACATGGTTGGAGTAGCATCTATGAATAAGAAAAGAAGAACTAATAAAGGAACCTTGATGCTCATACTTGTTTTATTTTACTTACATATCGACGGTGCAAGTCGGCAATCACATAACTCGTTTGCGGTGTCTGAAAATCTCCGCAACTATGTTATTTTTTTAAAGGAGAACAAATGGACAAGATTCCTTGAAGTTTTTGCAGAATTTTCCTCGCACATAGAAGAAAAATCACGGCAGTTTTAAAGAATTACCGTTGAGTAGTTTTCCGTTTAAAAAATGAAGTATGACAGGAAGTCTGCGACGTCGCAAACCGAGTTATGTGATTGCCGACTTTCACCGTCGATATAGTACATGCAGAAGTGGTAGGAGCCGAAGCTTTTCGAACGTCTAGCGTCATTTTGCGTCATGCCATTTGACGTCATGTCTTAGCGTCATGCTAGCCCTGATGATAGACGCTAGACGTACGAAAAGCTTCGGCTCCTACCACCTCTGCATGTACTATATGTAAGTAAAATAAAACTAGTATTAGCATCAAGGTTCCTTTATTAGTCCTTATTTGATTAATAGCACATTATGTCTAGAGTGCACATTTGGACGTATTTCTGCCAAACGGAACTATGTGCATTATGACGTGAGCCCTGTTATGCATGTGTTCTTATGGGTCACAGGGCTCATGTCTCAATGCACATAGTTCCGTTTGGCATAGATACGTCTATTTGTCCTCTAAAACGAGTTGAAAAAAGTAGTTCTTCATTACAAAAAGTAGTCAATTTGTAGGCTGCTTCATCCATTTCAAAATAATGTTTGTTTTTTAAAAAAAAGAAGTTATTTTTCACTGAAATTCTTCGAAAAGCTGGATTAAATTGCGAATAAAATCAACCGCCAAATGAGAAAGACTATATTTGAATGGTTATCCGGAAAATTCGTATTTTTCCATTTGCTTTTTGCATTTTGCAAAAAGCAATAGCAAGTATTCCAGGGCCATTTTTAAACAACATATGTAGCCGATAGTTTGCCTATGTACGTAGGTAACCTTTTTTATGAACCAAAAATAGCAGTTTTCAATTGCAATATGTAACCCACATGGCAATGACCGAAAGCTCATACGCGTTTTCCCTCTATCATGTAAGCATAGAACTGAGATCCCGTCCCTTCACAAAAAAAGGCAACCAAAAGGTTTATCCAGAAAATTCATATTAGGTGATCAAAATAACTGCATTATTTTGCAAAAAGCAATTGCAAGCATTCCTAGCTCATTTTTAAACAACGTATGTGGCCGATAGTTCGCCTATTTATTCAGGTGACTTTATGAATGAACCAGAAATAGTAGTTTTCAATTGCAAAATGTACACTGGAAAAAAAAACACATTGGATCTAGAGTCCATACTCTTGAAAACATTAACAAGAAAAAATACTCTTGATTCGATCGGATTTTTGCTTGAATCAAAACGAAATCCGCTTAAATTACGAGACTTAGTTCTTGATTTAAGCTAGATTCTGATTGAATCAAGAGTACTTTTTTTGTCGATGTTTTTAAGAGTCTGGACTCCAGATCCAATTTTTTTTTTTTCTTTTTTTTTTTCAGTGTAACCCTCATGGCAATTTCCGAAGGCTCATACGGCGTTTTTCCTTTATCAAGTAAGCATACAACTCAGATTCCGTAAAAAAAAGGCACACGGTCTAAACGACTGCTAAATACCCGAAAAACAAAATCGATACATTTCAAATTAGCAACGCGACAATATCGCTTCGGTACACACGATCTCTTCCTGTTAAGCACGCTAATTAATAATACTTAGCGCCGGAGGAAGCGAAGCCATCCCGACACAATTTCACGCCGAAGTTTATTCCGGATCCTCGAGGATTCTTTCCTCCTTGTCGTTCATCGGATTATATCTGCTCGGAGTCGCGCCGAGCGCCATTAATCAAAGATGCTCCCTTCTTAAAAATAATGATTACATCCGAGATGCAGTCACGGCCCGGCGCCTATTAACGCTGCGCGAATCGACGAAGGCGAATAATCCAGGGATCGGTAACAAGACGTAAATTGAGATGCTAATGTCGAGAGGGATCCGGACCGTGCGAGGGAAGAACGCCGTATGCGCATTTTGATGTTGCCGGATTTCCTTCTTTGATTTCCTTCGATTAAAAATGTTTCGAGATGACTGCACACCGAAAAAAAAGTGAAGTTGATTTAACATTCTGATTGTAAAAAAAAGTGTGCGAGAACTCACAAAGTCACAAAATGCTGAATTACCCGATATGGCAGTTAGTTTTACATCTTGACATTGCCAGAATTACTGTTCCGTTAATTCGGCATTTTGTAAGTTCTCGCACACTTTTTTTACATCCGGAATGTTAAATCCACTTCACTATTTTTTCTCTGCATGTCTCAAAGTTGAGTTCACACCGAAAAAAAGTATGCAGATTCAACATTCTGGAAGTTGAAAAGTGTGCGACACAAAAAGCTGAATTTCCGTCAGAGCAGTAAGTTTTACATCTTGACATTGCTAAAGTAATTGCTGTAGCGGTTGATTCAGCGGATTGTGCGTTGTCGCACACGTTTTTACACCCAGAATGTTAAATCAGCATCCTTTTTTTCGGTCCAGCACTGGTGAATAACAAGATTGTTAAATGGACTACATTTTGCAATTCGGAATCGCAATATCTGGTTCATTGGTAGAAACACTTAAGTGCATAGTGTAACTATGGCCCATATGTTGTTTTTAAACTGAGACAGAAATTTTAGTTCATGAATGCAAAATGTAGTCCAAGTAGTACTGGGTCCACATTCTCCTATGGCGAACAAAATGCTCAACTTTTTAACCCCCCGCCTCCATTGCGATTTTACTTCATTTTTCTCAACTTTGGAGGCAGGAGGCAGTCATCATTTAAGCAAATAACAGAGGCATATAATTTGAATTTTCCGGTCATCATTTGCGTAATGTGTTTATTTTTAAGATTTAGTTATATAACCAAACCACTGCAATTAAGTCCAAACTACCTACAAAGTGAGCATGCAAAAATTGAAAAGATTCCCCTTGCAAGGGGTAGTATCCTATGCTACCTGCTACCTCTATGCAGGAGGAATGTAACATATGACATCCTATGTAATTTGGTGCGTGCAAAAGGTCAAGGAAGCAATTCAAGATGTGTTTAAAAAATGAAAATTTATACGAGATAACTGGGCAGCGTTGAAACGCTTATACGACGTTTTTTCTTAGCGCGGCATAGATGCGAGCAGGCTCTTGAAAAGCCATGACTCTATTTAGAAGTTTACCGAGCGGACTTGTAGAGTTTCAGACCCTATTAACACGCTAATGGGTTGCAAGATTAATTATTCCGAGAAAAATAAGACCCTTCCGATGAAAATTTTCCGGAATGGTTATTTTTATCTGATCGTTGCGCTTACATTTTCAAGCATACTTTTTTCGTGCCTATCTTGACCGATTTTGATTCTTTGCTGGACCGATTTTGATTCTTGACACACAAATGCGATTTTTGATTCTACCTCCATGTGAGATAAATACGCGGATAGCTTGCCAAATGGCAAATAAAGTAAAATTTATTGCAGTGTCTATAAATTATCGTTCCCGTTTAATTTTTTATCTTTTTTTTATTCCATTTTATTTTATTTTTTCTTGGAGAAAAGCAGAGAATTATACATGACCGGGTGTGGCGAGCAAGGCGTAATTGTTCAAAAATAGAGTCTTATGTCATTTTACCACCAAAAGTCAATTATATATCAAGCTGTAATAATTTAGATATTTTGCTTTGTAGTACCAAACAAGTCAACAAACGTAAAACTCACTTTCAGATCAGCCAAAAATCAACATTAAATTCGAAAAAAACATTACAGGGAAAGTTCGGCTTTCAAACTCATATCCGTAGCAATTATTTCAAGGAAGAGATTTGGTGATCGAATGAAACTAATTATTTCCGTTTAAAAAAGACATTCTATTGTCAGGAAACGGTCGGGTATCAGAAATCCTGGGCGAGTCAGATTTCGTGCCTCAGGCTGGACCGATTTTGATTCTTGACACACAAATGCGATTTTTGATTCTTGAGTGCATTGAAAAATCACTCAAAATTCACCGAAGAATTGAATTTTTTTTTTTAGAACATCCGCAACGTTGCAGACGTAAATCAGCTTGCCCGTTTCATACCTGTATAAAATAAGCGAACGTAAATATAAATAAACGAAATCCCAATCTGGGTCCGTCGTTAGTACATTTTCTCTCTCTTTTTTTACCTGCCGTCATAGAAGTGGATCCGCCTATGAGAGGCTTGTCCACTTGAATGCATTTCATCAGCGTAATTACTCGGATGCGCTGCGATGGCCTATCCCCGAACCCCTCGGATCAAAATCCACGTCCAGACCCGATGTGGCGGTTTTTCGGTTCATGCAACGTTGCCGCTTAGCCCCCAAAAAATACCGTTTTTATCTTGTTTCTGATAGCAGACTCTAATCATTCTTCATAAAAACTGAGCTGGGGACCGAGCTTCCCAAAGGGACCGGGACCACGCTGTCGTAGTAAGGAAGAAAGCCGTATGAACATTCGAGAGTTGCCAAGTTTCTCTCGATAAAATATGTATTTTTTACGACATTCATGCACATTTTTCCTTGACATTTTCAGATATTTTAGATCAAATTGCGTACAAAATTGTCGAAAATTTCGGAAAAAAATATTCACAAATTTCCCAGTAATTTCGGTCTTTATCGAAGGAAACTTGGCAACGTCTGAAGGCTCATACGGCGTTTTTCCTTAGCACGGCAGCACGGGTGGGTGTTTCTGCCGTGCTAAGTAAAAACGCTGTAAGAGCCATCAGACGTTGCCAAATTTCCTTCTACAAAACTGGAATTTTCAAGAAAATTTATGACTATTTCTTCTCCAATTTTTCAAAGGATTTAGTTCAGAATTGGATTCTGAAAGTCTGAAAATTTCAAGGAAAAAACTAAATGCTTTTTTTCAAATTCTAATATTTTTGAGAGGAAGTTTGGCAACATTAGAGTGCTCTTACGGCGTTTTTACTTGGCACGTTTTGGTCCTGGTTCCGGCCAACGATTTATATTAATGCTGGTGGCATTTTCTCTTTTTTTACGCTGCCCGTCTGGCCAGTTCGGTGGTATTGTGGAAGTGGAAACGCCCCTTTTTGACGGACGCGGTGTGGAGTGTGGAGTCGGGATATCCGAGAGTTCTGGTTCCGTATGCGTGCGCGCGTGTATGCGATCCTATCAATTTCCGAGTGGGTTTCGATGTTGTCGATATGTCGACGTATAATCTATCGATAAGTAGAGCGTAAAGACACATGGAGACCATCTACTAGCCTCCTGGCGAACGGTGAAATTTACTACCTTTTGGAGCTTCATGACTAACGCTGGAAATCACCTTGTTGGCCGTTGAATGTATCGAGCTATAGAGAATTTGCAGTTGTCTGAAATTTGATGAATTTTGTGTTTAAGTGGAAACTACTGCGTGAAGTGAACACGAAGATACCCTTGGCTCATGAATTGAACAATTATTGGAGAAGATATGAAAAAGTGATCTAATCTGCTAAAACACGTGTGTTTAAATGGAAAATGCTGCCAGATGACGTCACTAGACGGTGCATTATCTCACTTTTAAATCTATTTTTATATTATTTCCCATATCAGAAAAAAATTATAAAAAATACTGTGAAATCAATTTTTCAAGCACTTTCAGATGAAGCAATAAAAAAATTGCATGCAAATTCTCCATTAGTTTAGCAAACAAGCCGATCCTGTTTGGGGAACTGGGGCCGAATTTTGCGAGTCCTCCATACGGCGCGGCGTACAGCGGATCGAGGCAATAGGGAAGGTCGGACAAAATTTGGAAACTTTAAAAGCTCATAACTCCGTTTTTACAAAATTTTGAGGTCTCGAAAATAGCCCCATTGGTTTTCTCGTAAAATTTTCTATGATAATCATCCCACTTTTAACATTTGACGAAATAAATATCTGAATTTGCAGTTTTAGTGGAAAAATTCATGTCCGACCTCTCCTATTGACTCGATTCATTATGCGGCGATTCATTGTGCAACATCCGTTCATCAGTCCAAAACGCACCACGGGTCAATCAGAGACGCTAAAGTCGGACCGAAGTCCAATTCAAGGCGAATTTTTGCGAATGGATTCGGTTAATTTTTTGGATGGATGATTGTTGTATCACCGTTGGATTTTGGACTTGAGCCAATTTTTCGTAGCCATTCATTCATTTTAGTAAAATACAGGGCCAGATTTACCTACTTGCCGTCCATGGGCCGCCTGTATTTTGCCGCACCTTCTCATTCGTTTTGAAACATCAATAAAAACCATCAAGTGAACGTGCCGGAGGGGGAGGGGTGCATAGGACACGTTTACCTACTCGTGATGGATACATTTTTTGCGAAAGCCCTGTGAACACCACAAGCAAAATTTCACGGAACTTTGCGCGAAACTTAAGTTCCGTAAACCTATCTCTATGTGGACAAGGTCCTCCAATTATAAGAAAAGAACCAAAAATTTATGAACGAACGAACATAAATGTGGTATAATAATTTTAACTTCCGGCTCCGCTGCGCCGCGCTGATCGCACTGTGATTGGTACGCACTGTGATGCGTGAAGTATTCCTACAGTCTTGTAGGCGCTATACGTTTCACGTCAGTCAACCGCTCCTGACCTTACTGTGTTTGGCGCAATACGTGAAGTATTCATGCAGTCTTGTAGGCGCTAAAATGTGTTACATGCCGATCGCCGCGCCGAGGGCTTGTCTATCTCATCTCAAGTCCTCGTCATCATTCCCCTCTCCGCTAACCTCCAGGCCAAATTGCGTATTTAGTTCCTCTCTTAACTCGACTAATTAAAGATACTGTCTCTTGTATCACCGAAAAACGACAAAATGCTTAATCCGGCCCTGTTGTTACTAAAATATACATATAGTGCATTTGATAACAAGAATGAAATCAATCAGTAATGAGCTAGCAGAAATTGAATCCGGTAGCAAGTCACGACAAATTCATGAAATACCAGAAGGAATGGTAAAATGTACTGAGCTGTGGTTGGTTGGTTGGTAGGTACGTTTACTTAAAGGTGTTTTTAACATCTGGGTCATTAACACCTTAGAGGAGCATGTCTATATTAACGTGTTCAGTCCTTCACAACTTAAAGTATGACTATTTCTGTACAGCTGCGTTCGACTTTAACAAAAAAAAATTAAAAAAGTTACTATAGAAAATGTATAGACTCTTCAATAGGCGTGAACTCTCCGATGGGATTGAGTATGTTTCCCGAATTGTTTTTCACTTAATCCGTTCATGGTCGTAACCGTGTGCATTATTTCCTCTCGCGTGAGGCAGAAAATTGAAAAAGTTCTGGAGCTTTATTATTGCTCACACACAGCCATGCATGCGAGGAGACTTACACGACACAGGAAACTGTATGGTTCGAAACCTCCCATTTTGTTTGTGATATATATACGTACATGAAATAGTGCACATCTAGGTTTGAAATTCATCTCTGTTGTCAAATTTTCGCCATGTTTTATCGGACGGCCTCTCATTACAGCGTTCGCTACCAGAGGAGGTTCCTGTAAGTTGGTGATACCATCCTTTTCCATATGGACGTATTACTGCCAAACGGAACTATGTGCAATATGACGTGAGCCCTGTTTTGCACATATAATCTTATGGGTCTTAGGGCTCATGTCTTAATGCACATAGTTCCGTTTGGCAGAAATACGTCAATTTGAAGTCGTTATCAATTGAAACGGTGTTGATAGAATGTTGCAAGTCCCAAAGTGCGTGAAACATTTTTGGCTTTTTGAAAGACACTTACACCTATTTTTTTTCTTTTTAAAGAAAATGTGACTCCCCTAATTTTTTTTTAAGTTTATACGTCCATGTTTTGCGTGTCATCAGCGCCGTTACACAGATCGTTCCTTTTTTGAAGTGCGGTTAAATAACCATACGCTAAAAGATTTTACGGAGAGCAAATCGTTCCAGAGAACTGGCATACAACCGGCATCACTATTTGAGTTCATAAAGGACGCGACTGCATCCGTCCGAAGTATCATGTTAAGGTATGCAAGTCAAATTGGAACTATGCACGCAGAAATCAGATCAAAAGAAACTATGTGCGTGGGATTCGCGCACTTTGTAGTTCCTTCCGATCGAGTTGATGTGCACATAGTCCGTTTTGTCTTAAATAAGCCCGTGTAATCATGCTCTGAAACCGATCTACGTGCCGTGCCCGCCCTTCAAAGCTGTTCCCGAGCGCATCTCGCATGACTCAATCAAACTTCCTCTATTGATATTGATTCAAGATCCGATGAGACACAAGATGCTCAGTGACGTGGCGCGCTTTGCGATGCATCGATTGATCTGCCATTTAAACCTATGGAAAAATATCGATAAACAGGGTGTGCCACAATAATCGATTCTTTACCATGGCTCCAAATGCGAAAATCGATAATCGATCGTTCTTGAAGATGCTCTCACATTTCATTCTTCCGGGAAATTTGCTCTGCCGCCGAGACTGCCTCGGATTGAATATAGAGCGAAAGTAAATTAGGAATAAAGGAGACTTAAGTCAAGGAGGGGGGAGGAGGGGATAGTGAGGGGGTGGTGGGGAGGGGAGAAAATCGCACTTCCGGCGGGGCACGCCCGGTTTCCCGGAAATTCGTTCGGGGACCTGAGAGACTTCCGCCTTCCGATGTTAGCGTTACTACAGATTACGTCTGATACTACGATGTATGCCGCCGCGATGTATATACCGCACGCGGGACATCGCGGGTAATTTGGGTCCAATTTGTAAGAGCTCACTCTCATACCGAAGTGGATCTTAGATCTTGTGAAGACAAATTGTGGGCATTTTTGTAGAGAAAGAGGTGAGACAAAACTGTTACGTCACAAAAGTTCAACTTTTCATTTTTTTTTATTAGATGAATCAAAGGATTTGCAGTTGCTACCATCATTGTATGGAAGTATTTTTACGAAACATAACCATAAACGAGCGGGAAAGATGGGGTCTGCTCTGGAAAGCTGCATATGAAACAATGTAAAAGTTGGCGCGATTCCCTCTGGAAAATGGAAAAGCAGAATTTTCCATTCTACGAATAGGAACTAAGCGCTAACTGAATGCAGCACTCATGAGCCGTGGGCATGTGACAAGAACATTATGAACAGGGCTCATGAGTTACAGACTCCTGACCGTCGTCCCGCGGCTCGGTCGTCGCCGCTGACGTCACTGGCGCTTTATAATTCCCATTAATTCTTACGGCCCTTGATTGACGAGCACACCCCTTCTTTCCCACCTAATTCTGGTTCCATTTAGCTGAAATACGTCCATATGAGCCCTTCTCTGACTCCCTAAATTTTGCTATTTTTTTTTTTTTTTTTTTTTTTTTTTTTTTTTTTTTTTTTTTTTTTTTTTTTTTGTCGTCCATAATCCATAATCCATAAAATCCATAGGGCCAATTTTCATGTTTTTTCTCTCATTATTTCTTTAGTGCAAAAATAACTGTAATAGAATAACGCAAACCAAAACAAAAAATTACCAATATCATTTGTGATCCAGGCAAAAATACTAACATCACAATTTTCAATTCCAAAAAAGGATTTTTCAAAGTATACCTGACTGAACGTTAACAATCCGTGGATAGCGGATAGGATACGCCTCACTGAGTGGGTCCGTTTTAAAATCTCGGCGACCAAAAATTGCTTCGGCCTCTCATTATACTGAAAACAAAAGCTCGGTCAATGATGATGGGCGTGGATAAGTTTTAGTCTCTGAAAATCGCCCATGGTTTTATGTTTTATGTCATCACTGACACACTCCAGAGGCCGGTCAAAGGCGGACGCTCCGAGATAATTACTAGAGTTCCATGCACATGTGCCCTAATGAGGATGACGTTGTCAACCCGCCCATAGTTGCAAAGTGCCAAAAATTGATCTTAAAAAAATCGATCCATTGCCCAGCAATATTAGTACAAACTTTATCTGAGTAGGAAGAGTCGATACAATAATTTCATTAACGCTAATCCATAACTTAAACATGGACTCAAACTTCTTCTTTCCCTACGACTCTCATATGCAAACACAGTGGTGATACGAATTCATTCAATGCACTGTCAAGTAGTTTATGTATGAACTCGAATTTTTGCAGGCGTATTATTACGTACTATTACGTCCTATATTACTAATTTTTCCAGCATTATCTTTTAAAGTTAAACTACACGTATATCTGCTTGGAGAGACTTTGAATTACGCTGAGATTTTGTACCCTGTAAGGTTAGAGTTGCGAGGCGCTCCTCGAAACTCCCTCGATTTACATCACGGTTGATACCACTATTCCACCTCGTAGGAGCCCGTATTGCCTACACCAAAGTTTGTAGGCGAACTACCAATGCGATAAAAACATCAATCTGTTTGATGAAAGGATGTTTTTTGTCTCCTCCAAGAGAGCCTGTCATTTCACGATGATACCGCTATTCGATCATTCGTGAGCTCGTTTCGTCTACTCTAAAAATTGAAGGCGAACTGACATGGCGTTTAAGTCTCCTCTCCTAAGCCGATAGAAAACTATTCTCCGTGCTCGTTCCGAATAAGCATCTATTGTCTGTGCCGAAAATTGAAAGTGACCATCTATTAATGCAACGATACGCTAATACTAATTCTAAGGGGTACGCCCTTTGACCGCTTCGCGGTCCAGCCCCCCGAAGCGCTTCGCGCCTTTGACGTTATGTATTACGCGTTACTCATCGTCGTTCTCCTCACGAAAGAACGTAACTACATTTCAATGTCACGAATGTCACCAAAATGCAATGTTATTCAATGTTTTCTGTAGCAAATCACATTTTTACAGAGAGAATTTTGGGCATATCTTGCTGAAAATTTCACTGATTTTTTTTCTGATCTCGTGCAAAAACCCGAAAGGTTTTCGGCGGTAAATTGGGCAGGTATATTAGTGTACAAAATTGAATTGTTAGAGTCAATTTGTAACCCTGAAATGAAGTTACATTTCTTCGTTCGCGAAACGACGTCTTATGATCTTACATAACAAGGATGTATTTTGATTACATTTTGCAATATGGAGCCACTATTTCTGGTCCATTTTAGAAACAGCATACATGGCAATGATTCCCCTATGCAGTTATGTGCTTTTATGGGTGAGCCAGTGATAGTGGTTCCTTATTGCAAAATGTAATCCATTTTATCGTGTATTTTTCGTTTCATCTTTTCCTTTTTTTCGCTCAGTGTTTGAATTTCTTCTGCTTTTTATTCCATAAGGAATCTGCAACCACTCATAGACTAGAATATGATGGATTCCTCGACAGCAATACAAAATAAGATGATTCCGCGAATTCCTCAAACTGTACTTTCGGTATGAATAGAGAGGGCGATGAAAGAAGAAAGAGGCATTCCTTCAAACGTCGGGCGTTGGAAAAAAATGCGAGCAACTCGGCGTGGAAGAATCGGATATTTTTATTTGAAATGGATGAAAAGATTCATCTCGGGAAGCCGTGTGGGAGGGGGGGGGGTTGACAAATCCTAGGACCACTTGTGGATTACGAGACGCCCCGAGACCCTTCACATACTCGTCGAATCGGTGAAGGGATCATTCACGCTCCTTAGCGTACTGATCTCTTTCGCAAGAACCAAAGTCATCTATAGTGTCTTGCAACAATAGCGGTGAGGCTCGGTATTTCGAGTTTCTTTTTAATTTTTCTTTTTTTACATCCGGTCGAAAATGCATTCGTGATACTGCGGTTTTTTATTTTATATTTTATTTTGCGGTCTCTGTCCCATTTTAGTGTTGCAATTTCTAGGGGTGCAATTACGCCATACGGTGATCCACGCGATAAGATATGTGACTTTTAAACAACTCCATGCTACTACGATGTATTTCACGCGATTTTAAAGATTCCTAGGGCTGCAAAAACGGCCGTCCGGTCATACGTTTCACGCGATAGTTTAGTGACTTTTAAACGACTCCATGCTGAATATCGTTATATTGACCGGGACCCTTGTTTACTCGGAGGCATTTTTAGGATGCAGCAAGAACGCCGCATGAGTCATTTGACGTTGCCAAATATCATTCGATCAATCACGAATTTTTGGGAAAATTTTTGAATATTTCTCCTCTACTTTCTCGGAAAATTTTGTTTGTTATTAATTTGATCTAAAAAGTCAT
This sequence comes from Bemisia tabaci, assembly GCF_001854935.1. Classification (NCBI taxonomy): domain Eukaryota; kingdom Metazoa; phylum Arthropoda; class Insecta; order Hemiptera; family Aleyrodidae; genus Bemisia; species Bemisia tabaci. The sequence continues at coordinate 771,311 of NW_017547090.1, forward strand.
AAATTCCAAGAAAAATATTCACAAACTTCTTCAAAAATAAGTATATTCCGAGGATAAATTTGGCAACATTTAAATGCTTATACGGCGTTTCTACTTAGCATGGCAGAAATGTACCCTTGTTTCTCCGAGGTTGCGACTTGCTAGTGGTTAGCGCAGTAGACTACCTATCACCGATGCGATCACCTAGTTCGATTCTATCGGCTTGCACCTGCTTCTTAAAAAGGATGGGATTTTTCAGCTCAAAGATCCGGTCGATGTTTAACCTAAAGAAAAACTAACCAGAAAATATCAAACACACTATAAAGCACAAAGAAAGCACGCTGTTTCTGGGCTAAACATAACAAACCACAGGAACGTACTTGTGAATCAAAATGAGACTTTTTTCCTGTGTTAGGTTTTTTCGGAATTTATGCTTTTCAGACTCACGCCTCTCCCTAAACAGATAGGTCTTTTGATTTTTCCAGGTTGTTTCCCTCCAGTCTTTACAACTCGACCAAAATCGTATACTAAGTTGCGCAAATGCACAGTCCTCATTCCCCAGATGACGGAACGTAACTTTATTCCGAGATTGCAAAATTGACGCTAACAAGTTTTTTTTTTTTTTTTTTTTTTTTTTTACAAAATTATGAATGTGCAATGTCCGTCCAAAATCATCGAAGATTTTTGCCCGCAATCCAAGAAATCAGTGTTTTCTATCAGGAATACCCAAAAGTTTCATGGTCAAAATTCAAATTTAGTAAGGAATTTTCCCATAGTTGAAATATGTAGTTATGTTCCCTCGTCTCGAAAACGACGAATCTGGGCAGCTCTTTGAGGGTCTCGCGCCGTTTTTGTACAGATTGTCTGAATATATTTTTCATCCCGGCGCATGAAACACCCCGGAACCTCCAAGCAACCGGGAAACAAACTACTTATCTATCCGGAGGCGGGGGAGGGCTCCTTCAATATTATGAAAATTAACAACCCCTAGACGGGAGGGGGTGGACGTGGACGGCGTGCCGGTGTACAGTACGGCCAAGTCCGTCCATTCGGCATGAACTGCGAGGGTCTAATTTGATTATTTCGGCGCGGTTTTGCATTTTCGCCGGAGCTCGCGTTTCATCCGACCCAAATCAATTTGCTCTTCCGATGGACAACCCCCCCCCCCCGNNNNTGCTGCACCCCCCGCACCACCGCGTGGAGTCGTGGCTCGCTCCTTGTGTCCGTTCGCGTGTTAATCGATGCGTCATCTCGAGAGAACTGAGAAACAGTGATGGGGACGGGTCAACATTTGCATTTGCGCCTCATAAGTAGTCGCCCCCCTGACGTGAGGGCGTGTCTCAATTTTCACGTGAGCCCTGCTTTCCACGTATATCAATGCTTTCTGGGGCTCGTGTGGAAATCGAGATACGCCCTTACATCAGAGTAGCGACGATAAGTGAGTGTGACAATGTTACGCAAAGCTTCAAGTGTTGAAAATCAGATTTCGGCGAATGGTCCCTGGTTTAGAACTACCTGGATTCTTGCTATAACTCAATAAGGAACCGCGTTCAGCCGAAGAAGAAGGGACTCTTAGAGAAGGTGCCAATTTTAAGGATCATGATACGTTTTCTCATCAAAATTTTATTTAGAGCACGATTTTTGCGACGAAAATTAGTGAAAGTAATTCCTATCCAAGATATTAGAGTTTTTTGATGCTTCATTCAAACTTCTCATTATAAAAAGAAAAAGGGGAGGTTATCTGTATACTTGAGTCAAATTGCCTACACCGATAAAAATATGTGTGCTCTTGTGTTACTTTTGGTTTATATAGGTAAATGAAACACAAACCAACCCCAATTTTTTGTTGATTTTGGCACATTTTGCGGTGAATTCACAGCAGAAAACTTTAGTGAGACTGGAAGACGCCAGAGTCAACCGAAAGCTTGGCGTTTTTGCGCTGTACTTCCCGTACTGACCAAACTCTTATGTTGAGTTTTTCCTCTGTGTACTAGACGTTGCCATGATATTCTCTGAAGTCCGAAAATATGGCAGCCTCAACCGCGTCGCTTCGGCTCAGTTCTTGTATGTAGATAACATTTCAGGGTGGGAAAATAACTTTTGTTTGTTTCCCCGTGAGCGGGAAATTCAAATTTTTCGTGACCTATGGTAAATAGGAACGTAACATTTTGGTCAGGAGTGGAATTCCTGAAATTTCTCGGAAATTTCCGTAGCTCAAATTGCGTTCTACAAGAAAATTTGAAGAATCGATGGTGTAGGTCGGCAATCACATACCTAACTCGGTTTGCGGTCGCAGACTTCCTGTCATACTTCATTTTTTAAACGGAAAACTACTCAACGGCAATTCTTTAAAACTGCTGTGATTTGCCTTCTCTGTGCAGAGAAAATTCTGCAAAAACTTTATGGAATGATGTCAATTTGTTCTCCTTTAAAAAAATAACATAGAGGCGGATATTTCCAGACACCGCAAACGAGATATGTGATTGCGGACTCACGCCGTCGAGATGTAACTTTCATGAATGCTTATACCGACAGTATTTTTGCCAATAGTCTCCCTGTGTTGGGAAGTGCATTTATGGATGAGCCAAAAATAGGATTTCTTTATTGCAAAATCCAACCCAACTGCGGCCTGAAGTGTGCTTAAGGTCTGCTTCGAATTCCGCAAAACATGCGGTTGAAAAATGTGCGGTTTGAGCTGCCCCAATCACAGGACGGAGCGACAGTCGGGTGTGAGATCCACAATCTAATTGCGTAACGTAAAACGACACCAGCTTTATAATATAATAATCCCGCCGCAAACTCGATTTTATTCCGAGGGCTCGAGCAACGCAACTTTGTACACAATATCGACTGTTTGGAGTCCCGATCGAATTTCCACCTGATCATCGAACGCGACGGTTTCCAGATAGGAGAACAAAATCGACGACCTTTACATATTCCTTGCGGAAGTTAGGTGACTATCAAAGGAGGTTCGGCAAACCTGACACTGACGTAACAACTCCGGCAGGTTCTGAGGCGCTGTTTTATTGCAATCTAACAATCAAATCTGGGAGATTCGTGGACTGCGGTTTTGTACGGAGGCCTCTGTGGTGGGATCATCCGTAGATTTGATTTAAGATTAAATCCGAGCAACAGGTTTAAAAAAAATCGTCATTTCTTTTCTTTGCCTTAATCCTCGTGAGAATATCAGCGGAACAGACAACAAAGAAGCAGACCGAAACATGACAAAAGAGGAACAAGGGAAAATCGCGGAGAAAAGGCTGATAACTAGCATGAAAAACAAATGCAGGACGCTTCAACGCCTTACGGCATCATTATCAACTGCTGAAAGAATTGAGAAAAAATTAAAACTGAAATAAAAAATATGTTTAAAAACCTCGGCAATCACATGTTGATATGATTAAATTGCAATGATAATCATATTACCGTGTAATTGCCGAGGTTTTTTAAAAAAAAATTATTTTAGTTTTAATTTCTCCTCTATTCTTTCAGCAGTTGATAATGATGCTGTGCGGCGTCGAAACGATCTGCTTTTGTTTTTCATGTTGGGCAGGGCCGGATTTACCTACTTGCCGCCCATGGGCCGCTAGTATTTTGCCGCCCCCTTCCCGTTTTGAAACATCAATGAAAACCATCAAATGAACGTGCCAGCAGGGAGGGGTGCATAAGACGCGTTTACTGGCGTTGAACACATTTTTTGGGAAAGCCCTGTCAACACTACTAGCAAAAGTTCACGGAACTTTGCGCGAAAGTTAAGTTTCGTAAACCTATCTCTGTATGGACAAGGCTTTCCGTTCATAAGAAATGAACGAAAAAATTATGATAGAACAAACATAAATGTAGATTAATGATTGTAACTTCCGCCGCCGCGCCTCGCAGACCGCAGTGTGTTTAACGCAATGCGTGAAGTATTCACGCAGTCTTGTAGGCGATATGCGTCTCCCGCTGATCGCACCGTGTTTGCCGCAATGCGTGAGGTATTCATGCATTCTTGTAGGCGCTATCCATTTCACGCTGTCCGCAATGACCAGACCGTGTTTGATGCAATGCGTGAAGTGTTCGTGCAGTCTTGTAGGCGCTAATATGTGTTACATGCCGATCGCCGCGCCGAGGGCTTCTCCTTTTCAACTCAAGTCCTCGTCATCATTTCTCTCTAGGTAAGTCGTGCCGTTCCAGGCCAAATTGCGTGTTTGGTTTCTCTCTTAACTCGACTAATTAAAGGTGCTAAGGTGCTGCCTCTTGTATCACTGAAAGACGACAAAAGTAGAAATTACTATACTCTCAGAAAATTACAGATTTTGTCGCCTTTTCTCGTTTGTAATTGTTTTTTTTTTAAATCCGATTTTTTTTTAATACCTGCATGTAAAAAAATTGCAAAATTAGCCGCCCCCTATGGATTTGCCGCCATGGGCCGCGGCCCATGTTGCAACCCCCTTAATCCGGCCCTGATGTTGGGTACTCTGCCGTGCTAAGGAAGAACGCCGTACGAATATTCGAGAGTTGCCAAATTTACTTTGATAAAATGTTCATTCTTGAAAAAAGTTATGAATATTTTCCCGTTAAATTTTCAGAATCTTTAGGTGAAATTATGAACAAAATTATCCGAAAAATTGGGAAGAAAATACTCATAAGTTCATCAGAAAATTCTCGTTTTATCGAAAGAAATTTGGCAACGCCTGAAGATTTGTCCGGCGTTCTTCCTTAGCACGGCAGCACAGCACGAGGACTAATAGAAATACCATCGGCCTGATTATCTTGTCGATTGACTGTATAGATTTCGATATTTCTGTTGCTTGTTACAAAACTGATTTTTGATGGAGTAGGAGTTGTCTTGGTGGAGTCATATAACTTGGACACCATGAAAGGAAGATTTCCTCTGAGTGCGTTGAGCACACACTTGTTTCCTCTAGATAATGAATTGAATGATAAGGGAAGAAATTAAATATAGGTAACAATTCGAGCAGGACTGCTAACTTTGTAGTATCATACGGATATGAAGGCGATTCAGAAATGTTTTTTTTTCAACATGATTGATAGAAAGTTGCTTCAAGAAGTTATCGTCATGGAAACCAATTTTCCTCAGTTGCGGCATGCCGCACAAAGATTGGTGTGAAAAACTTGTATTTACAAAAATACAATTCACATTCAGGATTCGGAACTTACCTAATATTTTCAGTGTAAGCGCCTTTCTGCGATGAAACTAACCGATGAGAACTGGAATCGGTTTGCACATGTGTTCACCACTCGGTTAAAATGCAAGTAAATTGTTCGAATTTAAAATTTATCGTGGAATATTTTTAAAGGAAGAGTGAATGAATTCTGATAATTTTTCGTTGAACCGCGAGAATAGAAATTGAAAATGAAACAACAGTTTCTTACTATTTAGACGTTATCTATGGATATCGTGGAATTTTAATATTTCATCAATTCTCAACAGTGGTACCTGAAATTCTCCTTTGAATTCGAATTTAATATCGTAAAATGCACAGCAAACAAAATTATTTCCGCACCAAACTTTACAAACTTCTTTCCACAATGGTGAATCAGCTAACTGCCAAATTATTCCATTCAGATTGCAACGATAATCCTCTTAAAAAATCATCATTGATTAAGTATCAATTATTAATTAATTGTTTATTTCTCAGTGTTGAAGCACTAATGTCACACAATCACTTTAAAAAGAGCGGTGTATCCTCGCGGAAATGCACTAGATCAGAGCAAACCGCCGGGTTTGTTTACTTCCACGATTTTATCCTATCACCACATTTGGAAAAACTTTCAGGGGTATCGAATCAAGCTTTTCAAAGCAGGAAATGTTGGCATTCCTCATTAAAAGCCGCCACAAAATTCGTTTTGGTTAATTTCACGACTATTGATCAATTTGGCGATCAATACAAATCAAACCGGCATTCCTTTTCGGGCACTGTGTACATTCGCAAAAACCGCAACAGAAAAAAACATATTAACAACTCCACTCCAGGGAGGGATTTTCGTTTTGTCGAACTTTTTTACGATACGAAATTTTGCCTCCGATTTGAATTTCGATCACCGTCATTCGCAAAAATTGTGCAGAAATATGGGGCGCACTCAAGACATCAAGTTCACTACCTCGTTAAAGGTTACTTATCCAAATTGTCAGAACCGGGCAGTAACGGATCTACAGGGCTAATTTGACCGTTTCGCGGTTACACAGAAAAATCGCACTCAGCTATGCCAAAAAAACAACGTAAATGCACCACGCATTACGTGAAATTCACAAAATTTTTACGCTCAACCCGGCGATCTTTGCAAAATAAAATCGCGCACAATTATTTGCAAAAAAAATTAGATTCACATGAAAAATTCAAACGAATTCACCGGATTTTTGCGAGTCATCATAGGCGAGAAGCTCGTTCGCGAATCCTTGCGATATGGGATCTTTGGCGAGGTTCGGCGTCGGTTGGCTCGACTCGGCGTCCCTCGAAGGGACTCTTGGCGGAGGGGTTGCTGCAGGGACGCGAGAATACTTCGCGGAGGGTGCAGATGCTGCAGGGAGGCACGTGCTACCGGGCTCCGGGTCGCGTACACAACTGAGTCACGCGGTCCCGCTTCCCTCTCATTGAGAAGGAAAAAAATCCCCCCCCCCCCCCCCTCCGTCC
>NW_017547090.1:777935-812409 GCF_001854935.1 Bemisia tabaci
CGCCCCTCGGTCCCCCCCCCCCCCCTCCGACCGCCCCCCGGAGAGCCGAAAAAATACGCACCCTCCGACCCCTGATGCATCTTTGCATCCCCGCGCTCATCTCGTCAATGGGGTTACCGCGTTGTCAAGTCGATCGAATATCGAAGGTGAAACCATGGAAACTAATACTGCCGTGCTAAGGAAAAACACCGTATGAGCATTCGAGAGTCGCCACATTTGCATTGATGAAACCTGTATTTTTGACAAAATTTATGCATATTTTTTCTTAAAATGTTCAGATATTTTAGATTAAATTGTGCACAAAATTGTCTGAAAATTTGAAAAAATAATATTCAGAATATTCCAAGTAATTTCGGTTTTAACCGGAGGAAACTTGGCAACGTCTGAAGGCTCATACGGCGTTCTTCCTTAGCACGGCAGTACATTGGGAAAAAAAACACATTGGATCTAGAGTCCAGACTCTTGAAAACATTGACAAGAAGAAATACTCTTGATTCAAACAGATTTTTGCTTAAATCAAAAGGAAATCCGCTCAAATTAAGAGGCTTGGTTCTTGATTTAAGCGAAAATCCGATTGAATCAAGAGTATTTTTTCTTGTCGATGTTTTTAAGAGTCTGGACTCTAGATCCAATGTGTTTTTTTTTCCAGTGTATGGAAAAACGCCGTATGAACATTCGAGAGTTGCCAAATGTTTCCGGATAAAACATGAAATTTTTGAAGAAAGTTATGCCTATTTTTCCTTGACATTTCCCGATATTTTAGATTGAATTGCGAACAAAATTGTCTGAAAATTTTAAAGAAAAATTATGGTAATTTTCCCAGTAAATTCGTCTTTTATCGAAGGTAATTTGGCAATACCTGAAGGCTCATACGGCGTTCTTCTTTAGCACGGCAGAATATCTCTATCTAAAAGCCTGTCAGAAAGTTACCCCTTTCTCGGATCGTGGAAAAAAACAAGGAGGGGAAAAACCTCGATCTTTATTCCCGTTTGTGACACTGTGGAGGCCTAAAATACAGGAACCAATCAGAAATGGATTCACATTGTCTTGACTCTCAGTATAAAAGGACTCTACTTAGCACGGCAGCATAGTTGATAAAATATAAATAATCGGCAACTTGGCACCACGGAGGCGATATCCCGATACGGACCAGCTGGCATGGCAGATCTGGGAGTACGCGGCGACACCTGAGTGAGTAATGAATGAACGGCCCCCGTGGGGGGGGGGGGGGGGGGGGGGGCTGGGGGCCGAGGAGGGGATATTGGTTTTCTTTTGATGCCAGCTCCTGTTTTTATAGTGTCCCGAAGATGGCATCACCTAGATCCGACGGGACGGGTCGCCAGGAATCAAACAATCGGACATTGAATCATAATGATATTCGGCCCTTTTCACTATATTCACAGGATTGTGTTCCCGACAATAGGACATCATTATTTTCCGCGCGGTTCTAGGTTAAGTTATTACTCTCAACACGAGGTTTTGGCCAAACCTTCCTTCCAGATACTTTTAAGCGATCGCTCTTTTGAATACGTCTGATTGTGTTTGTTCCTCTGTCCACTAACTTCAAAATATTTTCGTTTTTATTGTATTTAGGAAAAAGTAGTCTTCCGACCACCGACTCCCAGGGTCGGATGAAGGGGGTGGCCACATGGGCCGCGGCCCATGGCGGCAAATCTAAAGGGCGGCAAATTTTGCAATGTTTTTAAATGTATGTATAAAAAAATCGGATTGAGAAAAAAAAAATTACAAACGAGAAAAGGCTACAAATCTCTCATTTCCTGAGAGTATAGTTATTTCTAATTTTGTCGTCTTTCAGCGATACAAGAGGCAGCACCTTTAATTAGTCGAATTAAGAGAGAAACAAAACACTCACTTTGGCCTGGAACTGCGCGACTTAGGGAGAGATGAAGATGAGGATTTGAGATGAAAAGCAGAAGCCCTCGGCGCGCGGCGCGGCAATCGGCATGTAACACATATTAGCGCCTACAAGACTGCACGAATACTTCACGCATTGCATCGAACACAGTGCGGTTATTGCGGTTAGTGTGAAACGGATAGCGCTTACAAGAATGCATGAATACTCCACGCATTGCGCCAAACACAGTGCGGTCAGCGTGAAACGCATAGCGCCTACAGGACTGCGTGAATACTTCACGCAACGCGCCAAACACGGTGCAGTCGGCGCAGCGCGGCGGCGGAAGTTAAAATCAGTAAACCAAATTTTGTGTTTGTTCTTTCATAATTGTGTCGTTAATTTCTTATGAATGGAAGGCCTTGTCCATTAGAGATAGGTTTACGAAACTTGACTTGCGCGCAAAGTTCCGTGACCTTTTGCTAGTAGTTGCTATTGTTGACAGGGCTTTCGCAAAAAATGTGTTCAAAACGAGTAAACGCGTCTTATGCACCCCTCCCCGCTGGCACGTTCACTCGATGGTTTTTATTGATGTTTCAAAACGAATGAGAAGGGGGCGGCAAAATACAGGCGGCCCATGGGCGCGACTCCTCTTGAGTCACTCTTTTTATCACGTCATTCAATTGGCGGAAAAAGGAAATCAAAGGCTAATGAACTGAAAAAGAACTTCTTATCTACTTTGTAGTTCTTGATGGTTTCCTATTATTTTTCATGTTTTAAAATAGAAGTAACGAAAATTCAAAGAAAAATTGATGGTTGGTTTTCCTTGAAAAAAAAAATGAAACCAGAACAGGAAATGGCAAAGTAGTATTTCAAAATTTGAGTGTTAATAACCCCTACAATCTGACATGACCAGGATATTGAGTATAAAATAATATAATTACGCGATAACTATTCTGAATTATAAAGTCTATGGTTATGTTTCAAGATTTTCCTTCTCCTTGCTCACGATTTGATTCATTTTTGATGGTCAATGTTATGTTTGTCTCGGATTTTTACTGCAATATTCTCACGGCAACCGAACAAACCCAAGATTAAACCATTATTACATAATTGTAGGATAATTACATTGTAGGATGATGTTTGGGATGTTGCCTTCCTCATTGATTACAGGCGTTTTGACAAACCAAATAATTACCACAATAGGATCACGATTATAGAATATAATCGTGATTTTCGCAGTTTTTTATGTTTTTTTTTTCTTTTTTTTAAATCAATACACACTCACATAATTTACAATATACAATCTTTTGTAATTACATAGGTTGTCCCAAAAGTACTGCACGTTTTTTTTATTTTGGACGAACGGTAGCAGATATCAAAATGCGGTTTGTGTAGTCTTAAAGACAGAGCAATTACCAATAAAACAACACAAATCCGAACTCTCTAAGTAAAAAAATGACCAAGTTACAGGGTTTTGAAAATGGCTTCCAGAGGGGACCCCTACGGAAATTTTAGCTTCTTTTCTGGGGGGGAAAAAACAAAGATTTAAAGATTCAAGATCAATTGGTTTTATTAAATCAATTTTACACAATCTTACCAAGATTACTGGCATTTAATCCTCTTCACTTGACGACTGGACACTGGTTTCCTTCTCAAAATACCTTCCATCGCTTGCCACACAGCGCCGCAACCGTTCTTCCCACTTCTTCAAACATGTTTTTTCTTCTTGCCTGATGTTCTTCAAGAAAGTTTCAACAGCTCTTTCTATCTCGTTGATGGAGTTCAATTTCCTGCCTCTTAAGCCCTTTTTCAGCGTAGGGAATAACCAAAAATCGCAGGATGCAAAGTCCGGGCTGATATCATGTTGCCAACTTCATTCGATCGCGATGATTTCTCTGTAGAATTTTTGATTAATCAAATCTTTGTTTTTTCCAGAAAAGAAGCTAAAAATCCTGGAGTGGTCACCTCTACAAGTCATTTTCAAAACACTGTAACTTGGTCAATTTTTGACTTAGAGAGCTTGAATTTGTCTTGTTTTATCGGTAATTGGCCGGTCTTTAAGACTACACAAACCGCATTTTGATATCTGCTACCGTTCGTCTAAAAAAAAAAAAACAATCAACTCTTTGTTTTTTTCCCGGAAAAGAAGCTAAAATTTCCGTAGGGGTCCCCTCTGGAAGCCTTTTTCAAAACCCTGTAACTTGGTCATTTTTTGACTTAGAGAGCTCGGATTTGTGTTGTTTTATCGGTAATTGCTCTGTCTTTAAGACTACCGCATTTTGATATCTGCTACCGTTCGTCCAAAATAAAAAAACGTGCAGTACTTTTGGGACAACCTATGTATTTTAGAGCATCAATATATTAAGTAAAACGTGGCTTTGCAAAAACTTAGCAACAAGCAATGCCAGTACGCACTACGCACGAAAGAATATATCATTTTTCACTTCCTCCAAGCCCTTTATATAACAGCTTTCTACAAAATTTGAAAATAAGACTTTATATCCGTATTGAACACATTAGAATGCCAAACTTTTAACTGGCCATGCAAACAATCAAGGAATGATGATAAAACATCGAACTAAAAGCCAATTAAATAGGAAAAGAATAATTCAGTTGCATGATGTCAAACAAGCAAAGCAATTGAAAAATAGTGGGAGATATGGAAACTCGCCCAAAAGCAAACTTCCTGAAATATGGCATGGATCTTCTTCAGTGCATGCATAAAAAGACAGTTGAAATACATTCGAATAAATGAAAACAAATTCACAAGATTATAATAAAACATAATAAAGTGAAAGGTACAGTTTAAGACAGCCAAAAACTACATTTTGCAAGCAGAGGAAATATAATAAATTTTACTTAAAATAGAGCGTGAAATTTATATATTTAATTGGGTTATAGCTCAACGTTTCATCAGCATTTTCCCTAATTCGTATTCAACTTCCCGAGTCATTCTGATGTTCAGTAAATTTATCGACATTTTTGCCCCTGCACTTATTTTCACAAACAAATCTATCGGCTATAACACTGCAGATAATACCCGGTTTTCTCAGACACGCACTCCCGTATTTATGGGCGAAGTGCATGATCTGAAAACTTTCGACAACCCGCAATGAATGCATCCAGGATTTAGGAAGGGTAATTGATATTTGGACGTATTTCTGCCAAACGAAACTATGTGCATTAAGACATGAGCCCTAGACCCATGAGAATATACGCATATCAAGGCTCACGTGATAATGCTTGTAGTTCCGTTTAGCAGAACTACGTCCATTTTGTGTCCGCAGCTTCGATTGAAAAAGAGCGGATACCGACTACCGGCTACGACACGGCATGCTTTTAGTTTTTTTTCCAATGTAGTCGAACTTTTATTTGCATTTCCAGAATTGAAAGTCATATTTTCCCAAGTTTATACGGTGCAATGAGCAAATAATTAATTTTAAAACGGATGACGGGGAATCCTCCGCTTCAGTAATTCGGACTAGATAAACGAACACCAATATTTTTGCGGATGGGATTGTTCCGGATATTTCGCAGGATTATTTATTATTTCCATTCCGCTATCCGAGATTTCGAAACTCCTCAACGGTCTTTCATACAACTTCGAGGACAGGATGAATTCGAAGCTCGGCTGTCACAGGATATGTGATATGAAGATACGCATCGTCTCATCAGCGTGCGGCTGGACAAAAATCGCCTCCAATTTTTAATAGCGGCAACAAACTAGCCAGCACGTTCGAATAGTTATCGCTCGAAACAGTAAGGCGCGTTAAGATGCGAAAGAATCTTTAAAATGTCCTTCCTCTCTTTTCACTAATTCTGCGCAGTTATTCTTTAATTTGCTACGTTAAAATCGGAGTACGCAAATATATTGACGTGACACAATCTTTAAAATAATGTACGTAGTGTTTATAGTATTCTGTGATTTTTTATGATGATTGGAAAAGAGAAAGGAGCTAGGAGGGATATCGCTAGTGATATTCTAGAGAAATGCCGATGCACCACCTCATTTCTAAGTACAATGGGAACAAACATGAATGAGAATGGTTAAAGAGATTGAACTTTTTTATGAGAGACAAAATACGACTTTTTCTTCGAGTACAAGAAAAATGGTATTATACTGCTTACTGACTTACAGCGATTAATGATCATACTGCGCATGCAATCATGCAGTGTGACTGATTCATACTACGTATTTCTGGATGTAGAGGATCCTTCGAATTAATTGGTGAAATTGTTAGACAAAACGATAGACAAAGAGGACAAAAAATATAATCGGATCCCGCTTATTATGGCAGAAGCGGGTGGTTGCGATAGACAAAGGAGGTAAGTAACAGACTAACTAAGGGCAACCCATGAGAGACCCAATAGTTAATCCATCATTTTCTCCCTTAGTCTATAAGAACCACCCATTTTAACCAATAGGATCACTTCTTACTCCTTATGTCTTCTTTATCTATGGCTTTGTGTGTCAGTGTCAATAATCACCCCGCTGGGTCCTGACTTTCTGTCAAATGCATACAACCAGGACACAAAAGTATAATGTTACCAAAAAATTAAAACCTTCTGACTCCCAAATAATAGCTAAGAAAAGAGCTATTACAACAATCCTGAAAGCAATAATAAAGAGCTATAAAGTAGAGGTATATGCAACAAAGATAATTTCTCCACCACTGAAAAATTGATAAAAATTCTCAATCGTCACTCAGAGCTTATTTTCAAAGTTTAATACATCCGTTTGCCTTTCATTCACAGAGTCATCTCGAAAGCGGAAGTTTAATTTGGACGGCAGTTACTTCCACGAGCTGTAAGAGAATTCTCTCATCTTTTTTGTTCAACAGAATATAAAATACAGTAACTCAACGAATTCGTGTTTCAAATGAATCCATTAAAACTTTTGTCAAAATTTGCACGGACAAGTTACAAGTTACAGTTTCGCCATTGTGATGCCTTATTTTCTTACTCGCCTGTTTTTTACCTCTCCGGGTCTTATTCTTCGGCGCTAGACTGGAGCCATGTTTAAACATTTGGTTTTATGATTCGCCCGAAGGTTCACTTCCTTCAATTTACGAAATGCAATCCGTTGTCAAGTCACTTTTAAATAAACAACTCATGAGCAGTGCATCTGAGAGGGCCTGAGAGAAAGAGGGTGCTCAAAAGCGCAATTTTTTGCGGGCTCTTCGGTCTCATGAAGTGCGCTACTCTATGAATCTGCTGCGTATGCAATTTTGACGGGTGAAACTGCAAAACCTCTTATTTGTATTGATTCAAAATGCTCCCTTTATGTTTCAGTAGTTCAAAATGATACTGTTTAACATTAAAAAGAGAATGTTTTTGAAAGGACATATACAAATTATACGAACTTTTGCACACAGACTAAAGTTAGCTGCTCCTTATAAAGGTATTTATATTAAAAGTTCTTATGTGCTCAGAGGATGGTTTCACTGCCTTTGGAGGTTGATTTTGCTTTGCTCACCGACAACTTATAATTTGAGGAAAAATTGTTATATTCCCTCCGGAATTTTGAATGTAATTGTGGTAAATCATGCAGAGTCGATTTCAACCAATAAAGTCTTGTCATGTGAAATTGAGCCCCTTCATCTCACCACCATATTCTTTTTTCTATATTTTTTCTATGACCACTATGTTTTGATTTCATACCCACCTCGATTTGTGAGGAATTGAGGATGCAGATTTCTTTTTCATGCTTCATTTCTTGAAGAAGAACCAAAGAACACGTTTTTTGGTATGAATACTGTTTTTCTCAGGAAGAATTTTTTCATAGAAGAATATCCTATGGAGTCTTTGAGAAATAGTGCTTATTAGATTTTATTTATTATTACTTATTTACTTTTAAATGTGAATATTGCATTAAGAAAGCAGAGAGTTTGAAATGTTTCTATCCAGATACGCGTCTTGAAACTTTCACCATCGACTTACTTTTACATCTATGAAAGTTAACAATGGATCGCAACTCCTGGACTCGTGCCATCGACCACAAGAAGTATATCTGGATTACATTTGGACCACATTTTGCAATTGGGAACTATAATTTCTGACTCAGTTTAGAAATAACTTATGAGCCATTAGTTTCCCGATGCACAAAAGTGTTTTTAAGGATGAGCCAGAAATTTTAGTTCCTAATTGCAAAATGTAGTCCATTTTGCAATAAGGAGCCACTATTCCTGGCTTTTCCACAAAAGCACCTTCCTGCAGAGGGAAACCTATGGCACATATGTGGTTTCTAAAATGAGCCAGAAAAAGTGGTTCCTTATTGCAAAATGTGCGGTCCATCTATCCTGTTACAACGCACAATATTCTACCTCCGTGTTAAACGTAAGTCGAGTCAATGAGACCCCAACTGGACTGTATTTTGCAATTTGGAACTATAAATTCTGGCTCGTCTGGAAAAACACTTATGTTCATAGGGAAACTAATGGCACATACGTTGTTTTTAAACCGGGCTCTAATTTATATTTCTAATTTGCAAAACGTAGTCCAACTGAAAGACGATTCGAGTAATTTAGGGTCCATTAAAGTAATTTTGGAGTCACGAATCAATCTGATGCAAATAAATAAATAAAAAATAATCGAATTCGACTCCAAAGTATAGCCAAATTTAACGCAATCACTTCGTCAGTATAGGAACAGAATATTATAATTTTTAACATTGTACTGTCTCTAAACGATCGTGTATATTCGGCAATTCAACCATGGTTTCCTTGTTTCATTTCCTTTCTCCGTTCCTCTTTCCTTTCCGGTTTATTGCACGTGTTTGGCGAACATTTTTGCAGGTCAGGATGAGTGCGAGGGCTGGCAACTCGGAGCGTGTCGGTGCGAACTTTATTTCACCCAGGGAGAAAGCTGGATTGTGGGTCCGTTGCCAAGTGCCGTGCACACGAGAAAAAAACTCTTCTGTGTTCACGCTGTGTAATTCAACCGGTAGAGACCGAAATCCCAGTACGAGACAGCGTTAAAACCGACGATTGCTCGATAATCAGCCACTATTATATCCCTCTTCACAACGAGAAAAAATTTACGTTGGGGGGAATTCTGATAACTGAAGCGTGGGATCCCTGGAGACATTCCTGAAACCTGGCTGTTAAAAAAAAAACAGGATGCCAGGAGGAAAAACCGTCAGTTGTAAGGGTTGAGTTTTGGTTTGTGTGGAACACTGAGGATTTTCTGAGATTGTCGCTCATCTCAGAAAGAACGTTTCTGTCATTAAGTTCCCTGTTTACATAGGTGCGTTCACGGTTGAAATAGAATAAATAATTCCTGATTGCAATATTTAGCTTAATATTTCGAAGTGCACTCTCTCCCTGTGGATCGTATATTCGATTCATCAAACAGACTTCTATTGCTACGATTGTATCGATATCGATTCGTTCCACATGTACACAAGCCTCCAAAATCAATCGAGCAACCTTTGGGAACGGGGTTTTGCGATTGATTGTTGATCCATATGTATACTTCATTGCAATGAAAAGCGAAATTGCTTGGAATTTTCTCTTTTTCAAATTTTCTAAATGTAATCCTAAAATTTATGTTTGCGGTTATGTTCTAATGTTTTGAACTTATCGATACATTGAACCAGTATTGAATGCTGCCCCGTTCACGTGCTTTGAGGTGTTAGCGTCTCTCCTTTATCATACTCATTCACAATGGACCACTAGACAAACTTCGGATTTCAGCATTCTCATACGTATGTCCCCTGACCATATCTTCATGAAGTCTACGATTCGAGCAACGCAAATTACCGAATCAACTCTCAGCTAAAATATTATGGTTTTTAGTTCCCATCGGTTTCAGGAATTTTGAATTCTCCGCTCGTAAAAAAAGAGGTCTATTTGAATCAAATCGCGCTCTGCCATGGTTTCGGTAGGCCTCTTAATCGAGCAATGTTCCTCCCTGCTTTGTGTTTTTTTTAAGTGGTAATAGTGTGCAACAGCTGAGCCGAAGCACCAAAACTGAGGTTGCCACATTTTTATACTGCAGAGACTGTTACAGTAACGTTTATATCGCGATTTGACTCATGTGAACTTTTGTAATTTTATGAGTGGGAGGTTAGAATCTACGCATCAAAAAATGTTAAATATCTTTTCGAAGGGTTAATTTCAGTAATTTTTGTCGCGCGAGTTGGGTTCTACGTGAGATTTTGAAGTGATCATATGTATCAGGATACTTAAACTCGCACCTTGTTTATCACGGAAAAAAAGTTGCTGAAGTAACATCCTGGATGTTAAAAATCTGAGAAATACCTTTTAAATTTTTTAACTCCTTTTGCTTTGAACACTGCGGCTGTTCAAGTAACATTCTAGCTACGTTGCATTAACAACCGTAGCGTTCATATCAACATTTAAGAGTTGTCACGCAAATTTTTAACAACTGGAATGTTACTTTAGCAAACTTTTTTTCCCACGTAGTCTAGTGGCCCATCGCTTAGATTCATTTTCTTATCATAAATGGTAGGGAAAAAATGGGTAAGAAATAGATAAAATAAGCAAAGATAAGGATGCGCGCCGTGTAAAAATTAGATTCCTTAGCACGTAACCACTCTTTTTGAAATTCATGGAAATCTAGTCCCAGAAGACGCTTTCTCTTGCGCGACGTAATGCAATTTGACAACGTGGTGCAAATTGGACCATTATTTTTGCACCCTGCATGCTTCCCCGCTATGTAAAACCTCTCACCTCCACCCCTTTTCACCGCCAGGAAGGGCGCGGGAAGAGGAGAGAGGGTAATGTTTCATCCGTAGGGGTTGTAAAAAAGATGAAAGAGGAATTTTCCACCCGCACCGACTCGAAACAATTAACTGCACGAGAGAGACGGTCGAAGATGCGACTGCGATGAGTCAATCGTGAGAGCAAAACAATTTTCGTGTATTTATTTGAACCAATCGTTCGTATGTTGATGTAGTAATCAACTGTTCAACTTGGTCCCGAAAAATCCACGCGATAAATTTCTAACTTATCTGCATTGAGGGGCTTGAAGAACAGGCGCACAAGTGCAGGTTTTGCTACTTCGAGAAATACGTTTCTGAAGTTTCGAAATTTCATGGATCCTAATGGCGGGAAGAAAGTGTAAACTGACTTTTTTAAAAATTGGTATTTGGGAGCGAATTTCTCACAGAATATGCATTAAGACATGTTTTACCTGAAATCATTAATATCTCAATTATTTTCAAAAACTGCACTTATACGCCTTGTAACCTCACGCAGTCCTGGACCTCCTCTCTCGTTACCGTCTCGTGTCCATCCCTTTGACCGTACCATTTTTCTCATCCCTCCAATGCGTGACAAAATCAATGAACGGCCCCTTATTTCGCTTTAGTTTGAGAAAAAAGTTCATGGAGATAAACCGTAAGTATAGTATTGCACACCAGCCGTAAGTACTTCGGTTCATGTAACGGCATTCTGGGTACCGGGGATCCTATCTTCAGTTCATGAAACCGAAATTTAAAACCAAACCGAAGTATGGAGGAAGCTCGCTTGTACGAATTACCTAGAACGGATAGTGCGGTTTCACCACGAACCAAATAGTGCAGCTAATATTCAACACCATACTTACGGTTGGTATCGCCGCACTTTTTCTCCCTCAGTGTAGTTTTTTCTCCCTTTTTTATAATGCCTGCATATTTTTTTCGTGTTTGCCTGTTTACACCCGCGAATACACTGTTTACCGATATGAAACCGAGATTTTTTTCTCCGCACCAACTGGACCGATAACAACAATCGGAGGCGCCGTCAATGCCAACAGGCTGCCTGTCCGGCCATTCAACGCGATGAATCGATTAGTCCCCCGTTAAAAACTATAGAAAAGGATCGATTCGTACAGAATACCTCGAGAATCGATTTTATATCATAGTTTCAATTGGGAAAAAATCGATTGGCAACGATCCACGTTGGATAACCGGCGGTCATCGTGAGGCTGCGAGCTGTGTCGTCGCAGGATCCGGCGACAGAAAACAACTGCGGCACCCGTCGTCAGGTATTTAGCTGTTAATGGTCCGCCCGCTCTCACAGACCACTGGACAGTCAGTCTACCAACAGTGCTTCTTTCACCTCAAGTTCACTCCCCTTTTTCCACCGAGTTTCCGACACATGCCTGCGTGGCGACATCGAAACCTGATGGTGAATCGTTCTTTAAAAAACGCCTTCAATTCGGGAATGCATCCTTGAAAACTATCACATACTTATTGATTTGTCTTCTTGTAGGGCGTGCGTGAGTCTCTCCAGAATCTACTGGGAGTAATTCCGCAATCGCTTTCGCGAGATCTTCATCGAAAATCCCTGGTCTTCCTTCCTTGTAAGGCGTGCGTGACATTCCGTCCGAATCTGCCCTCCGTTCGGGGCTAGTTCCAAGAACAATTTTATAATAAATTCCTGATTTTTGTTTCTTGTACAGCGCGCGGTAGTCCTCGAAGTGCGTGTATGTGGCAATGCCTGACAAATGGAGCGTTAAACCGTCATTGATCGCTCGAAGCACCTTCAACCCGATTCGGGACATCGTCGACAACCTGAAAATCGAACCGAATCCCAGCAAGGAGTTCATTCCGCTTTCGCTCGGTAAGTAACCCTGGCTCTTCTCGACTTATTGCCTGCGGTAATGTTCCGAGAAAATTCATCATATTGATAGCCAAAAAGGGGAACCACGCATCTCCATTCTGCCGTGCTAAGGAAAAACGCCGTATGAACCCTCAGGTATTGCCAAATTTTCTTGGATAAGACCGAATTTCTTGGTCAACTTATGAATACTTTCCTCCCAATTTTTCGGATAGTTTCGTTCGCAATTTTGCCTAAAGATGATGAAAATTTAAAGGAAAAATATACTCATAACTTTCCTAAAAAATAAACATTTTATCGAAGGAAATTTGGCAACTCTCGAATGTTCATACGACACTCTTCCTTAACACGGCAGCATTGCGGTGTTTCAAAATGCTCGATCCTATTCTTTTTTTTACAGAGAGGCTTGGTAACTTTTTAGCTTGAAATTCAGACAGAATATTCTGCTGACGGTAAGAAAAATCAAGGAAGTTTTCAAGAAATTACGGTCATCAGAAGAATTTAAATATGACAGGGAGTCTGCAACGTTGCCAACGGACATACGTGGTTTCGCACTTTGGCCATCGATATATCGGTGGCTTTGGGGGTTATATGCACACGTGGAAAGAGCGTTTCAAAGCTCATGCATGTAGAGATAGGTCAAACAGCATCTCTTGTATCTTAGGTAGGTCGCAGTCCTGCCCATATTCGAGTCGAATCCGTAGTCGATCAACAGCTTCAAACAGCTGAGGGAACCTCATACCGAAGCACAGTGGATCGAGTCAATAGTAGAGGTCATACTAGATCAAAATTTGGAAACTTTAAAAGCTTATAACTCCGTTTATACAAAATCTTGAGGTTCTTAAAGTGGTTCCATTGGTTTCCTCGTAAAATTTTCTTCTAGAAGCATTCCTTGAAATTTAAAATGTGACGAAATAAACATCAAAATTTTCAGTTTTAGTCAAAAATTCCATGTCCAGCACCTCTAATTGACTCGATCCACTGCGCGACGGTGAAACTGGAAAAATACGTCAAAATAAGCCCCAAAAATACGCCCCAAAATGACGAACCTAGTCAAAGTTGAAGCGTTTTGAGGTTTGGAATCAAAAACCACGTGCTTTCGGGAAATAGTTATCTGAATAATTGCTGATCTGCCATGCCCAAGGAACAAAGTTTTTTTGGATCACAGATAACTTTATGTCCTCTACTGACACTAATATATATGAAATCTTTCGATACTGCGACTCAAGGCATAAGTCTTCGAATAGACAAGTATTGCTACACGAAGGATGTTCTCTGGCCTACTTTGAAAATTGAAGGCGAAATAGAAATGCGTGTATCCTCTATAACCCCTTCAAGTCAATCCTGCTTCCTGTACATTTTCGGTGAGAAAACGCCATCGGGAGCAAAACCCCTGCTGGCAAATGACGAAAAAGGTTATCAATTTTTTTAACGTTTTACACTCGATAAATTTTAATAGTGAACGTTGTAATATTCGAATTGCGCGTTAATCTCTTAACTTCTTGCCTATAAATTATGTTTTACGCAAAATTCTAAATCGATTTCGTGTTAAGAAACATGCAAACTTGGCTGACGGCCCGTCCACTCCAACGCGTGATTACGAAATCATGCATCCCGCGTTCTTTCTTTTTATTGAACGGTGTACACCTCTGATTTGACTCGTTAAGTGCCTCAACAGTTTCATTGAGTGTAAAATTATTGGATGTAAGAGGTAGAAAAGCTCTCGAAAAAGGTCATTAATATAACGATTTTTGACAGAGAACCTTGTAAGTTTTTTGGAGGGTTTGTTTTTTCCCTTTGGCAGGGGGGAGGTCCCGTTTTTTGAGCTCGTTATACCTAGTCCTTCATTTTCTAATAAAGTGATCTAGCCTAGTAATGATCACACGCTTATAAACGTCATCACAGGTGCACAGGTCATTAAATACCCTGTAAGATGCCCTGACGAACAGGAGACTTTCCATCCGCACACTGTTCTACTTTTCATTTCTGCAAATGTTTGTGAAATTTTCATTTCCTTACAATTTCGAAAAAGCGCATTTTGTAAGCAACGGCTTTGGAACGACGCCTGCAAAAAAGTGTGTTCCTTAAAAATATGTTGGATGCTCGAAACCCCCTATTTATACAGAAATGGTTTTATGTGTCGATAAGAAGACGCATGTCGATCAAAAGGCATGTATCGATAAGAACACATGTGCCGATCACGGTACATGCGTCGTTGAAAAGGACATGATAAAAACTGTCAGATATCAAGTGGCTATAAGATTTCCTGGGGATCATGTCCAATGAGGATAATCTATGAGGTATCTAGTAACATTCTTTTTTATTCATAGAAATCCATTTTGAAAGAAAAATGTCCATAAACTGGAGACGTCAGAGAGAGAAGTTTTGTAAAAAAAACGAATAGAGACCTGGCCGTCTTTTTTTTTTCTTAAAAAAAAATAAATAAAAAAAAAAAAAAAAAAAAAAAAAATCTGAATCACATACATGAACACTAGATTGAAAACGAGCAGTATGGACTTGCTACTAACGAATTCGTACCTGTACCTAACATTTTCAGGGAGCCCGGATTTTTAAATTCTCACAACCGTGCAGAAAGCTCTCAACGCTGAAACGGCGGAGCGAAGGGTTGGGTTAACCCAGGGTGCGAGAAGGGGTGCAGAGCACGCAAACCGATGACATCATAACTGAACATTCGTAACAAGAATTTAAACACGCCGAGTTTGCCGCAGTCAGCAAGGAGAGAGGGATGATACGGGGGCGGCCGAGGGGGGGGGAGGGGGCTCCATCCCTTGCTACTAATGGTTTTTATGATTTCGAAACAAATGTTTTTGTGCTCTCTGGAATGTCACGCCGATTCGCGGGAAGATTAATTGAAATCCGTTGGGTTCCGGCGCTTGCTCCAGCTCCGTGGAGGCTCCGTAGACAAAAGTAAAACAACGTATAGGAACGCGGAGGTCGCCTAATTTCTCTCGATAAAATTCGGATTTTTAGGAAATCTTATGACTCCTTGCCTCTGATATTTTTAGACAATTTTATCCTCGATTCCATCTATTAAATTCCAAAATCCCAAGGATAAATATGCATAATTTTTCCTCAAAATAAATGTTTTGTCTGATGAAAGTTGGTGTTTTTCAAATTCGTCTGCGATGTTCTATCTTAGCAAGGTAGATATATTTTCCAGTCTGGTTTTAATTCCGGCAAGAGCACTCCTTAAAATTTCAACTCTGAACCTCAGACCATACCAGTATCGACAGTGTCATTACAAAACTCGCTTCGTTTTAAAATTGATTGTTAAAGTTGATTTTGAGACAACATTTTTTTAGTGGTCCTCGAATTTCGGTCAATGTCGGATCCTCACAAATTCTCCTCTTCGATCCCTGCACTTTAAGAACTTACCAGATTTTAAGAAGTCTAGGGGGCTCCAAGAGCCAGTTCAAGTGTTGACTGATGAACCAATTTTGTTTGTTACATGGAATTTCATGTTATCCACTTTTCTATCAGGCGAGGCGTAGCTTTTATAGGGCACCCACTCGGTATATGTTTGAGTACCTAATGCTGAAAATTGGACTTTTCACTCTCATCCTCCTCCCCTGTAATATACATCCGTAAAGCTTAGGTCCATGTATCCCCCCCTAAAAATATCTAACATTCTCCCATGACCTCTCAACCCTCCAAGCAAGGTAAAGAAATCACCGACTACCCTCAGTTTTTCACTTCCTTTTTTATTTGTATAAAACAAAACTGAAAGAAGAATATAAAGGCAAAAAGGTAGTCCGAAAAAATGTTTCAATTATTAAATTCAAAGTGAAAATTCAGTAAGCGAGATTACAAAAAACCGGTAATTACATCAACCGGGATTACAAAATTCCTAACAGTTAACCTTGCATGTACCTTAGAGTCAGCACATATTCGTACACATTCATCCATGTGAAACACATCTTATTCACGTTTAAAACGAGTGAAAAGAGTTAATGCAGAAAATTCAATGAACACGAGGTTGTGCGGACAGAGTTCCCTCCGTTGGCGCCTCTAAGGGCTCCAGTGCAACCATGATTTAGTCAGAAAGGAGACAGAAGGGGGTCCCATGGGGGGTCTCGACCCAGGATTTTCTGGATCCGGCACACCTTCCGGTAAATTTTTAGTGCACGTCTGTGCTGGAGACTCTCTCTTACGTGACCCATCAGATCTGATAGTTGAAATCAACAGACATAGAGAAAATGGACAATGCGGACAGAGGAGACAAGTAACAAACTAACTAACGGCACCCAATGAGAAACCCCATAATAATCGGTCCATCTTTTTCTCCCTAACTCTAAAACAACAACCCTTTGAAACAGAGGCGGATCCAGCAAATTGGCAACATTGTTTTTCTCCATTTAAACCTATGTTAAATAATCGATTCTTGTCATAGAGTACATAGAGTCGTAATGTAAGTGGGTATGTGCTGGCGCCACTTTTAAACATTTTGCAGGTCCCGAATTCCGAGACTCCTGTGTGACGTCGGGTCACTTTTTCGATACATAAACGATTGTTTGCGATACACGGGTACCCGGCCATCCGATGTAAACAAAGAAGATAGGAATCACCACGCATTCCACACCGCCATTTTGGATCGAACATGTATCGAAAAAGTGACCCGAATTCGGCGCACACCGGGCTCGGAACTCGTCGAGCAGAACATGGCGCCAGCTCTCCCATTTACATTGCGACTCTATGTACTCTACGATTCTTGTAGGAGCACTTGGCCCCTCCAACCATCGATACATTTCCATAGATTTAAATCCAGAAAAACAATGTTTCCAATTTGCTTGACACGCCAATGCTTTGCAACCAAAAGAGTCGCTCCATTTTCTTCTTATGTTTTCTTTGTCTATCACTTTGTCAGTCGCACTTTGTCTGTCACTTTGTCTATCACTTTGTCTGTCGCACTTTGCCTGTCACTTTGTCTGTCACTTTGTCTATCACTATGTCTATCTCTTCGTCGATAGCTTTGTCTATCGCTTAGTTTTCCGCTTTGTCTATGAATAATCAGCCCGCTGGCATGGAGATGACCATCCTCTCCTCACGTGGGCACCTCAGTCGATCCAAGATTTTCGGTTTTTGGGCGACACGGCTGTCCAACGGAGAGAGATGGATGTTCCCGGTGAGGGAGCGTAAATGAGAGCGAGCAACACGTGCTGGTCGCGTGAGTCATACGACATTCCATCGACAAAAAGCTGCAGACAAGGGTCGGAAACGACGACGACGACGACGACGACGCGAGGTTATTAGAGGCAAAAAACGAATTTCGGAGCCTCCGGCGCGATAACACGCTCTCTTAATTGAGCCACCGGATCAACGACGGACCCAATCCACCAGCCCGGCCCGTGAACTACGAGTTTCTCGCCTAATCGAACCCTACAATGTATATTAATGCGATATGTAAAGTGGTGTAGAACCGAGGACAGTTCACCACCCTCAGCCTTAGTTATAGGGAACCTAGCAATTTTCTGCCAGGGGAAAAAGCGACATGCCTCTGACACGCCGTACAGCGGATCGAGTCAAGTAGAGAGGTTGGACATGAAATTTTTGACGAAAACCGCAAATTTTGGTGTTTAATTCGTCACATTTTTCAATTTTAAACTTTATGGGGTGCAGCTGGAAGAAAATTTCACGAGGAAACCAATGAGACCACTTTTAAAACCTCGAAGTTTTGTATGAATGGAGTTATGAGCTTTTAAAGTTTCCGCAAATTTTGATGTTTATTTCTTCAAATTTAAATTTTATGGGGTTGCTCTAGAGGGAACGTAATTTTTACGAAAATTATATGGGATCGGGTCTTGATATGTCTCGACTCACTCTATAAAGGGTCCTAAATAATAGATTGTAGTAGGTTTTTAAAATTTTTAAGTTTCAGGAGAACGGGCCAATTTTATTTCTGTGGGCGGTTTGAAAATCCTGATCCCTGAACGATGAAGAGAAAGTCTGTGGATGACTCTTCCTCAAAACTACAAGTTTTAAAGTGTATCTTCTATGAGTCGTAATTTCAACTAGGGTTGAAATTTTCCATCGCAAAGCACGCCACGCCACAGGAATCAAAAAAATTATCAATAAATTCTGCTGAGGAGCTTTCTCGTCAAAAAATAAAGTATGACGAGACGTCTTTAGCGCTGAAAAGCGACATACTTGGTTTCAGAATTCAGCCATCGGTATCAGATTATTCTCATCACTCTTTTGGCAAAGCCCTACTGTCGTGTAGCAGTGGCGTGGTGAGCTTTGCGATGTATCGATTGATCTGCCATTTAAACCTACGAAGAAGAATCGATGAGGAGGGTGTTCGCTACGAATGCCTTAACAATCGATTCTTTACCATAGCTTCAAATGAGGAAATCTCGATTAATCGATTATTGACTCGACAATGTCGTAGAGGTAACCACTGGCTAAAGCGAGCGGAGAAAAATGTTCATTAACGATAAGCGGTCCGTTGAGCGTTACGTCGAGTTCCTTTTGGCCAAAGGCGTGGCGTGCTTTGCAATATATCAATAGGTGTGTCAGTCAAACCTATGGAAAAGGATCGATAAACAGGGTATTCACAGCGAGCACCTTAATAATCGATTCTTCACCATAGCTTCGAATGGAGAAATATCGATAATCGATCATTCACGCCACGCCACCGCTTTTGGCGCCTTTGAGAGGCTGTGAAAGGTTGCAATAAATCAACCTCGACACAGTCATCGTTCACCGTAATGAGCTGCGGAGACCGTGGTGCTTTTCCACCGACACCGCTCACCAGCAAGTGTTCTTTTTTCACCCCAGGCTTTTGTTGTTTCAGCCATCCGTGTGACAGTATTAAACCACCGATTTTCTTCGCGGCTCAGAGAAAAAAACTTTGTGGTTTCTAAACCTAGGTTTCAAAGTGCAGTAAAGCACCGATTATCCGTGCCTCGATTATCAGGCGCAGTTTTTTTTACCATCAAAACGCGACATTTCCAGATATGAGACGACGGAAACCGAGGTCTCGGGCAATAATTGAAAATATATATTATTTTTAAAGTTACTGACTGAAGTTTACTAATACGATAGAGAATTTGGCCAAGCAAGGTTGTGCTCTCTGATACAATTAGAGCTTGACATTTGTTCAGTCTTTTTTGGTGGTCCTGTTGATCCGTTATTTTCGATACCTGGTGTCATATGCCATTTCAATGCAAAGATGGGTTAAAAATTGAGGTCAGTCTTCAGGGAAAGGAAGTGGAACCTTCCATGTAGAGTACAAGGTTTGGGTGCAACGCATCCTTTCTCATAAGCTTGTTGGTTCAGAATAATCAGTAGATACATAACATAGAGCGTTCTTTAGGTTTGATATAGGGACAGTCCCCCTACAGTTATGAGAGTAGGCAAAAACACATTCAGTGCGCTGGAATGGTCGCATTCACATCCTTAAAGATGAATCTCCCAGCAATTTAGGGTGAATAAGTCGAAATAGCGACTTTTTACGGAGTAGTCAAGGTGGCAAAATTTCATGACAAATAAATTTTTGAAATTTCACATGAGATATTTCATGTTTCTGAAAGTTATGAATGAGATGGAAAAATATCGGTTCCTTTTCATGTTTCGCAATATGTAAAAATTGTGACTTTCTTCTATTTTTGAGTGTTTGATGCGGGTTGCATACTCTAGCCCCTGAAAAATATGAAATATTTTACAGCCCTGTGAAATTTCTTGAAATATTTCACAGCCCTGTGAAATTTCTTGAAATATTTCACAGCCTTGTGAAATTTCATGAAATATTTCACTGAAATTTCAAATCTTTCATTTCTTTCTCACGTTTAATGCCACCCTGGGAGTACTGATTTTATACCGTTTTAAAATATATCTTATTTGAATGCTAACTGAATTTGTAATCCGTGCTAAAAGGTTGAGCCATCAGATACTTATCAGCACTATAAAAATGGGGATTATAGGAAAATGATAGTTATGCCCAACTCTGTAAATCATGGAAACACTTCACCGTGTGGCAGTTTTAGACTCAAAAGTTGAGTACCATCATAGATAGCGTTTAGCAAAACAGCCACTTCTACATATTGTTACATATGTCAATTTTCTGGAAGGAAACCAACCAACATTTTCGCTTAATGTTTTGTGGAAATAACCTTCATGAGGACAGGAAAAATCGCAAGAATTTTCCAGTGGGGATGTTAGTTGAGTTCCTTCCAAAAATTAAAACAGGAGATGAGATTTCGAAACACCGCAATGTGAATATGACTGTTATGTTTAACTCTATTTCTACTGAATTCACATGTTTCGAAGTGGAGAAGTTACCTCTCTGTTTTCTTGAACTTAAACCCGGTCAATTTTTTACCTTCCGTCCTTATTTATCCTTACCGTACCCCCTTGCCATCAGACCAGATACTGTTATAAAAAATTTGGATATCGAAAATGGGATTTTATGTTGGACGTTTTGCGTCGATTTCCTTAAAAATTATACCTCATTTTAATTTGTGCATGTTTATTACAGCGTCGCACAATAGATCGAGTTAATTAGAGAGGTCGGACATAAAATTTTTGACTAAAATTGCGAATTTTGCTGTTTATTTCGTCACATATTCAATTTCAAGGGGTACTAGCAGTAGACAATTTTACGAGGAAACCAATGGAACCACTTTTAGAACCTCAAGGTTTTGTATAAACGGAGTTATAAGTGTTTAAAGTTTCCAAATTTTGTCCGACCTCTCCTATTGATTCGATCCACAGTGCGTCGTGTCAAAACTCTTCGGTTATAGTCTACTGAACTGCGTTTGGCCTAAACTCGAGTTCCCAGAAATTCGGCCGTGGAGTGTTGGATCTTATTGATCAAAACAGCCCCTCAACCATGGAGTAATTTAAACTTACTTAGCTACGGGTCAGCTACCGACAGCCAGCGACGAACTATTCGGATTATTTTGAAAGTTCGATCTCCGTACAATGCAACGTTCCATCTTCCGTGAGAGGCATCTCGTATTTCGGAAATTTGAGACAGCAAGAATACCGCACGGTGCACTTTCAAAATTGAAGCATTCCGCCTAGTTTCAGGATGTTTAAAAAGTGTAGAAAAGCTGATGGTAGGCCGTCGTATTAAAAATCATGCCTCTTATGTGACCATATTGTTGGGATTTGAAAATGCGTAAAGAATGATTTTGTTTTTTAATTGTAAAACCTAACTCACTACTTGATCAGAGATTTTGAAACGTTGCAATGGACATATGCACTTTTCGACTTCAGTTATCGATGTCGTAATTAATTTTAAATATTTTGAAATAAAAAAAAATCAAGGAAAGTAGAGGAGAGTTGTCGGTTTAAAGAAGTGGCGGTTGAGCATTCAGAGTGAATGTTCGGAATACACTGAGAAAAGAAAAGACTTTGACTCTTAAAGGCATAATTATGCTGCCTATACGTAGACATACCGTCCATTTCAGGTTCAGTAGATAGTGCTGAAGTGAAAAGTCGTAGCTTTGCCTGATCTAGTGGGCTGATTGTTGAACTTCATAGAAAAATCTTGTGAAAAAAACTTCCACAGCAGGTCTTTTTTCAGTTTAATTCATATAAAACACAGCCATAAACACAATATATGACCAGGGTATACTATTCTAAATTCCAAGGGCAATTCTATCATTTTCATGAACATGAATTGAATTTTCACCGACTAAAGATAATAGAATAGACCCCATTTTGTGCATCCCGCAACAGGTGGTGGAGGCTATTTTCATATTCACTGCAGTCCGGTTGGTATCAACGGTGATTGAAGGCGCATGCCTCAACCTAAATCGCTCTGCACGGTTTAGCAAGAATTGCGATGACAGCTTGATATCAACTTCAGCGACCTAATTGGTTGAAACCGGTGGTTGCTAAACTAATTCTAGTCTCTGATGTTAATTCAATTTGTGGTAGCGGGTGGTTGCACCGCTTCCACCAATGGAATCGCTCCATTTATCATTTGTCTTCTCGTCTATTAATGTGAGTAGGTCTGCTGACAGACTTCCAACGTTATGTGATTTTTGGAAGTTTCTCCAAAGACATTTTAAAATCTAAATCTAGAAATGATCTACTGATTGATTATTGACTATCCAATCGTTCTCAAAAGTACTGAAGATCCACCTGAAACTGGATCCTCGTGATCAGGTGCGATCCTTCTTTTTTTCGGTTCAAATTTGGCAACTGGCGAAGCTGCTCAGACGTCTACTGTACCAAGTAGGTGAAGACTAACTCTGAAAAAAGAAAATGTTTCTCGCCCAAGGCCAGTTGTTGACTTTTTTGCCAAACGGATTCCTGATTTCTTGAGTCTCTCGGAATGCCTATGTAAATCAGACGATCGGCTGGAAAAGTGCCAAAGAGCCAGCCCGACCGGCACGATCGCTGCCCGGAGCCCAGCGCTCAGTGGATCCAGTCAATCAGAAAAGTCGATCATGAAATTGTTTACTAAAACTGCAAATTTTCATGTTTATTTCGTCACATTTTAAATTTTATGGGGTGTTTCTAGAAGAAAATTTCACGAGGAAACCAGTGGAACCATTTTTAAAAACTCAAATTTTGGTATACACGGAGTTATAAGCTCATGAAGTTTCCAAATTTTGTCCGACCTCTCTCGTTGACTTGATCCACCGTGCGGCGGAGGCTGCAACTTTTCTCCTTTCCGTGCGCCTTTTCGTCGCTACGCTCACAGACACACACGCATGCACCATTTTAAAAATAGAAAAACCTATGACATAACTGAGCACGTGTTGGTGAACGATGACAACTGTGTAGGGGACAAATGGCGGATAAAAGGCCGTTCGCACAAACTGGTTTTCAGGGATCTCGCTTAGGATGGGCTTTCGGACATTAATCGTCGTCGGCGGTGCCGTTTCGTGGTCAAAATCGTGAATTTACTGAGAAAAATCGAGGACAATTTCAATAAAGTGACCTGTGAGGCTTTCGATGCTGAAAAAATTGTGCAACCTCGCTCTTCATGACTGGTGACCTATCCAAAAGCTCTGCTTTGTATTTTCCTTTTTGTTTAAAAAAAAAAAACTAATTTTTCCGTAGTTTTTCTGTGAAAATAATTGTACCAGAAAATAATTCGTCGAAGCAAAATTAATTGACTCAAGCAGTTCAATTCTTTACAGGAACAAGAAAGTGTAATTTCTGCCCAAAATTTTGCAGATTTTGGCGCATCATCATAAAAGTAATTCTTTAAAATTTCTGCCATAGTACCCGACGGTTTTCTCGTAAAAAACACAATTTTGCAACAAGCAAATTTGTAAGGCAAATAACTTAGTTACGTTCTTTTGTTTGGAAAACGATGATTTTAGCAGGACTGCAAGCCCTGAAGGTCCTTTTTCCGAACGTGCTCTCAATAATGAGATTAACAGAAAAGCAAAACTCAGCACTTGCACGAACCAATAAGTTCAGAAGGCGCTTTTAAGCTCAAATGACGCATCTTTCTTTCGGGTGAATCAACCCTCACGAACCGAAAAACTCCGGTTCACGTGGACTATGCCTTACATCAACTAAATTACCACACCTAATTCATGTTTTTAAGAAGAAACAAATCTTGAAATTTTAACACGTATTCTCCAATCACCATGCAATATTGGCATGAAGGTAGGTGACGCACCTCGTCATTTCGCCTTCAACTTTTAAGGTAGGCCAGAGAACATACTCCGATCGGCAATAGTTATCTTTTCGAGGGTTTTTGAGATCTTTTTCTGCAAATCTTATCTTGCGGTAGTTATCGTCATAGCGATTCTAAAAACTCTACTTTTTATTCATGGCCTTATGATTGATGATGAATATATAATAAACGCAAAATTTTCATTGAATGAAAAACGTTTCGTTTTGTCTCCGTTCAGAGGGACACTTTCCCTGCCTTTGCCTGTGCAAAAAATACCACCCTTTTTTCATGCCAATGTCCATGTATTAAAGACACAAGCTGAGGCTCTGCTGACAGGGTATTATAACCCACAACCAGTTGGTCCCGATACTGACGCAATAACCATCATCAATCCTACCCTGGCACCCAAAGCTTGTTCGGAATGACTGAAATACGGAGCTACCGAGAGAAACTAAAAATAAACAACGCTTAGTGGGAGGGAAAAATGTTAAATAGAAATTCGAGAGGTTTTTTCTGTTTACTTTGCATATTATATGTATTTTAATGGCAATTCAGGCGCGGTGGAAAATGTCTTATAGTGTAGAAAAAATGTTGGCAATGTCAATGATCTCGACGACCGGACGACGACGCGACGGGGGCGTTAAAGTGGGCTCATGACGTCGCCTCTTTGACGTAAGGGCGTATCTCTATTTCCACATGAGCCCCAGAAAGCATATAGTTATACGGAGAACAGGGCTCAAGTAGAAATTGAGTTTCGTCAGAGAGGTGACGATGAGAGACAATTTGGGAGTATAAATCGGGTTAATTTCTTGCGATTCGTCCTCTGTTCGTTAAATAAACTTATTGATTTTATTCTATAGGTGCAACCCTTGGGCGTATTTGCGCCGGTCTTGCTCGTGATTGGTTCAAATAAAATTTCACGTTCAATTAAATTAAAGGATTGAACATTTTTATGACTGCGTATTTACAGAGGAAAAGAAATAGTTCAGTTAAAAAAACAGGTGCTCAGAAAAGCTTTTTTTGACCTAAAGTTCAAAACTTTTTGAAATAGTTCCTACGCGTTGAAAACTTTACTTTTTAGAATTATTACTGTAAAAGCTTGCTTTAGTTTTGAATATCAGATGCATGAGGAGGGTAGGACGTTGAATTTCCCTATGTTTTTTCCGAAGACGGATAAAAATGGCGAATTTTCTCGTGCTTTTTCTCTGCGTAATTATGAGTGTAAACTTGACTGTATTGTCCTTTGAGTGTTATTGCATCATTTAATTAAGACATACGAAGACGATCATTAACAGCCAACTTTTTGCTTACAGTTAAATTACAGCAGATGCATCGAAAAATTCGTCATTTTTAGCTGTCTTGGGGAAAACTGTGGGGATACGTAACTTCTGATACCAAATACTACCCTTCCTTATCATACATTAAAACTTCAAAACTGAGCCAAGGTATTAGTTTGATGGTATATGGAAAAGCCAAATTTGCCTCATGGACTTTTTATAATTACTTTTGAAGTTTTTTGCCAATTTTAGGGCCAAAAAAGGTCCATTGTTCATGGCCAAACGCCATATGTTCTAAATTTGCAACACAGAAATTTGACGAATTTTAATTATAGGTTTGTTAGGATTACCAAGTTTAATGTGCCTGTATCAAAAAGTCTTAATCAAGCAGTCAGAAAGAGTTTCAAATTGATTTCAAAATGAAAAAGCTACAGCATTAATTGCTCGGTTTCGGCGGCATTCGAGTCGCAGAATTTCAACCATTCCCTTGAAACGTAAGAATTTCGACTTTCCTCAAGAACCTCACTTTCATTTCCTCATCAGTTTTACAATACTCATAGTTCGCACTGAATAATGACTCATTTCTCTCGTTTTTTTTTTAGGTGATCCCACAGTTTTTGGAAATTTGGGACCTGCCCAAGAAGCTGTAGACGCTGTGATAAAAAGTGCAGCATCATATGGACATAACGGATACACGGCCTCTACAGGTACTTATTTCAAACATTCAACCTCCGCAGTTCCATATTTTCAGCTATCCTCAGACCATTTTCGGGATCCGCTATCATCGGCCGCAGTGCTAAGGAAGGGAAAATGCCGTATGAACCTTCGTCAGATTTCAAATTTCCTTTGATTAAATACGAATTTTCAGGATAACTCCTGAATATTTTCCGTTAAATTTTTCAGATAATTTCTTCCTAATTAGATCTAAATTATCTGAAAATTTCACAATAAATATTCATAACTCTCCCCAAAAATAAAAATCTTATTGGAGGAAATTTGGAAACTCTCGAATGTTCTTACGGTGTTTTTTCTTAGCACGGTAGTATAAGTCTCTAAAAAATGCTCCACACTTAATGTCACAAAAAAGTCCCGAACACGTCTGTGAGAGATGTCTGGAACTTAGAAAGTTAAGAAAATAAAAGAAAAAAAGTTACGCGCAAAATATTTTATAGATTTACTGACACTGGATGCATTCGAGTTCTTGAAAGTAACAATGCAATTTACTCAGAAGCTTTCCTTGTTTGTCATAATTTCTATTTCATTTTCCACCCTTATACTCGACGCCAATGTCGGGGTACGATACGGTGTCATACTTAATACGCTTTATTTCGTACTTGCGTTTCTCAGATGTTTCTCCGTCTTTTGTTTTTTATTTAATTACATTTCGCTTTGTCGTGTCAACTTATTTACCTTGTCAAGCGCGTTTGCTGCACCGATGCCTCGAGCAGTCATCTGTGTTGAGGCTCTGAATTTAAAACGTCACAAACATGTTTTCTCGCGGCACCGCGTTGTTGCGTTGGGTCGTCCGATTTCGAGAAGAAAACACTCGTTGGTGTTTGTATCAAATGATGACGTAGACACGCGGAATCACTGCGTAGCATGCCATGCACCCGGACGATTCGTTGTATTTGTTACTTTTAATTTAATTACTCCTTTACATATATTCAAATTTTATAAATGGATTCCATTTTGAAATAAGGAACCAATATATCTGGCTCTTCCATAAGAGCACGTATCTGCTTGGGAAATCAATGGCATATGTGTTGTTTGTACAATGAACCGGAAATTGTGGTTCCTTATTGCAAAATGCATGCAATTTACTGATGTATCATTGCGGATTTTTGCGCATGATATAGCCATAATTTTACATTAGTTGGTCAATGATTGCCGATTATCAATGGTCAATAAAACGTGTTCCATGTGTGAGAAACATGGGTAGTTAGCTACACAAAAAATGCTAAGTATTTCAATTTTAATGAGATAGATTTCAAAAAGAGGAGCCCCTTCAATTAATGAATAGACAAAATACCCAACTCAGATACATACAATTATTGTAATAATTTTAACATGCAATTGTAATTTATTGCAACCTTTGCCACTTAGGTCCTATTTCAGTGCATTGTCGTCAGCAAATTCTTAAATCTCGGCTTTTTCCAAGCCGCCCAATCTAGATATATCGATTTTTTTAAGTAGATCTTACTACATTCGAGATGTCTAATTTGGTTAATGGAAATTTCTACGAACATTATTTTTGGACTTTTCCTCATTATGCGCAAAGTGTTTTATGATAATTTTAATCGATGACTTTTATTTATTTTTCTTTGAAAAAATGAATGATAATTATGAAATAGTGGCTGATTTTTTTTCTGTAATTGAGAGTTTTGCAACTTTCAGTATCTTTATTACGAGTCCATAAACGCTAAAGCCATGCAGATATTTTTAACATCTAGTGCACCGATTCGTTTTGCATGCTGGACGCAGTTCCCCTTTAATCTGTTCAGCCCAAGTGATCAACTTAATAAAATAGCTTAATTAAATTGTTTCATGAAAATACCACTGACCACATGAATTACCACTGTTACCCTCAACGACCATTTTTCCCTTGAAAGACCAATAATTCACTTGAAATATTTTTACATAATTTGGTCAAAAAACGTTGACTCTGAACACCCAACAAATTGAATTCCATGTGTCAGAAAGATAGGCGATTTGCAATGCGATGAATAACTGCAACTTACTTCAATTTCATTTCAATGAATTTCGAAAAGATTTGTTCTCCAACTGATAGATAGGCAACATTCCGATGTAGTAGCAATTATTTTAGCGTGTAATTGCAATTTTGCGCTATCGGTGTGACGTGGAAATCTGCAAATATTTTCCAGAAAAAACACTTTATCTGACAAAAATTCTTGTCTCGATTATGTAACAGTTGCCATAGTTGTTTTGTTCAACTTGAGGCAAGGTATTCTAACATAAAATTAATCAAATCCTGCCTTCAAACGGCTTTTAAGTTGAATCCTCTTTAGAATAGATAAGATTCCTCCCAAAATGATCAACATAGGAAGATTCCTAACTGTTTAATGGCATTCAACTGTGATTCTATATAGGCGTGATATTGAAACAACTTTATACCTAAAAATGAACTCCCTCCAACTACATCTCAGTATTTTTTCTAATACTGGCTGTCAACTTCAAACAGATCATCAATAAAGTTGCGTGGCGTCCTTTTGCGATGTATCGATTGGTCTGCCATTTAAACCTATGGAAAGGATCGATAAACAGGCTGTCGGCAACGAGCACCCTAATAATCGATTATTTGCGATAGCTTCTAGTTGGGAAATATCGATAAACGATCATTCACGCCTCGCCGCTGCATCGATAATTTAGAAATTTAGATTGAGTCAATGAGAGTAGATTCTCTTCTCGATGGTCATAATGACATTCGTTATATATGTATCGATATATTTTCTGATACCCATTAGTTGGCCTCAGTCACTACATTGTCAGGTGTTTGGAATGCTGACAATACTGAGATAATTATATGTATCTTGCCTCTCTTACTTTATTAGTTCTTTTCATAATATTGTACATGTTTGTTATCTTAGGTAACATGAAAGCAAGAGAAGCCGTTGCTCAGTACAGCTCTACCGATGAGTATACGGTGAAACCAGAGGTAAGTCGATGTTGGAGTTTCCCCTCCGGTTTTGAGTCATGGTTGCTCACGAAGTGTACGCTGGATATGTTCCGATTATCGAATAGTAATCGTTTAATCCAACCCTTATTCGATTATTCGTCCAATCAATCGTTAGTTCACTGTTAATCAGAAACTTGAGGTCATGTTAAATGACGTTTTTTCGCGCTGAATGCTATTACATGTAAGCAATTTGCGTTGTCAAACTAGCCATTTTCATAACGACTAAAAGATTATTTCGTTGCCGATTAATCGATTATTCCGTTGTCAATTAATCGCTTGATTGGTTAGTTACATGTTTCGGTCACCGATTATCGATCATTCAAGTTTTCAATAATCAGACATGCCTAGTGTACGCGGAAGTATAGGGCTTCTCACTTTGGTTAGTTTAAAATTTTAGAAAAAAATGTTTCTCTTCCATTTACAAACCCATTTGTGAACTTTTAAATTCCTCATATTTCAAGACAACGACTTAATAACTGTTGTATTATTGCGTATCAGTCCTTCATGAAGCTTCAGGTGGCTTGTCCCGGATTCTGGACGTGATAACACTGGCTTGCGATATACCGCATTGGGTCCGTAAAAAAACTCCGCAGCAGATTTACTTATTTTTAGCCAAAAAAAGGATGATGACCCCTGTGTATAAGCCTGTAGAATCACACAACTCAAAAAAATTTCAAAATGTAGAGAAACGAAAGCGGGGGTGTTCATAGAAAAACATGTTGCATTCGATGAAAAAATCGATAACTGCGTATAGAATGCAACTTTTTTTAGTCCTAAAGAATCCCGCTTTCATTCCTCTGAATTTTGAAATTTGTTTCGGTTGAGACGGATTCTTCAGGTTTATACGTAGGAACTACCGTCCTATTTTTGGCTAAATAGTCAAAATCTGCAGAGATTTTTTACTCAATCGACGCTTTACATCACACGCTAGTTCAACCAAGCCAAAAACCCGGGACAAATAGACGGAGTTAAACAGAAAGGAACCAAGCCACATCGGGATCGAACCGAGAAAAAGAGGTTTAAAGTTTGGCTCCTGCATTAGACCAGAGACTCAATGTAAAAGATAACCTACAAGTTTTTTTTTTTTTTTTTATTGCTGGTTTATTGGCTTATATTCCGTTGGAACCTACAGCCATCGATAGACAGTATTTATTGTCCTTAGACATCATGGGATTTTAGGCACATCCATGCTCCAGGCTTTCAAATTTTCAGGAATTAAGGCCGAGTGGAATCTGTTTCTGCAGATCCACTCGTCAGTTCCGTGAAAATTAGACGCCACAACCGGGATTCGAACCCGGGACCTATTGACCTAGAGTCAGACGCGCTGACCACTAGGCCAACCTGGCCGGCAACCTTCAAGTTCACTTTCTGCAAAATTTGCTCCGACAAAAACTTAGAATTATTGGCGATAGAGAGTAGAGCAGTGGTTGAGTTCAAAACCGCTCAGGACTCAATTTTTTCCAAGATGTGGGTTGGTTCCTTTCTGCTTAACTCAGTCCAAATCATCTTAACAAGAATCACCAAAAATATTTTCAAATTATTGGAAACTATGCATGCCTGAACTGAGTTTTTTTTCAGGTTTTTTAAATTTTTCTCCTAAAAATTAGGTCGTATTGGACTAATCAAACGAACGATTCGATATTCACAATGTAGCGTAGCCTGAAATCAAGATTGTTTTTCCTTCTTATTCGACAGGACGTGATAATATGCAGCGGATGTTCTGGAGCTCTAGATCTTTGTATCACCGCTCTGGCGAATCCAGGAGACACCATCCTCGTCCCCAGACCAGGGTTTTCCATCTACCGGACCCAAGCAGAAGGACTTGGCATCAAAATTAGATCCTACAATTTACTGGTTAGTGGAATCTATTGAGGTTATACCCCATCCAATAAAATATAATCTGATTCGACTTCCAAATTGATGCATTCTTAAAATTAATTATACTCTTTCAACTAAACGCGACGTGAGTCCTTCGCTTCCAAACTTTAATCCTAAAACCCAGAGGCACAAAAGTTACGTGACTTATACGCAGTCTCGAGCACAAGCAGGAATTCAGCCGACGTTTTATTACATTGCGCGATTGAAGTATAATTTTCAGCAAAAATAGGGCATTCGCATTAATTTTCTAAAAATTTAACGCGGGTCGCATTGATTCTCTAAGAGGCCAATGTCCACGCCGTCAATTCCCCGCAAATTTGACCCTTTCGTAGAAATTTTTCAAAAATTCAAACCTTCGGCTGTAATTTTTTAAAAAATTCAACACTTATGCTGTAATTTTTCAAAAATGCAGCGCTTCCCACTAATTTTTACCGAATATCAACATCCCTGCCATAGTTTTTCGTAAAAATCAGTGCGTTGAGCATTCACTCTATAGAATAAAAACGGATTTTTCTATTCATGCAACCGAACTTCTATCATTACTTATTTCAACCTCATTATACGGTTATAAGAACCGAACATTCGGTAATACGAACTGAAAGTTGGGGTTGACGAACCGAATCGTTGCGATGATATAGAAAATGACGTTTTCCTTCATTTTGTAGATATACAATTTTAACTTCTTGGAAGTAAAAGTAGTTATGCCACGCGTTTCGCCCCATCCAACTTTTCTACTCTGCGTTGAAGTCTCTGGGTCAGCCGAAAAGAGACCATGCTCTTTTTCATTGTTGTGGATATACAAGAAAGATATGTTGCTTCATAATTGTGACCCTATCCGTGAAAAAGGGCCAAATCCTCCGGAGGGAAATTTCTAAAACTTGGAACTTCCCGCGAGAAACGATCGCGGGAAGCGCCTGCAATACTGTTGGAATACTTCAAGCATTACGTCGTTTCCTAGAAAAGCCTCGCTCTCGGCTCTTGAGGAAAGGAGCTGTCTGAGAAACAACTATGAATACGACCCTAGCTCCATAGAGACAGGTCGATGTAAGTGCCAGTTTCTCTGGTAAAATGAGATATAAACGATCAGTATCCATCCATAAAACCGTAGGAGGAGCGTACTTTGGTTTAGTTTATTCGACTTCCTTAAGATTGGACGAAATATTAAAAGTTCTTCCCCACTCAGTCTGATTTTTCCTCATTCCTTTGGTATCTGCGTGTACCACCCAATTAAACACAACCCAATTCGACAAGAATAAATACCGTTTGGGGCTGTACACCCAAGTGACAGTTCCACTGATAAACCAGGAGACAAATGACTGGGAGCTCGACAGAATCAAGAGGAGCGATTGCTCAATGGACGGAAACGGTCTCTCTCGTTCTTCTTGTCCCCAAACTGGACTCTCTTCTTCACTCTTGGCCGTGGCGTTTAATATCTGTGCTGCCGTACTACGGAAAGACACCGTGTGAACCTTCAAGCTTTGCCAAATTTCCTCTGATAAAACACGAATTTCCTGATAAACTTATAAATATTTTTATTCCAATTTTTTAGATAATTTTGTTTGCAGTTTCACCAAAAACTCTTGGAAAAATTCAAGGAAAAATATTCATAACTTTCCTCCGAAATAAATAGTTTATCGAAGGAAATAATGCAACTCTTGAATGTTCATGCGGTGTTCTTCCCTAGCACGGCAGTGTGAACCATTATTCAAATTTGACCACGTGCTCGCTCCTCGGTACCATGCACCCACCGCGTGATCACGTGGTTCTGGTCTTGTTAACATGAAAGTGTCTCGATTCCTTGCTCAAGTGATCAAATTCCGACCGAATAAAATCTTTAAAAAAAAAGAAAGAAAAAAAAAAAAAAAGAAAGAAAAAAAGGTGCCTCGCGGAGACATCACCTAGCCAACTAGGCTGCAGCTTAGTAAGCAGATTCTTGAAGATGGTGAATTCCGGTGATGGAATCAAAATCCTCTTTTAAAGTCGAGAACTTACTTGTATAGAATACGGACGAGTCGATAATTTTAGAGGCTAGGTCATGGAGCTCTTAGGGCCCAAAAGGGCAGCCAACCCATGGACTCAAATTATCCAGAGTGCTTTATTATTACAGTTTTTACGACCCTAGAGTCCCTTTATACTGAGAGTAGAGACAACGCGAATCCATTTCTGATTGGTTCTCGTACTTTAGGCCTTCATCTGTCACAAACAGGTATAAAGATTACATTTTCACCAATTTCAAAAATTATGAACTGGAATGGACTGGGGAATTGGGGGTTCGGCAAGGAACAAATGGAATGAGAGAGGGAACGAAGACAGGAATTTGGGAAAAGGTTGATCAAAGATCACAAAAAACGTTCGATTTGTGTATTCTTCATTCCCGTTTGTGACATCCACGCCGCGTTGTCTGAACTCTCTCTATTAAGGGACTCTATACGACCCTTCGTTCGTTAAGCACGTCGATTCACGGGTTTGTCGATGGATTCACGAGTTTTTCAATCGAATCACGTCGACTGGCGCACGCTTTTATTTTTTGATCGATTCATGCCGATCGACTTCACACCAATTTTTTAATAATTTGTCGAAGGAATCCGTACCTTAGCTTGACCCTAGTAGCAGAGTTATATAAAAAATTTGTTTTTAAAAGTATAAACCGTAAATAACCACAAGCTAAAGAATATTCATTGTTTATGTAATGGATGTAAAGTTTTTTAGTTAAAAGTTTACTAAAAAACTTATCATTAATATAAACTTCGAAGGATTCTGCCTTTTTCTATTTCACTCGAGGGGAAGTGTCCCCTCCCGGACTCTCTTCCCCACCCGGTGACTGACGCTGCGCTGTGCTGAACGGTTCAGCCTGAACCTTTCCCCTACGTCTGACCGTTCCCCACTCCTCTGTCAATCGAACCATATGCCACCGCTTACGTATTGTCGCTCGCCCACCCAGGTACCTAGCGGCCAGCGGTCAGTTGATGATAAATCTCGCTCATGCTCCTGCAGCTACGCATTGATTACGCCAGCTAATTACTTTCTAATAATTAGAATTTCTTCGATAATAGTTTTCTTTATTTATTCGACTGTATTTTTTTCTCTGTTCTACTGTGATTTCCTTGGTTCTCTACTGTGTTTTTCCTAAATCTCTGAGTCAGAAATCTGAAGCACTTCGGTATGCACCGAGTACTTCAGATGTGTGACCTGAAATCTTTGGTATATACCGAACTACTTCAATTGTCTGACCCGAACTTCGGCAGATGGACCTTAACTTTTCGGATGCGTGATCCGAAAACTTCAGAGATCCATATGATCTCAGCTTCGGGTTCCATGCACAAATTTTTTTCTCCGTGTTTCCTTTTAGGGGACGCAACTAAAATTTCAGTAAATTTTTTTCAGAAAAGTAAAGAAAAAAAAAAAGTGGCTAACGATGGTTCCTCACCTTCACGTGGTGTTGGCTGCTTTTACTAAGTGAGAACCGTCCATTTTAAGATATAGTCTATTTCTTGCCCTGCCATTATTATTCTACAAGTTAATTGTGGAGTGAGAATTTCATAATGTTTTCTATGAAGTCTTCAAAATATAGTGATAAAAAATTTGCAACTACTACAAAAT
>NW_017547090.1:813075-825411 GCF_001854935.1 Bemisia tabaci
AAAATATTATAAAATATTATTTTAAAAATTTTAATTTTTTATATTTTTAATATATTTTTAAAATGTTTTAAAAATATTCATTGATTGTATTTCAAAAGTACTTTTGAAAATATTTTAAAAATACATGAAAAACATTTTAAAAATATATTAAATTTCAATATTTTTAAAATATTGCTGTCTAACTGGGCAGGGTTATGAGCCAGACACGCTACCAACTGAGGTAACAGGGCTCCTCGGATTGTGTGCCGAGATATCCCCTTTTAACTCGTCTCGGAGCCATTAGTACCTCTAATAATACCTATCCCACGCAGTCTGAGAGTCGAGGGTGTTCATTGAAATGAGATCATCATCATCATTCATGAAAATGAGATAGGTTTACGTTAAAGTCATTCAGGTCATTTATATAACAGTTATAATAATCAAATTAAGCAAAAGGATACTATGCGTATAAAGAAAATTTATAAAAACCCTTCCTCAATTATATAAATTTTATATAAACGTTATCTTCTGAAAATATGAATAATTATTTTCATGGGCATTTTATATAAAACTTATATACACGATATATAAACTTTAGTTAAAATGGTGATTATATAACCGGTATTAATTCCTTATACGTTTGTTAGGAAGGGGAAAGTGAATCATGCTACTAGGGGAGGCGCTTGATAACCTAAATCAGGCTCTGCCCGCAACTGGTTGGTTTGATTGCAACGCAGAAGGCACAGCGACGCAGAGAAGCTTCTGAGGATGAGTAAAAAAACTGCGTAGTTCTGAACGAATTAATGACGTATGTTTTATGCAAAAATCCTTCTCCTCGAATCGGCACAACGACGCAGATGGATGTATCTGCGAAGAAATCTCGTGAGTGGCTGTTTTAAAGGAGGCCACCACGATGTGTGCGCAGTTTTTTTACATGTTTCGAGCAAAGCGATTATGATTGGATGCTGCTGAGCCAATTAGGAGAAATACCTGTACAAGGCCTCCAGAGACAAAATTTCAACGGAGCACTCTACGTGTTGTACTCTTCAACAAACGCCCGGCCCCGGGAGTGCCCACTGGCATAAACGATTAACATTTACAGTTTTCAGATCTCCGCCAATCAGAAACCGTCTTCATCATTCAGCCGTTTTCAAACGCGTTGTATTCCTCGTATTGTATAATTGAACTACATTCGGCAATTCGAACACTGGAAAAAAACACATTGGATCTAGAGTCCAGACTCTTGAAAACATTAACAAGAAAAAATACTCTTGATTCAATCGGATTTTTGCTTGAATCAAAACGAAATCCGCTTAAATTAAGAGGCTTGGTTCTTGATTTAAGCTAGATTCTGATTGAATCAAGAGTACTTTTTCTCGTCGATGTTCTTAAGAATCTGGACTCTAGATCCAATGTGGTTTTTTTCCAGTGAAACTACAATTTCTGGCTATTTCATACTCTTTTTATGCTTTTCTTATTCTATTAACTCGTGTGTTTCTCTTCTTTCCCTTAACAGCCCAGCAAAGGATGGGAAATAGACTTGATTAATTTAGAAAATCAATTAGAAAAATATAAATGTGCAGCTATTGTGATAAACAATCCATCGAATCCATGCGGCTCGAATTACAGCATTCTCCACCTGAGAGATATCGTGAATACGATAAGTCGATATCATGTACCGATTATTGCTGATGAAATTTACGAGCACTTGGTAAGTCCTCAAATGTTACCTGCTGCAGTAATGGCTAATTTGAAAAGAATTGCAAAAAGACGTTTCAAAATTGTATATTGAAGCATAAGAGACTCAGACTAAATTTGCATCAATCTATTTTTAAAGCACTCCTCAAAACTCCCTAAACTCGGAGTTGCCACTTTTTGAAATCGGATTTTCCATAGAATTTATTCAAATTAACTTTGCTAGAATCATTTAACTTACCTTATAAAAAATTTGTGAGTTTCTTTTTGCATTTTTGTCAGGATGTTTGAAATATATTCAAAGTGTACACCAAGCCCAAACATATTCAAAACGGACATAAGAAAAAACTCGAGTTTTCAATGATTTCAACTCAATAATTTTAATTTCTGATTTATTTATTTGATTTACCCAGGATTTACCATAACTCTTTTTTGACTCGAGAGTACCCAAGAAAAGTTGAAATTTTCTGACGCAAAATCCATTCTTTATTCCTGTTATTCTTTCATTCTTTATTATTTATTTTAAAATTATAAATTCGTTGTTTTTAACTTGAAAAATACATTTTTTTGCATTGATCGCAGGTTTTCCCGGGCGAAAAATTCCATCCGCTTGCATCCGTGTCCGCGGATGTCCCTATATTGTCCTGCAGTGGGCTGACTAAAAGGTAATCATTGTTGCAAGATAGTGCTGAAAAATCAGGTTTTCTCCACCTTTAAA
Organism: Bemisia tabaci; assembly: GCF_001854935.1. Taxonomy (NCBI): domain Eukaryota; kingdom Metazoa; phylum Arthropoda; class Insecta; order Hemiptera; family Aleyrodidae; genus Bemisia; species Bemisia tabaci. The sequence continues at coordinate 815,468 of NW_017547090.1, forward strand.
CCCATGTAAAATGTTCGCATTTTATCCCATCACTTGGCAACCTGTAATTTACATTTACATAGTTTACAAAAAAAGTGTATCGATCGATACGTATAGTTCGTCATTATTTCGTCCAACACCACGTAAAATTGTTTCATTAAGCTGCAAAGCGGTTTTCCAAGGGCCCGGATAGTCCGCTGCAGATTGAACCGCATAGCAGCCAACGGGCTAGTTATTGAAGTTTATATGCAAAGTGATAGATAAAGAAGACATAGGGAGTATGGAGCGATCCTATTGGTTGAAATGGGTGGTTCCTATAGACTAAGGGTGAATATTATAGACTAACTACGGGGTCTCTAGTTCGTTGCCGTTAGTTACCTTCTTTGTCCATCGTAAACATTTGCTACCACCAGTAGGATCTCTTCATTATCTCTTACAATTGGATTGCATTTTGCAATTTGGAACTGGCTCATCTGAAAAAACACGTATGTGCACAGGGAAACTAATGGCACATACGTTGTTTTTAAACCGGACCAGAATTTATAGTTCCAAAATTATTTTTCATTGTCCGTATCTCTTTTCATAAATTTTAATAATTAGCCTGCTGGAAGGGCATTGCAGTATGAAATATAAAAAAATGGAAAAGTATCTGATAATACAGCGAAGGACTGTCTTCTGTTGCAGATTTTTATGTCCCGGTTGGAGACTAGGCTGGATTGTAATTCATGATAGGCACGACATCTTTGGGAAAGAGGTAAGTATATTCAAGAGTTGATGTATGATCTTAGTAGATGAACGAATAATTAATAAAGTGAACGAAATTTCGCCTAAGATCAATGAGATCCGATTCAACACTTTCGCACGAGTTCTGTAAAAATCAGTGCTTTCGCACTAATTTTTACAAAATATCCAGATGGGTTAATCTATGTCAACTCAACCAGGCCCGGTACCCGACCCCCTTCGATTTGGCTGAAAATTGGTATACGAGGTCTTTATCATCGTTGTATCACGTGTTTCACTACGTTTAACTTTTCTACTCTTGCGTTAAAGTCTCTGAGTCCGCCGTATAGTTCTCCTACATTTTTTGGATTTGCAATTTTATCTACTGGGAAGTCGGAATAGTGGAATCACGCATTTCGCCCCGTCTAACTTTTCTACCCATGCGTTAGAGTCTCCGATGTCAGTCGAAAAGAGACCAAGCTCTTTTTAACTGTCGCGGTGTGGATATGCGAGAAAGTTTTGTTGCTTCATAATGCGTGAACGGATCTGTGAGAAGGGACCTCATCTTCTGGAAGAAAATTTCAGGTGCTCTAGCTTAACGCGAAAAACGATCGCTGGGAGCGCCTTCATAACTATGAGAATACTTCAAGCATCGCACTTTTTCCCCGAGCCTGTGGGCGGCTTACAGTGGATCGAGTCGATGGGAGAGGTTGGACAAAATTTAGAAACTTTAAAAGCTTATAACTCCGTTAAATCAAAACTTTGATATTTTAATAAGGCTCCATTTATTCTTCCGTGAAATTTTCTTCTACTGGCACCCTTCAAAATTTAAAATGTGACAAATTAAACATCAACAGCAGTTACAGTTAGATATATCATGTCCGACCTTTCTGATTCACTCGATCACCGTGCGGCGCGGCGGAACCAGATTTGTTTGCGGTGTATTCCGAGATGCGCGCAACTTCGGAAGGTGTGCTTAAAAATGGAGCGCATTTTTATCAGGGCGTAATACCTTTTGTTTCATGCATTGTTAAAGGTCGTAGCCTATCCAATTTTCGCACTACCCACGCAGTTCGCGAAAGACCGGTCGGTCATTGTATTGTGAATACTCTACACCCCTGTCCGCCTTTTCTTTTAATATCCAACATAAACAAAAAGCAAAACCAAGTATCGAAGCAATCGGCAGATCTTTCAGAATTTGAAACTATTAACAAGTAGGAGAACCATATTATGATATTTGTATGATTTAGTTGAAATCATGGTGGTTTCTCTCCGTTTTCAGATGCGCACAGGTCTACAAAATCTAAGCACCAGGATAATTGGAGCGAATACAATTGTGCAAGGGGCTTTACCAGACATTCTTGCAAAAGTCCCGGAAGAGTTCTTCGATAACGTCATCGATACTTTACAGGTGAGCACCAAGATCAATCAACTCTTCTATTGCTTATATCGTGACTTCTGAGACAATTATGTGAGTATAAGATCAAACATCTTACACGGGTTATTTAAAGAATGGTGTAACCGCCAACAGTTAAGTTTCGATAAAACATGAAAAAACTTGACATGCGTTTTTCCCCACTAAAATCAAGCAATGTCTCATATAGAATCTCTTAATAGATACTCTTAGAGGTCTTAACCTCGGTCACTTTAGGAAGGTCGAAAAATTCGGGCAAGGAATGATTTTTTTACATTTTTGTGGATACGCCCTCCCTCCACAAAACAGCTAGGCACTGTCATTCTTAGCAGTATACTATGACACTCAAATAGCATGGAAATATTAAAAATCATGGTTTGTGTTTAATGGTTTCCTCATGAGAAAGCACTCTGTGCTGAATGAGGTGGCTCAGGAATTACGTATTTGTCAACTAAATCGGATATTTAAATGGCAAGAGAGGACTTCTAAAGACCAATTTCGGTAGAGTCGATCCATAGTAAGTTGCGTCCACCCTAAAAAAAAATAGTATATTCTTCGAAAAGTCAATTTTGGAAAATGTTTCGGGTTTACCTCTCGAAATAATCCGTTCCCTAAGTATTATTTTGATGCCAATCCGAAATCAGTGAAAAAAAAAGATGTTGAACGATAAAAATGATAAATAAAAATCAATACATTTTTAGACACATTTACTCATTGATAATCAAACGTTTAACATTATACTGTTTATGTTTTATATTTAGAAACATGCGAAAGTCGCGTATGATCTCCTCAGTCAAACAAAAGGAATTAAGCCTGTGATGCCTCAAGGTGCTATGTATATGATGGTAATATATTTTATGTTTCAAATTAATCAGAATCAGAGGGACTAAAATCCAGGAGAATCTTTGACCTGTTATGAAAAATTAACTTAAACCCTCAATTAGCTAGTCCATCAAAATAAATCGCAATCAATTGTACGACATTTAGAGATGAAGAAAAAATCGAAGATTGCATGTCAACGCTTAGTGCACTGATGAAAACAAATGAGGGTAATCTCTGTAAATCCTGCGAACTAATTGTTACAATTGATAGACAAGCGATAGACAAAGAACACAAAGGAAAGTTGGAGAGATCCTATTGATGGGAACGCGGGGGATTCTTATAGACCAAGGAGGAAATGTTGGACTAATTGGATGGTCTCTAGTAGTTTACCGTTAGTTAATCTATTACTTACTTCCTTTGTCCATTGCAACCACCCGGCTTCCACCAGCAGTATTTCTCCATTTTGCCTTTATCTCTTCTGTCTATAGCTTTGTCCATCAATTTCAACAATCAGTTCCAGCGAGACCATATTAAAACTTCGGGCACCCAAGCCTACACATGATCAGTACATATGATGATTGAGAGTTCGTTCGTGAAACCATATTAAAATTTATTTGCAAGTATGCACTTTTTTCTATCGGCCATTGACATCCTCAGCTCTGTGATGTTCATCAAATGTGTACCAGGTGATTCGTTTCACGGGTTTTAAAAAAGAGTCTTAACTCAAAGAATTTTAAAAAATTCGTAACTGAATTTAACCTGTTTTTACGCATGATGAAAAGTATAGATCATGAATAAGCACACCATTATTAATTTTTTCATCATCGATGATGAGGACATAGACTGATTTTAAAACTTCCATCGTCCTGTATTTGAGGCATGACTGATAAAACGGAGAAAGACTATGAACATATCATGGGGTTCAAAGAATTGATGAATGAATTGTGCCGCTTTTGTCTTTCAGGTTGGTGTGGACATGGATCACTTCCCGGACTTTTCTAGTGACCTCGAGTTCGTCGAAAAGATGGTCGGTGAAGAATCTGTGTTTTGTCTCCCCGGCAAGGTAAATAATCTCAAGCAAGGTCCAAGAAAATGTTATAGGCGTAGCATGCGCAATTTAAGGTTGTCGATTGATAAAAATGACGTCATGGTGGCACATCAATCGTAAAAGTACCGAATCACGTCTCTCCGTTTGCGATGTTGCAAAACTCCTGTCTCGTTTCATTTGTCTAAAATAAGGGACTAATCTCCTTGAACCGAACCAGAATTTTTTCAAGGAAGGAAGAAAGGCAACTCATCAAGGGGGACACAGGAAGAGACCTCACTGAGGGGGATTTAAGGACTCCACTCTATCTTCAGAGGAGAGTTCGGGGGGGCCTCATCACTCCGTGGAGATCCGGGACTGTGGCGTGGCGAGCTTCGCGGTACATCGATTGATCTACCATTTAAACTTGTAGAAAAGGATCGATAAACGGATTATTCGCAATGAACGCCTTATTAATCGATTCTTTGATTACCATAGCTTCAAATGTGGAAATACCGATAATCGATCATTCACGCCTCGCCACTGACCGGGGAGCTACTCGGGAAAATTGTGAAAAATGAGTCATCAAAAGAGCAGTTTTGAGTTATTCGGATCGAAGGGTTCATTGAGATACAATTTCACAAACAAAATATATTTTACGCGCTTAAAATATTCTTCCTGAAATGTCGACATGAAACAACTCTGCCACATTCCTCCTTCATCGCTGGCGGACATTGTTCTAATAAAGAATTTTTCGTTAAATAGACAATGACGCGATAAAAATCACAAAGTTCATTTCGTCAGCATATTGGCAACGCTGGCGATTCAGTTAAAGTCAAAGATAAACATGCAAGGCGCCCGCAAACGCCTGGATGCAACTATTCGATCTCTGTGTATGTCCGTGTTGCATATGCGCGGAAGCTAAGGCGTTTTGACTCTCCTGACTCTCACCGCTTCTCCCGCGGTATGTACAGCGCGGTGGACACAGAACAGCATTGCAAGGGTCCAGAAAGACAGAGTACCCTCAATTCTTCGTTTATAAGTACTGCTAAAACATACTTGTACACAGGCGTAGGGCATGAGTATTTTTCGTGCTTCAGTTACGATATCGCGTCACGTTGAGCATAATTTGGAGGGAAAATATTCGTGCCTAAGCGATGTCTTTTTAGCATACACGAAGAATTGAAGGCGTTCTGCATTTTTTGGATCCTCTCTGTGTAGAAGCGGCGAATGTCTGGAAAATCAACAGGAAGGTTCAAGGAAATATTTTAGGCGTAACATATTCATTTTGAGGTGGTCGATTGATAAAAATGACGATTAGGGCAGCAGCTCTTACTGATGTTTATATTCACTGCAAATCTTAAAATTCCTATAAGAGTTTAATTAAAACAGTACGTAATTATGCATTCATAATGAACCTCCTTCTTTATGAATTAAGAAAAAAAAGGGGGAAAAATTGAGCCGACGGTTCATTTTCTTTCCTTTTTCTTCTCCTATTTTTACTTTTCGGCTGCCGTTCTCATATGAGATGAACGCCCGTATGCATGTGTTTCTGGGGATCATTGGTAAACTTCAAAATGTATTCTTTTTTTTTTAATGAACCTATGTCATTTCCCTTTTGTCTTTTTTTTAATGTTATTTTAATTTGAACTGCAAGATACTTTATTTCTTTTGTTTCAGTGTTTTGATTACCCTTCTTACTTCAGGATCGTCCTGACAGTTCCAGAGCACTTGTTAAAAGAGGCATGCCAAAGGATCAGGTCTTTTTGCAACAAGTATTATGACGAAGATAAAAAAATGAACGAAATCAATATGAACACGTATAACAATATTAATACACAAACGTACACGTGAGAAGCTCAAGCCCGTTCAAAGTTCTGAGTAATTGCGCATCCGAAAGACGCTACTCTCCCTTAATTTGATTTTAAAAAAATGTATCTGTTCGTTGTATTCAGCTTGGATCCGAGATATTCTTCATCGATCATTTGTATTAGAGATGTTACTGTCTATTTTTAAAGTTTGTTTTTTAATTTGTAATGATGAAAAACAACGCGAAGTTCACAAGATAAAGGGGTAGTATTTTTTCTCCCTACCCCATGCAGTAGCCAAAATATCAGTATCAGATCCGCAATACGTGGAGACTATATTCGATACGTGTTTGGAAAGAAAACAGTTTTTTTCATTAAAAAAAGTAATCTTAATATTGTTCGAAATTCAATTCACGAATACGATAGCCATTAGTCCTCTTTTGTCCAAAAGTATCAATCTTCATCGCGTGTCTCTGATTTTTATCGATTTATGGGTTTCGAAATTGTCTCTTCACCTTGTCTTTATGAAAAAAGAAGAAGAAAAAATACTCCATTTACCGTACAATTTTCATAGGATGTCGATATACTTTCGAGTCATTGATACTTTATTCAGCCTCTGCCTTTCATTAATTTTTACAAGCCAAAATTGAAGCCTAAATTCATTCTTAACATACCTATTACATGTCCTTCAAGCCTTTCACATCTATATATAATGACCTGCATACATGTATCAAAGTTATGCTTCGCCCTCTCTTCAACTGTCAAATACTGGCATTTCAGTTTCGAGATATTATCTAAGCGTTAAGTCCCAAATTTCAGTACTCAGTTTTGGGAGGGAATGAGGAGTTTATGGCAGCTGATTGTAGAAGCAATAATTCCTCTTTCTCGAAGAGAACGAGGTTTGAAATCGAATAATGCGGAACCCCATTAAAAAATGTTGAGTTATGGAAATAATTGGAAAGACTTGTCAAAGGTGACGTGTTACTACCACCTACTCCATATATCCTCTTTTGTCATAGTGTGTATATTTTATGTAAATATGTATTTTTATGTTAAATTTGTCTTGAATAAAGAGAAAATCACACCATGGCAGTTGTTAAAAATTTCCAGATATTGTTGAGACCTTTTATGAATACACACTGCGTCTCATAAAATTATAAGTGCAACGTGTAAATTTTGAGGTGCAATCGGACTGCGAAGCGGTTAAGGAGCGTACCTCCTACTTAAATACAAAGAAATATCGTTGCCTAAAGTCGAAAATGCTATTTTCTATTAAAACTTCCAAAATCTCTTTACGCGTGTTCGTTTTTAAAAGAAAGTTCTCAAGTTTACCACCGACACATTGGCATAATACATATCGATGTGAGAGTTTGTAGGCTAAATATAATAAGTATCAATATCAATGTGAGAATCAAGATCAAAATTTCAAATTGCAATATCTCGGAAACAGGATCAGCCAAGATTTCGATTTTTCGCAATTTTAAGTGTACACGCACCATAGATTCAACCCCTGCAAATGGTTTTGGGGTACATTTTTGTCGCATTTCGATGGTGAAAGTGCAAAAGGGTGGTTTCACGATAACTGGAATATATAGTTTTGTCGCTGTAACGGACAACATACTTTTCGGTCTTATTTTTAGTAGTAATGATAATCTTTCGAATTTGTTTGCATTAATCTACACAGGATTACGTGTTTTAACGCTTTTCAAAGATTTATAGCTCTACTTTTCAATTTTAATATATAAACGGCCGAAAATATGCTGTCTTTACGCTGACTTTTTACCGCGTAACAGACAGCACATTTTCGGAATTTACGTACTATTTATTGAGAAGTAGAGCAATAAATCATTAGAAAGCGTTATAATACGTAACCCTTCGAAGATAATCGCGAATAAATTCGAGTGATTATCATCTCTTCTGATAATGTGACCGAAAAATGTGTTGTCAGTTACGGCGACAAAACTATTCCAGGTATCGTGAAACCGCCCAAAAAGGCGTATCTCGGAAAACACGATTTTACAGGAGAGTAAAACAAGCAGTAAGCCCCAACGCATTCGCGTCGGAAAGCGGCTCTGGCGACGGTAGTTGTAGTCAAGAATGAGGGCCTAGACACATTTTGTCATTGATGTATGTACAATCCGACAACTGTCGATTCATGTTTTGTAACTTAGCAGATTTACAAAGCCGGTGTATAAATGTGTATCGGCCCTTGATATGCAGAATGCATGGCACTATCACTTGTTGTATACTTTTAATTTTGAAGGCTCTTTGGAGGTCCGCATCCTAAAAAATCTCTTTCACATTTTTTTTTTTTTAACTTGTCGTTGTTATTGGGCGCCAATTTCTTGACGTAGGTGGCGTAGTGACGTAGGTTAAGGGGCCCGTTCGCCAAAACTAATCGGAACATATGAATAAATTGTTCCATTTAAAAATCAAAACAATATTGAATTGCGATATATTACACGGATAAGATAGGGCTATGTCCTGTCGTAAGCGGCGACATAGAGTCGATGTCATTTCAATAATCGCCCCGATGGCCACGATAGTTGTTAAACGTTTACGGTTTCCTTGGTAACCTTTGTTTGCTATCAGCTGATATCGAGTAATATGCCTAGGAAGCTCCAACCACTGCATTCTTCCAAAAAACCGCGAAAACTTTAAAATTCAAAATTTCAAATTTTGAACGTAAAGTACATTTTTTCCATCACGAGATTAAAGCACAGACAAGTTTTGAATTATTGACTGTATCACCATGATTCCAAAAATACACTACACAACATAGCATTGGCTAACAATAAAACAATATGCAATAAAATAAAGTCATGACAAGGTACATAGTCGAAAATGGCGCCGATTCCCATCAACCAACGCGCGGTCTCTCCAATGTAACATGGTCCATTGATACTCCCCAGCTGGGACCGTCCGGAATAGCAGCTCTAGTGCAAGCAGCAGAGCCGCTAATAGTGCAAGCACCAGAGCCGCTAAAATCTGTCTACATTCCTCTTTATTTTTAGTAGAAGGGTAATAATTCTTGAGGTTAGCAAGAATAAGATGCTTTTACAGACTCTATCAGCATTTTGAATAATTTCTCGAACTGTTAGAAAAAACAGCAGAAATGCCGAGATTCGTGTTTTTGGCCTACTAATAATTGACACTTTATCACGAGGTACGCATTTTTGCAATTAGTGTTTTAAACCTGTTGTTGAGGATCATTTAAAGACTGGAAAAAGAGTTTCACGCTTACAATTCCTTATCAGACAAGATTTAGTTTGATCTCATATGGCCAGATCAAGCAATGCATGATTAGAAAATGACAATTCATCACGAGATACGCATTTCTGCAATTAGCGTTTTGAACCTACCCGCTCAGATAGGATACAGAAGAGCGCCTTCAACCCACTACGTAATCTCAATGCGAAATTCTGATACCACTAAACATGCGTCACGGCAGTCATTTTGCATACCTGGCTAATTGAATGCAAATCATTGACCCAGAATACAGGGTGCGCTGCCGTGCTAATTAAAAACGCCGTATAAACATTCGAGAGTGGCCAAATTTCCCCGCATAAAATACGTATTTTCTAGAAAAATTTTCAGATATTTTAGATAAAATTACTGACGAAATCCTCCACACAATTGGAGAGGAAATATTCAGAAATTTTCCTGATTGTTGAAAATTTTTGTTGAGGGAAATTTGGCAACGCCTGATGGTTCATACGGCGTTCTTCCTTGGCACGGTAGCACGAATTTCAACAACGTGATACGTGTTTTTTCGGGAGGAAAACCTCCGGGGGTGCCACACCTGGCATCCAAGAGGCCCAACTCCTAGGGGCGGACCCACCCGCCATCCAAGGAACCCGACCCTCGTAGCTCCCCCCTGGCATCCAAAAAGACCAGCTCCTCGGGGTGTCACACCTGACCTCCAAGAAGACCAACGACCAACCCCCAGGGGCTGCCCCACTAGGAAAAGGAGAAACCAACCCCGCGGGAGCTGCCCCCCTTGGCATCCAAGGAGATCTCTCCCCCGGGGGGGCTGCCCCAATTGACCTCTAAGAAAACCAAACTCCAGGGGCACCCCCAGGGGCACTTGGCAACAAAGAGGACCAACCCCACGGGGGTGCCCCCTCTGGCATCCAAGGGGCCCAACCCCCGGAGACTGCCCCCTAAACATCCAAGC
>NW_017547090.1:825538-861578 GCF_001854935.1 Bemisia tabaci
GCCCCCCCCCCCCATAGAATCCACGGAGCCCAACTCCCTGGGGCGCGAGGTGAGAGAACTTTCGTCTTGATTTCCATCAATACAAAGATGGAGACGGTATGGCAAATTTGATCATCATTGCACATCTTAAGTATTTTAAATCCTCAATCTCTAAACAATGAACGAATGTGTACAAACTTAGCAAACTAAATTATTTGAGATGAGCGCGCTTGATGGTGGGAAGAAAAGACCTCTCTGCATCTGGGATCAATTATCGCACGTGCGAAAAAAGAGCGTCATTTTAAAATTGGCGCGCCTCCAACAAGTTGGCGCCTCTTTTTTTGGCGGGATTGTCTCTTTTGACTCTTTTGACCATGTTGAACGGTGACTAAAAAGTGACGGTCGGTGAGCCACGTCAGTCAGAGGAGGTTATGTTTGTTTGTTATTATTATTTCTGTTTACATTTTTTTGGCCGGTTATCTTATCTTATCGAGAACAACTAAGTAATTTTTGGCTCTAGTTAGCCATAATTCTTTCATTTGTAATTTATCTGTAGCTTTTTCAGTAACTGTAATGTAAAACAACAGTTTAGTTAAGTTTGGTTTTAATCGACAGCACACTTCTTACGATGGTAAGTTAAATTCATGATCCATGACAGGATATCAGAAAATCTCATATCGGACTTTTCAGCAATGAGCAACACGATGCATGAACCAATGAATCGGTGATTTCATCTACCTAACAAATTTACAAACTTCGACAAACTCCTTTCCTGTGGCCAAATTGTTACTCACTGCCGCGCTCAGCTACTTGCCATTCTTAATATAATCCGGGAGTAGCAGAATGCTTTATCACTTCTCCATCCTTTAACTGCTTATGCCAGTTGAAAAGATAATGAGATCATATTTTGCAGAAGTTAGGAATGAAGGGAAGCTTTTACAGTAGCAAATAATGTTTAAATTCTTCAGAGTAGCTATAACGTTATTGATGAACCACTGATGATATTTGACTCCGAGAACTTGCAAAGTAGCTCATCAGAAATTATCTTTTGCCTCTCAGCAGGGGCAAGTGGGCCTTGTTAATAATACACCAAAGTCTATGGCAGTCTCTTTACACAATATTGCTTAAGTTTAATCTTTTCTACATCAGATTTCATCAGTGGCTTCGCCTAAATGTATGTATTACATCTAATGAAAGAATACTGAATTAGGACTAATTAGATATGGACATCTTTCTGAACAAAGCATTATTCTGCTTTTATTTGTCAAGTTTGAATGAAAAACAGGTACAAGTTTCGAATTAAATTTAATTTTTAGTGTTTGGATGACGTATGTAAACCAACCTGTTGCTCTCTGAAAATATCTTTGAAACACATTTTCCTAGATTTTTTTTATTTCTAAGGCTTTACAAAATCATGATTTACATCCACCTGCAATAGAATCAAGGGAGAAACCGTTTTTTTGAGACCTCAGAACTCCCAAGAAACTTGATGCCAGATAATGCAGTTTTTTTAAAATTGATTAATTTCAATGTCCTATCGCCTTTTGTATAAAATGACTCAAAACAAAATTGGGGAAATATGTCAAAACCAAAGTTTCAACAATTAAAAAACAAAGTCAACTTAATGTTAAAACTTTATCTGGCCTTAATTTGTTTCCTTTTCAGGATCTCGCAGCATTTTCTGAGGATAATTTTGATCCGAAAGAGTGGATCAACAAAACTTTCAGAAACGCTGAGTCTCAGGTTTCGAAAGAGGTGAGCATCAATGTTTCAAAGTATATAGAATGTAAAATTAACGTTCAGAATAATTTTATGTACAAATTTTTCAAACTGTACCCCATGATTAGTTATATTGCATTTTTCTTATGGAAAATGATGTCTAATTTAACAAAATGTGTCCATTGTTATGTATCATGTGACCTAATGTTCTTTTCATTTTTACATGGAAAAATGCTCTCTTCTCAACAAAGGGTAAATGGTTCATATTTTAAAGATATTTCTTTACGTTCCTATACTGAGAATGTATGTGGGACATGAAACTCCCAAGCCAAGTGTCAAGTTCGGTTCCAAGTTCGGTTTGCAATGTTGCAGACTTACCGTCATACTTCATTTTTTAAATGGATAATTACCCAAGGGCAAAATTTCGGAAATGATGTTGATTTCTTCTCCTTTAAAAAAATGACATAGGCTCAGAGATTTTAAAACACCGCAAACGAGATATATAGTTTGAAAGTTTCACTGTTGATGTACTTTTCTTGCAAGTAGAGGAGCTTAATTTTTTTTTGTCTAAAACCTCAACTAATTGAACAATTTTGATATTATTAATTTCCAGGCATTTGTCCGGAACATGGTAAAAAAATTACAGCTCTATGTGCAACAAGTTAACTGTTCTCTAGAGGATACTAGCCAGCAAGTGCTAGCAAGTCTGCCACGTGTTTCTCATGAAACAGAAGTGTTGTGTCACGAAGCTCGTTCTCTGCAAAAGAAGCTCCAAGAAGTTGAGGGCGAAATTTCAAAGGTATCTTTCCATTCCCTAAACAATTCTCTAAGCACAGTTAGCTCAATAAATACCTCAATAAAGGAGTTTTTACTGAGGCTGTTTTAATTTAACCATTCAATCTTTTGTGAAATTATATGAAAATAACGATAGTGCCTTTGGCTTTCTCTAAAGTCAAATGTCTATACATTCAAACATAATCTAAAAAATCTTCACTTATTCTTTTCCTCCGAATAATAATTTTTGGATCATACACAGGAAAATTTTTAAAGCATACTTTGAAGTTAAAATGCAGTCACACCTGCAAGGTGCGCTAGAAATTCTAAGTTAAAATTTTTTGGCTGTTTTGTGGTAGAATTGTCCAGTTCTTTTTTTTTTTTCAATTTTTATGTTACCTCTTCAATTGTACTAATTATTTTTTTATCCCTGTATGGCAGGTTAAGAAAAATGCTGGAGATTCCATAGCCAGTCTAGAAGCATTAGATAAAATTAAGAACAAGATGCTAACAGCCAAACAAGCTCTGCATGAAGCTGATAACTGGTCTATTCTGGCTGCAGATATTGAAGAGGTAAGTTTCCAATTTATTAACCTTTATTTAAATTATTTATTTTGTCAGATAGGGCAAATGGTGAGTTGAAAATGATACTTTTATTATAAATCTAATTTTTGCAGAGCGTAAGACACCAACCATACAATTTCTAGGTTTATGGCTGTACCTGAGTTTCTACTCTTTAGATTTACTCACGGAATACTAAGTCATTTGGCGCTGTCTAAACTTCAAGATTTTTTGATGGGGTGTTTTACAACCTCTCAAGTAAGATGAGTTTTTAAAACCGAACTCTCTATCTGCCCAACTTGAGAAAATTGATTTCCACTCTTCAAATAAAGATTCAACTTCTTAATCCAGTCTATATTCTCTCTTACAGTTATTTGAATCTGGTGATGTTGCTAGTATTGCAGAAAAAATTGAAAATATGCAGTCTTCTCTCAATGCACTGACAAGTGTGAGTGACTTTGAAAACCGGAAAATGCAACTTGAGGGCTTAAAGAATAGACTGGAGGCCTTGGTTAGTCCTCAGTTAGTTCAAGCATTCAGCTCTGGCTCTACAGGTAAATCTTACATAATTAAATATCTTCTTCAGTAGCGTAGTAAGTTAAAAAAACAAGAGTTCATATGCATTTTATACAATCACAAGGTTTCCCTCAATAAAAAATTTCCTTCCAACAAAAATTTATTTTTCAAAATTATATTTTTTGTTTTCTTGCCGAAGATATTTTTTTAAAATGTTTTCCCTCTTAGTTTTATTTTATTACATCGCACATGATTGTATAAAAAGGAAGGACCATTATAAAATCGAAACAGAAACATTTTATTCGCCCTTTGCATTTTTTTCAGATGACTCAATGAAGTTTGTCAAAATCTTCAGTGCCATGGACCGATCACCAAACCTGTTGAAGTATTACACCAAGTTTCAGAAAAGTCTCATGTGTCAGAAGTGGCATGATACTGTAAATTCGGAACAAGAGGAAACAGTTGCTGATTGGATGAAGAGCTTCTACTCCTATCTTTTTTCAAATTATCACAGTTTGGTGAGAGTTCATTTTTGAATTGTACGGTTTTTACTCGAAGAAGTGGGAAGGTACCAGAATCAATGTTTTTAATCATATAGACAAAAAACGGATCGCTCTTATACAAACAAAGAATTGGTCAAATCAAGGCTTAAAATCATGGTCCGTTTTATAATTTATGTTAGTTGCCAAGTTTGAGAGAAACTCGCTCACTCTCACAATCATGTGACTCTCCGTAGCTTTTGAATTAAAGTTGTACTGAAAAATTCTTAAAATGATTCCATCTTGGAGGAAATATGCAAAATATTTTGCCGTACATCATTTACATCCGTTCTTGTTCATGGAAAAAAAAATTTTTGCACCAAGAAGCTTCACTGTTTACAACATTCTACCTCGACTCAGAAGTCATTCCCTAAACTGGAATCCTGATTTTTCGATCCTGCTTCTAAAAAATTTCCAGAAAAATTTTCCGACATGTGTTTAGGCCCTTTTTCCTATTGACAGGAATCCTTTTTCCTTTCCTTTTGGTCTGTTTTGTAATGATCTTTTGGAAGTATCCTTCTACTTATTTTTGCTTTTTCCACAGAGATATAAAATAAAATATTGGAATCGTGTTCTTGAAATTCATTTGTTTATTTTTGTTTTTCAGTCATCTTGGGTCACCCAGGTATTTACCCCAACATCGCCCACAGATATGCTTTGCAAGCTTTATGTAGATGTTCACTTAAATTTGCAGCCTAGTCTGAGCTCTTGCATAAGCACAGGGCTTAAGCAGCAGAACCAACAGCTGAACTATCTTATCGAGCTGAAACAGATATCTCAGCAGTTCGCTAATAATATGAAATCTGTTATTTCTGACAGAGGTTTGTATATATGTATAGAAAAATCTTTTTTGTAGAAATCGCTATGAAAAATTTCTTGAGAGCTAATCCCTGGAAATGAATAAAAGAGAATATCTTTCGTTAAGTAGTGTTTCTCCTTTTGAGGTAATAAAAAGAAGTTTTTGCCGAGTGATGGAAACCTAATCAACTAAAATTTCTAACAGCGTTAGCTCTAATTTCACATTTCACAATCAACACGTCGAAACCATGAGCTTTTTACGCCTCAAATGACACAAAATGGACCTACCATCATACAAGGGCACCAAAATAATGTTTCTTTTCATTTTCGAATTGCAAAGAAAAAGTCACATGACAGTTTGAACGAGGAGTAGAAAACATGTTTCTCCTACGTTTAGTGGAGTTATGAGCTAACTTTTGGACAGACCAATTTGTCATCCTGAAGTTCCATACTTGTTTGTCAACTCCCAGCGCCTGTTGCATCCTAAAATTAAATGAACTCATTTAAATGCAATTAAGTGCCGAAACCCAAAACAAATTAAATTTTTAAATATCTAGCAAACTAGTTTTTGTATGGATGAAGGGAAGGGCAAAGACCCCCCCCCCCCAATCTTCTCTCTTGTAACCATTAGATTCTAAATTTCATAACTACAATTTTATGATTCTATAATTCTGTGGTCTTTAATGCTTTCTTTTCGTATTTTTAGCAAGTTTAGAGTCGATTTACTCTGTAATCTATCAAGTCTACACTCCTTTCACAAGTGACTATGCAAAACTGGAGAAAGATGTTGTAGAACAGGAACTATCAAAAATCAGCTCAGAACGAGACGACTTAATGGACGTCATCCAAGGTTTCAGTCAAAATATTTCAAGCGTGATGACTATTGCAAATAATGTAGAGTCGCGCTGTTATCAGTTCTCCAACTGTGCTGTCTTCTCCCAGTTGGTTCAAGTTCAGTCGGTAAGTGTAAATAACAACACGTGCAGAAGTTGACTCCAAATGTAATTGTCTTTCAGAAAAGGCGCTCCAGTACTGCAGCTCATAGTTTTTTCCCTAAAGTTCCCCAAAGATGTTAAGAAAAACTGAAACAGAAAAGTGCTCTTTCAGCACCTAGCATCTCAGTTTTTGTCAAGTTGGTTCGAATAAGAAGTTCGAAAAAAAAGTTCAGAAGTTAGTTATCAGCGGTGATCAGCAAAGCATTGAACTGGAGGATGGCCG
The DNA here is from genome assembly GCF_001854935.1 of Bemisia tabaci. NCBI lineage: Eukaryota > Metazoa > Arthropoda > Insecta > Hemiptera > Aleyrodidae > Bemisia > Bemisia tabaci. The sequence continues at coordinate 831,643 of NW_017547090.1, forward strand.
AAGAATTCACGACTGTGAAGAGTATAAATATCTAAGAGATCGGTTAACTAAGGACCAAATTTTGGATCGGGCTGTCAAAGATCAGTATGTGCAAGGCATTAAAGCAAATTTAAAATAATTACCAGCACTGCAATAGAATTTATTCTTGGAAAAATATGCCCAGGAGATAATTGCTAGGGGATAATCGAAATTTGATCAGTAATTGCATTTGTCATGGAGAAGCCATCTTGTGTTAAAGGAAGGGGAAAAAACCATCCTGATATCTCAATCAGTTTAGTAGTTTTGGTTATCAAAATAATTAAGTGCCCTCTTCGCAAAATAATAAAGTCTGAAACGGACAAAAGCGTTTTGTACCATCGAGTAAATCATTCATTTATCAATTTTCAGACACTATTCATGAGCTATTTGAAGCAGCATTCATCAATTATAGATCAACTGGAAAGCAAAACCTCTCCGCATGAGGATTGGAACCTGTTCCAAATGTGTCTCACTTTCTTGCAGTCTCTCGGTAAGAAAAGCATCTGTGAAATATTTTCTCTATTCTCTTCTCAAGGACAGTTTCATGCATGATTAGTCAATACTATAAACAAGGCAAAAAGAAAAGAAGCAGATAATATAGTAGGACTACGGTTTTGTTGATTAATGTAAGAATTTTATTTTAATAAAAACTTAGCTGCGTTTCAAAGTATTTATTTGATTCCAAAATCAGATTTTTCTTCTAAAAAAATTGGACGGAGTTAAACAGAAAGGAACCAAGCCACATCGGGATCGAACCGAGAAAAAGAGGTTTAAAGTTTGGCTCCTGCATAAGACTCAATGTAAAAGATAAACTTCAAGTTCAATTTCTGCAAAATTTGCTCCAACAAAAACTTTGAATTTTTGGCGATAGATAGTAGAGCAGTGGTTGAGTTCAAAACCACTCATAACTCAATTTTTTCCAAAATGTGGGTTGGTTCCTTTCTGCTTAACTCAGTCCAATTAAGTGAGTCGTGAGCTCATTAATTTTTCTATCGCATCCACTAATATGGCCTGCTTTGTATTAGCAAAGCTAATTATTTGTTGTTATTGCAGGTTTGTTATTCTCATTAAATGTAAAATACCGATTAAATCACAGCAGAAGAAATGGAGATACCATTACCGTGGAGAAGCATGCAAAGTGATCTTTCTTCTGCTTGTTCTCAGTTCAAAATTTCAAGTTCTTAATAGCCTCCAGGAGCTCTTCACAGATAACAATTTCTTTCATGGAAGCTTAAATGCGTACTAATTTGTTGTGTTCCTGTATTATATTTCAGTGACCACTTACTAATTTATAAGTTTTTGTTGCTTTTTAGGTGAGTTCTTAAATGAAATAAAGCTCTATGAGAAGGATTTGAAGTCTAAAATTACCAATGCGTGGAAATCAGCTGCTCTTGAATCATCTAGGTACATTACCTCTGAATTACTGCGGCGCAAATTGGAGCAGCAGATTTCATCCCTCGAAGATGGTAGGTATACTCATACACTATTTGCTTACATAAGCAAGGAGGTGAGCAAGCTAAATTGTTGTTAAGTAAACGTAGTAGTAGCAAAATGGAAACAGTGAAGTAAAATCAAATATGAGATATTAAAGCATCTGGAAAGGTTGTGGGCTCACTTAAGCTTGACAAATACCACTAATGAATCGATCATTCTCAAAAAGACATAAAATCGAAAATTGAGTTTTTTGTGGTTCGGTATTGATTAGGCATAGATGCATCCTGTTACAAAGTCACATTCAGAAAAACGGATTTTTATCTGAAAGATTCAGTCATTTGCAAAGAATCAAGCCTCTATTCGTTTTTTTTTCTTTTTGATAAAATTGCCAGAAAATTTTTATAACAACCATCGTCCGATTTTAAATCGCGATCTTCTCAGACATTCATTTTTCTGACCACTGAGACTCAAAACGGGTTGATCAAAACAGTTTTCACTGTTCTTCTCAAATTCTAATTCCTGAGGCTTAAGTCTTTTTGAGAAGAACCGGTTCAAATGTGATTGTTTACAGCAGTAGAGACTTCAATAAAACGGGTGGATACTTCAGGAGAATTTTATCAAGTTGAATTGAAATTCGTTCGTCATGACAGAACCAACTCACAATCGGTCTAGGAAATAATTGCCCAGTGCTTTCAATCTTCATGAACATAATTTTCTTAGTATTTTAATATAACTTTTCTTACAGATCCTGATGCTGATATATTCAGCGATGTATTAAAACAAATTGAAGAAAATTGCAAAAAAGTTCATAGCATCACTTACAAAGTCATTTTCTCCCCCATTGCTGAGCAGCTGAAGCATACAAATGACATTTGTCAGCAGTTCAGAGAATCTACCCAAGAACTTCCTGATTACAGTTATGCCCCTCAAGAGTACGTCACTCAGGTAAGTCAATGTTATCATCCTCACTTTGTGACGTCAGTCCTTTGAAAAATGTTCAATGTACTTGTAGAAGTAGAGCAACCCCAACTTGTACGGTAAAAATTAACTTAATCTGCAAAAGGCTGCAAACAACAGAAATTATATTGAAATCTGGGACGTTTTAAGATATTTTACACTGTCATTTTCACCTGGCAAAGCAAAATTAAAAAGAGAAAAGGTAAGGAAAAGAGCATGTGGTGGTCGACAAAATTTTGTATAAATGTCACAGGCAAATAGTAAAATCAGGCATTTTGTCAAGTGTCCGGGCAGGTAGTCAAATATTTACTCTTTGATTGAAATTCTGATTATTTTCCTAATTTTGGATAAAATAATTCATTCCTCTCGTGAGGAAGAATTGTCTGTAAAAATTTGCATCCCAGAATAGTATTTTAAACAATTTTCAGCTCCTGAGTAAACATTTATCTTGAAATTTTCAGCAAGTCACAGAACACAGAAATCCTACAATTTTTACTTTTAAATATTTAAGGATCATTTGAAAAGGAAGTTACAAGAAGAGTTCGTAGATTTGATGTGTCATCTCTCTCAAAACATTGAATACTCGTGAGCTCTTCGTAATATAAATTCACAAAATTTTGCAAACTGTCCTTTGAAAATTTACCCAGGCGTTTGATAAAATGCCTGATTTGACTATTTGCCTGCAACATAAATATTTGCTCATATTTTGTTTCAGATCGGTGAATACCTCATTACGCTACCTCAACACTTAGAACCATTTTTACTGAGAGAGAATCCTGCTCTCGTAAGTGCCTTACGCTTGGCGGACTTATCTTACCAAAGCAATCAATCTGCTGACTCAGCCAGTATCCTGTTAAACATGGTTGCTCATGGCACCTGTTCTAAGTACAGCGATCATATACTCTCAATAGATGAGCTTTTGTCAAGTCATTGTAAACAACTCGTTGTAGACATTGGTAAGTTTTTCCTCTTTTTGTGGTCTAAATTTGATGAAACTCCTATCATATTCACACTCCAAACTGCAATCATAACCTTTTGAGTCCACATCACATAAGTATGCCCACTTTTAGACAGAGACGGAAGATCTGTCTCCATAAGTTCTATGATTTCTTTCAATGTTAAGTGCAATGATGACAGCACAACTTTCGTCTCATTTTAATAGCAGATTAACTTTTTTAGCATGGGCTCGATTACTTATATTTTGACACCAGAATTTCCCAAGTATCTCAAACATAATTTTTGAAGCTTATCTGCCAGAAAGCAGAGTCAAGAGAAAAGGCTGTCTCGAGTTTGAATTGGACCAGGTTAATCAGGAATGCACCAATCGAGGTTTAGTTCGAACGAAAAAGAGGTTTGAAATTGTATTCCTCCTGAAGATCCAATGTTAATGACATTTAACGACTATTTTCACGTTCAAAATATTTATCCTACTTTTTGAATTTTTAAAAGGGGATTTATGATCAGTTAAATTCAAAACTACTTCTAACTCATTCATTTTTCAAAAATACAACTTTATGCCATCTACTGGCAGAACAATCAACTAAACCGAGTGCACTTTATTCTTTGGCATACTTATTTATGCTCACCTCTGAGAACTCAAGTTAGGATCTTTTTTCATCAAATTTGCAGGAAGTCACCCCTCTAAATGATTTTTGCTTATGTACAATTGTGCAATGCTCCTTTCTCCTATCATGACCTACATTTTATCCTTGTTTTCATCTCTTGGTATGTTTTTCCTTTTTCAGACTATCTCGGGAATGTTTTGGAAGAGCTAGGCGTTCACCTGACTGAAACCTTGCAGCAAATCAAAACACTTCTTGGGCTGTCTCCTGAAACCTATAAAACAGCTCAGACCATGGGCGTGCCAGCAAAACTTGTATCAGCAATTCGACAAATGAGGAACATTGCATCCACCGACTCAATGGGTTAGCACTCTGTGGTGAACTCAAAAGCACCATCTGACTCTTTGCTCTCATCAGTTCTACCCGATCTCAGCTTGTTCTTGACGTCAGAGCGAGTAGTTTCTTTACTGCGCAGGAGAAGTTGTACTTGTGATGTAATTGAATTGAAATCCATCACTGAAATAGCATGTTCTCCCATTTATTCATGGCAGAATGAGATAAGAAGCAGTTTTACGATGAGGATCGTGAGGTAACCTCACACCTTTCGAGAGAAACTGCTGTACAGGGTTGTCACAGTCAGGACTTACTGGGAAAATTCAGAGAACTTTAAGATGTCAGAGAAAACCTGGAAATGATAGGGGAAATGACAAAAAAGTCAATTTGTGAAATCACCTTTATTTGCTTGCTTGAATGGCTTTGATGTTACGAACAATTAAGTTTGCCTGAAAACTATTTCTAATTATGTCTTTTTAACCATCTGGCATATTTTCAATTGTCAGGGAATTTTATCAAAATGTGGCAGGGAAATTAATTTTCTAAATTCTATGGCAACCCCGACTTTCCTCATCTCATGTTTTTTAGCAAAGAAATTACCTTCCGGTTGAAAAATTATCTAACATTTTTTTGTTCTTTTTTTTTCATAAGATTTTATTGTTGATTTTTTTAAGGCTAGTTTCTATCATTAAGACGGTTTTCAATCACACAAAGGAATTTATGATTTGTTTTTAAACATATTTTGTTTTTGTATCATGTTTTATTTTATTTTATTTGTTCTGCAATCCAAAAATTCCAAAAGGCCTCGGATTTTTTTTGTAAGAGGAATTATTTGATGATTCTGCACTTGTTCACAAGAGACAGGACTTCAGAAGACAGAAGTTCTTCAGAATGATCAATATTTAGGTGATGGAGAATCCTCTCTAATATCTTGGAGACTAAATTGCACATAGCTTAGTTCATATTTGAGCCAATGAAATTGTATCGTAATCTGATGAATTTGAACCCTGAACTTATCAGATAGGTGCAATCAGCTTTTTTCTAGAGGAATTATTTTTTGAATTGCTAACTTCCAACTGCCACGATTTTGAATTAAATAATTCAACAATTTTGGACATTTTATTGTATGCTGTAATGTTTGTAAACTCCCTGTCCAACTGTCCTTTTAACTGCTGTATCAGTGTAAAAAAATGTGTCAATCTTAAATTTTTTGATACTAAGGTCTCTTTTTTGTTGACCAACACAGTTGAATCATATAATAATTCGAAAACATGATATCTTCTTTGTTCTATAACTCTTGTCTAGTTTTTAGTGTATTTTCCGAAGGAAATACACTATTGCATTCTCCCATGATGTCGGACCCAGACCCGAGACCTTGTGAAGAGCATTGATCACGGGTCGTAGATCACGAAAATATATGCCATTCAAATTCATGTGTATATATATATGTATGCATGTATGTATGTATGTATGTATGTATGTATGTATTTCCGCCTTTTGAAGATTTTTCGATTTTTGAGTGGTTATATCTTTCTTACGTTGAAAGATATTTTGACCAATTTTTTTGCATTTTGTAGAGACTCATTAGGACTACTATTCTGCGAAAAAAAATTGAAATTTGAGGCAATAGATTTTGAGGGGTGGGGCTCGAAAGTGGGGGGAGGTGAAATCTTGTCCACTCGATAACTCGAGCGAAAATGAATATTTTGAGCTGAAATTTTTATAGGTGGTAGTTCTCCCCTAGGACTGGTTTGGTATTGAATTTGAGCTAAATCGGCCGAGCCGTTTAAGAATGGCGAGCTTTGAAAGTTTTAGGCGAGGGGTGCGCGGCATGAGGGGAGCCGACCGGAGCAGGGCCGCACAGTGGGTCAGGGGAGAAAGTTTTTGGACAAGCTGATCGTCGCACAGTGGGTCAGGGGAGAGAAGTTTTTGGACAAACTTTTCATCGCACAGTGGGTCAGGGGAAGGAAGATTCTGGACAAATTGTTCGTCGCACAGTGGGTCAGGTTAAATGATCTGTTCTTGAACAAAATCTCACCATTTAACCGTCACAACCTTTCGCAGCGCGTTCGCTGGCAACGTACTGTGCTGCTCTTATGCCTCAAGAAATTAATTCATTCCCTTACAGATTGATCCCTCCCCCCCCTTCGGAAAATACACTCTTCCCGCGGTGGACGCGCGGGTCGCTTAAGAAGACAGAACAACTGGAATGGACACTCAAACTAAAAAGCGCGCGCGAAGCGCGCGTCTACAATACGCGCGCGAAGCGCGCGTCCTGGGGGGGCTTGGGGGGGCGAAGCCCCCCCAAAAAACCGGCGCGGAGCGAAGCGGAGCGCCGGTTTTTTTTCTCTATTTGTCCGACCATTCTAATAACTTTTTTTCTATTTTGGTGACTTAAGCAGCTGCCACAAGTGATAAATGTTAAACAAAATTGGCTGAAAAGTCGTTCATGTAGAAAATAAGATAACATCTTTTTGCATCATTGAGCTTCCTTGAACTGGACTCCAAACTTTTGAAGTTCTAAATGACAAGGAAAAAAAATAAAAATATCTAACCACAGGTATTCAAAAACTGTGACAATTTATTTAATTTTTTTATAAAAAAGTAACAAGAATTGCTTAAACAATAAACACTTGCTCGGTGAATTTACTTAAAGAATCAAAACATTTTGGTACACACTCGTTCAAAACAGCAGATTTGATCGAGCAATCCACTATAATTAGGTATATATAAGCAATGACCCTCCAATAATTGACGATCGGAAGCAATATTTAAACATGATGAGAAAGTGCATCCTTAGGACACATTTTCTTATATACAATTCAGTGGAAGGGATTCAAGAGCTACGTTACATTAGAGAGGAAGTCATACAGAAATAATGCATTTCCTTAAGTAGTGTCAGGACCATCTTCAAATAGAACACTTTCCTTGGCCTTTTTGTGCAAGCATCAATTCTGTTTCTTCTTGGAAAAGATATCAGTGAACAGATACTGATACTAAAGAAACTTTTTCCTCTCTTCCAATTTTGATCATATAAACAAAAAGATCGTACATAAGAACAAAAGATGAAATGGGAATTGATAAAAGCACACAGCAGAGTTCCACCGGTACAAATCATGAAAATTGAACTAAAACTCACCAGCATTCATAAATGAATGGAAATTACAAAAAGCATAGTTAAAAGAAAGTAGACTCATTCAGTTGGTAATTCCTTTTTAAAGTACAGCATCGTAGACTTGACTTGTGGAGTGACACTCTAGAAAAATTTGGTTAGTAAGCCCAGACTAAGTTGAAGAATTTGGCTGTTTTCGTACTGGGCGCATTAATTCTGCATGACACCGACTTCGTCACATGTGTTACTCTCTGACTTTTGCTCAGCCATATCCGCACTGGAGATGCCATACTTTTACAGTTAAAAATAAGTAAGGAATTTTATCGGTATTAGATTTATGAAAATGTATACAATGTAAAAAAAATCAACAAACTATTTTCTAATTTGAATTTTGGAACATCGATTATAAATGCGAGAGCTCCAAAATGAAGGAGATAATTTTCTAATACTGTTTCACTTCTCAGAAGTATGGCTAGGTATTTCGGACGTATGTAGATACAAATTAAAAATTATTTAAAAGGGAGGGGGGGACTACAAGTACTCTCGTGTTGGAATGATTGCACCAGATATTAGGGAAATACCTCTGAAAAATATTTGAGGTATTATGAGAACTCACAGCAGTTATCAGTCTTTAAACAAACGAGTGGCCAGTGATATAAAATGACAGAGGACCCAGTGGATATTCCCAGCAATTTATACAAATTGTGGCAGTAGAATTAAATTGAGGTTTCTGCGAGGAAAACAAGGGGACCCTAACCCTCCCCCCTTTCTTCAAAAAAATTGGTTGCTTAAATGAAGTGATTTTATTTATTTTTTTTTTTTTTAAAAAAAAGTTTAGAAACAAAAATTAAACTAAATTTTAAACATTTTTTGTAAACTTATTTGCCTTGTTGATTACTATGCACAGCACTTGCTACATCCGCAGACATAGTATTTCATTTTGTCTAATCCCTCCATAAAGAAAACATTTATAGTCAACGCCACAAAAAAAGGTATGCAAGGGGGAAAGCAACTAAAAAAGCTATTATTTAAGGGTTGAAACGCAGGTTCGTTAACTAATTTAAATGACCCAGGTTTACCAAGGCGAATCAACACTTAAATAATAAGCAGAGTTGTTCACCGGACTGAGCACTTCATCCACCACTTTTCAGGGCAAAAACTATAAGGTAATGATATGTCTTACAAAGGAAAAATTAATCCAATTCAGGATTATACAACCAGAATTCTATAGAAAAGGAATTTTTCCTTCATATTTAAAATATAGGAAGCAAATTAAATCGCCATCTTATCTTCTGCTCATTGAATTCCTGTAGTAAAACACCAACAAAAATTCTGAGTGCATAGTGTTTGAAAGGAACCAAGCTGTGGTTCTTCCAAAATAACCTGCTTCCCTAGCTTCCGCAGAAAATGAGGAGCCATGGGAAACATTCTTTATATCAAGCGATAAAAAAAATATTCATATTTCTAGCTATACAATGTTTTCTAAACTCGTTGTCAGTATAATGAAGGAACTCTGTGTAAAAGAAAATTATATCTAATGTCATTTTTACACAAAAACTGCAAAACAGAGGTTAAGAGATGGTAACAACTGAGGGAGGAAAACTAATAAAACTTTTTAAAGTTACGTCTTAAACCTGTCTTTTATGTCTCAAACCTCTGGACTAGAACAGTTTTTATCTTTTGGATGGAATTAGAATACCCTCTTAATTTCTGAGGATTCTAAGGTGACAATTGTCTAGCTTTAACACAAACTCCAGGACAAAGAGTAAAATTTTAGACACAGTTTACATACAACCATTTTCAAAACATATTGAGTAACTGCGAAAAATACATAGTAGTCATGATCCACCTCTACTTGATTTCCTCAAGGGATAAACTTTGAGACAAAGAACGAAAAATTCATGGTGAACTAGCATGTTCAATTTTTCTATTCAAACTTGACTGTCGGTAGAAATTTTTTTTTCTTGTTTCATGAAATTAGGAGGTTGCTTCGTAGAAAAATTTAGGCGATGAAGACTTTCAATTAAAATCTTCATTGCTTGGTCAAAAATGAAACTCAAGTTTTAATGTCAAGCAATTTAAATTAATTTGAATGCCATTGCTACTGGAATAGGAAGACTCTGCAATGTAGACATGTTGGACATTATTCCGCGTACTTCAGTCTACAATTTTTACATGAACACATTCATAACACCTTAAAACGGTAAAAGGAAACTTTTATGATAGACCCTGTAATTTAGATGAGAAAACCAACTTTACACGGTAAATAACTTAGACATAGTTATTTTTTCAGAATCTTCATTCAGGATGTTTCTATATTTTTGGTGATATCCAAGCTATTCCATCCCTCATCAACTTGCTCCGAATACAAACTTTATTCACCAACTTTATCATGCTTAAGGTTTTGAAAAATTGGGATTCTTAAGGGATTTTTCGGTAATAATTTTCAGCAACTGCTTTTAAGAAGTCCCTACCAAATTCTAAAGATTAAAAGAATCAAGGGAGAAAATTTAAGTTTTATGGCTTACAGATGACCATCCATTCCCATTCGGCATTATTTTATTTCATCATTCATGTGTTTATTATTTTTGTACGAAAAAGAATCAATCGGTCCGAATGACTGAGACATAAAAACATCACTTTTCATGAGAAGTAAGAGTGCTTTTGGAAGCTACTTACTCCGTTTGATGATTTTATTACTTCCTCCGTTTGTTCAGTCCTTGGTTATTCAAGTTTTAGAAATTGTGGTAATGACCATCTCAAAGTAGAGCTAGTGCTTTCAAGGAGGAATTTCAAAAAACTTGAGTTTTCTCAAGCTTCCGCATGAGAGAAATAAAAAGTTGAGCTTATATTCAACCAAATTTAACTAGGAGGGGTGGAATTGCCTTAACAAGAGGTATTTTCTAAGACTAGAGAAGGATTTTTATGATGTAGTTCCTGGAAATGCTCAAAAGCTCGGTGAAATAGATTAAAAAAGATACATAGGTACAGAAAGATACAAGACTGAACGCAAAATATTGCATCCAGAATGAAAGAGAGGGTGCTTTACACAGGGCCTGATATCATGAACTTTTGACAGGGCTGGAATTTTTTTCTACTATCCTTCGACTCACTTGATAAATTTTTTCCAGGTGCTGCAGACGTGGTTTAGTTCCTGGAAATAAAATTTCTAGTTTATCCTCTTTCCCCTCTTCTCGTTTCATGAGAGCAAGAACGAAGACAACTTTTTGACATGTGAATACCTCTAGAATCAGAAATTCTTTCACCATCTTCCAAGGGAGGAACGTGACAATATCGGGTCTGAGTTTGAAGGAGGTCATCAGCTGAATTCCGATAGGAGCAGCAATGATCAGAGTTTCAGCCGAAACACTGAAAAGCAGCGAGTAAATGATGAAGCTGAATGAGCCCAAAGAAGACATCCACAGACAAATCCACCAAAAGGAGAAGAAATCTTTGGCTTTCTTTTCGCCATCGAACGAGCTATAGATTAGAGATAAAGATACTATTAGTATAAAAAATACGAAATAATCAAACCAGCTACTAGCTGACACAAGGGTGAATTGGGCTATTTGGTCATCCTTATGATCGCAGAGGAACTTCAGTTTCTTCATTATTACACTGTATTTTTAGTTTGGGACTCATCGAGCACACTCAATCTAAGGTATCCTCGAAGAAAGGCACAAAAATAATAGTTTTCGACGAGTATTTAGATCGGAAACCACTCATACTTGCGTTGATAACGAAGTTTGATAAAGTTGATGTTGATAACCTCAAGAACGTAAACGTAAACAAAGGACTGTAGCGCTACTCGCAACCAGTGGCTATCTTTAGAACTAAATGAATACCATGTTGACGTTCATCATTTTGAGGTTAGGTCTTTTCATGTGTCACATGGTGTAATGGACAATGATTTCGTAGTTTAATTTTCTCTCGTTCAATAAGTCCACAACTGTAGTCGACATGGCTGTCAATAAAACTGAAGCTCATCGTCCGGGACCTTACAAACAATCCAACAAAGCTCACAAAACTGGACGTCACCGTAGCAAAGGCCAAATAGATGCTGCTGTCAAAGGTAAGTGTCTTCATAATCCAGGATTCCCAATGATCTGTTGAGGAACAGATGATTATAATATGATTTATACAGTACTCATGATAATTGGTGAATATGAGACTAACAAAATGTTTAAGAATAGCGACTACACAGATGCGCAGGTGGCTGTGATGACATGACTGAGCCGGTATCATACGATCCAAGAAGAGCTCTCAAAGTGGCGTCACGCGGGGTCACAAGACCCTCCGTTGCCCTCAATGATTGTCGGCCGGACAATCTTTGAGGGTCATTTGATGCCTTTTATGGAGCTCTACTTTGATCGTATGACACGGTTTTGCCGTGCCTCCAAACCAACTTTAGTGTAATCAATGCATGCTCTTGCCAATCCCTTTGGCCGAAACACAGATTTTTGTTGCTGCTTCCAGGGTCATGGCAAAAGTTTTGAATTTCAACAACTTTGCAGTCTTAGCTGAATACAAATAATAAGACTGTCTGCTATCGATAAAAATGAAGTAAGAAGAGTATCATTTGAAGCACATGAAGTTTCATTCCTAACACATTTTCTTAGACTTATTTGTTCATTTTTATTGACAGCAGATGGCTATATTTGTTTTCAGCCAAGACTGCAAAGTTGTTGAAATTCAAATCTTGCATCACGGTTCTAGTGACAAATGAAAATCTATGTTTCAGCCGAAGGGGTCAGAGAGAGCATACGTTTCACTTACCTTGCCCCCGACCACACTTGCTACTAATAAAAAAAAACTCAATAGATGCATGCAGCTAAAGGAATCAAGTGCTGTTTCACTTTATGGACAAGATTATTGTCTACCTAGTATAATTGCAGAAGCTTTCTCACTCACTTGTGGATTTCTAATTTGAGCCAGACGATGTGACTCTGTTCTTTTCAGTGTAAGTAATATGGTCTAATGATCATCAGATGAGTACGCATCATGTATATCTTTATTTCACTTTTTTCAGGTAAAAGTGTACTTCATCATGCAATCAAAAAACATACAAAGAAGCAGAAGAGGATTGAAAGAAAGAATATCGGTGTTCAGTTAAGAAAAAAGAAGGTAGAGGAGGCTTGTTTCTTGAAGAGACGTGGTCCGAAGGACCCACCCTTCTTGATTGCAGTAGTTTCCCTGAATGAGGTGTTAAGCCCTTTCAAATTGCTTGAGTTGTTTGAAAAAGCAGATGAAGGAGCCACTATTTCTCATTCCGCCCAAGGCTACATGCATATGAGGTAAGAATGATTTAATATAATAAAGTGACTGAAAGGATAATGTAGACAAATTAATGTGAAACTGCATGTTCTAGTAGCTGCATATTTTTCACCTAAGAACTTAATGACAAATATTTTGTTATAGTTTTTTATTTTTAATTTACTACTACTCTAAAGCTCTAGAAATGCATGAGACCAATAACTAAGTGGCAGACAGCAAAAACTGGGCTACAGGAGCACTGCAGACCCTCAGAGGATTGTAAGCAAACTGCAAGAATAAATAATAGGAATATTATTGAGGCATTGGGTGAAAAAAGGGCATTTCTTGACTGCTGTGGCTCAGAATTGCTACTGCTGATCTACATTTTAGAGAGGAATTTATTGGGTAAATTATTTGAAATTTTTCGTATTCAGTATTATGAAATCATAAAGAATATTCACCATAAGTTTCAACAAAATATATACATTTGCACCAAGCATTATGGATGAAACGTTAGTGGAGATTTTGAGACATCGCAACCAAAAATGCCCCTTCTGCACCCAGCACTTCAATTATGGGGTAGTCAATTATACTTTAAACCTGTCAAATTTTGTTTGCAATGCACTTCCATTTGAAATGGGGTTGAATTCTGGACAACGTTGAAAGCTGTTCTCACAGTTGAAATTTGATCTAGGTAATTAGAATCAAAGAAACATAGATCTGCATTTTCTCTCAGTACTTTTCAATGAAAATTAATAGTAAATTGAGGCCTAGTTATATTGCCTCATTAATGATTTGTAACTTTAAAATCTTTCTTTGCATTCCAGTTTGCCAATTATGAAACAGCGCTTTACAATAATGGCTCTCGACACCAAGGACCTATTTAAACTGCTGGATGCTCTCAAGGTTGCTGACATTGTAATTTTTGCAATACCCGTAGCAGGTATAGACGAACTAGGGGAACTTGCCATCACATCAATTTTAGCGCAAGGTCTGCCAACTTACTCAGTTACAATCACTGGTTTGCAGTATCTTCCTATCAATGTGAGTGATTTTCTTTTATCCCTTTTGATTATATCAAATTCCAGGGTTTAGAAGTTGTGGAAAAGAACTGAGTACTTTGGAAATATCATGAAACTTTCTTAGCAAGTGTATAGATCAGTTTTTAGTCACTAATTGAAATGTGATGGTAGATCTGTAATGTTATAAATTTCGATTTGTAGGTATCTCTCTAGTTCAGCCATGGAAATGAAATTATCGATACAGCTCCCCATCAGCCTTAATTTACTTTGATAGCCCTTAATTTTGTTTTTTTCATATTTAATTATTTTGTTCTGTCACCACAAAAGAAGCACTTTTTTAAAATTAATTTATTATTTTAGGCCATTTCAAATCTATATTGATACACTTTTTACTTTTTCCTTGAATTAGACTGAAGAACATAATTTTTACATACCCCATAATTTACCCTTTTTTTCCTTCTTTTTTTAGAAACATAGCGCAGCAAAACATGATATTCAAAGAAGTTTGACCCGCTGGTTACCAGAGGAGAAACTACAGTGTTTGGACAAGCCTTCAGATGCTCTAAATTTGTTTCGAAGAATTAGCGGTCAAAAAAAGAGGAGCGTTATCCAAAGGGATAGACGTGCTCATTTACTGGCTGAGAATCTAGACTTCAAACTCGATTCTGATGTAATTTAATTATCCATTAATTATTTTTACCCTATTGATTACTGAAATATTTTTAGCAGAGCTATACATGTACTAGGAAAGGAAATAAAAACTTAGAAAAGTCAGTGAGTAGATGTGTTGCTCATGAGAGTTACGTACAGCTAAATTGACTCTCTCCAGGTAGAATACCCCAAAAATCTTGATGAGCATGTTAAAAAAATCTGAAATCCAATCTGCTACCAATATTTTCTTTGCTGTTGGCAGCCAAGTTAGCCTAGGGATAACCTGATTTTCAACAAAGGAGAAAAAATTGCTTGTGGACTTAGATAGAGTATTTGAAACGTATTATTGAGACTATTGATCCGAACCTAACTCTGGAAAGTTGTATGTGCCTCTTGTACACAGTAGACTCATTTTATTCATTCATAAAAAATTAGGAAATTTTGTAATAAAATTTTTAATTTTACTGTTGTGTCAAAACTACCGAATAGCGTTGATCAACAGTAGAACTTAAAATTTGCACCACTGATTTGTTGGATACAGCTGTATTGTGCTTAACATTCCGAAAAAGTCAAAAAAAGGCAGAAAATTGTGTTACAAGCTTAAAAAGTCCGATTATTCCAAACTTCAAAGCAACTTGTTGCCCTTTGTGTACAGATCATTCCATCATTGGAAAGTAAAAATTGTTTACTTTATTTTATTTTGCGCGCAGTTTCTACCTTCCTTGAAAAACTGTTGAGGTAAAAATCTTTAAAATGTACATATAAACATTTTTTACCCATCAATTTTTTCCTCCAGTTTTTTACTTCTTCAAACAAGAAGTTTCTAAGATGTGCACTGTCACTCTTAAGTAAGTTTTTATTTGAAAAGCACGATTCTTGTTGAAAATTCAGTTCTGGGCTTGTGCCAGGAAAAAAAAATGATTTTAGAGGAATGAACCAAATTTCTCCACACTTCCATGATATCATTAGCATAGCTCAAAGTCAATAAGCCAGTAGGTTTTGCCCAAAAAAGGATTCTGAAATACTATGACTATCTAAAAAGTGTCCTTTTTGAACCAAAGTCCTCAGTTATTAGGTTTTTTGAAGTCCTTTATATGATTAAAAATTCTAATTCTAAATTTGTTGTTTTGACACAGGTAGCAAATTCTGGTACCTTGGCGATCAGTGGCTACCTAAGAGGCCAGTCTCTTTCAGTCAATTCCCTGGTCCACATTCCTGGTGTTGGCGATTTCCAGATGTCAGAAATCTGGTCTCCAGGTGATCCATATCCCCTGAGTGAGTTGGCAAAGAAAATTGAGTCAAGTCCAATTGCTCTAGCAAAAGCAGATCCAGCTCTACAGGTAAGTTCTAACATCTGAACATATTACATAAAGTCAACATATCAATGACTAACTTTGGAACCACATAGTTTGGTTTGCAATGTGGTAAATCTCTCATTTTTCTATACTTTTCATCACTCAAGAATGTAATTTCTTACAAATTTCCATCGCAACCTCAAGAGATGAGTTTTAAGATATTGTTAATTCCTCAACTTTACTGATTCTAGAATGTTTTAGCCAAAGCCAATTGATTAATCAATGGGTGATCAAGAAGTAATGTTTTCAAGTTCTAGAAAAAAAGGACAAATTTATTTGAATCCTTGGCAAAAATGAAGCTTTTCTTAAGGCTCCACTTCTTTAAAGCTGACATTTCACAAAACATGTATAGGAATGAGCAAAGACAAATCTCAAGAACTTTCAAGAACAGTATTGGAATTGGATGTCTCATTTTCCACAGAGTTTTAACTATCTTTGCTCTTTTCAGGAATCTTTGGAGAGTGAAAATACACCAGACCCAATGGACGCGGAACAAACTTGGCCAACAGCAGAAGAACTTCAACAAGCTGCAGAAAATAGGAAAAAGAAAGTTATCAAAGTTCCCAAAGGTTTCTCGGAGTATCAAGCGGCCTGGATCATGGAAGATGCGGAAGGTAGGAGAAAACGCTCCTTTGCCTAATTAATCTATTTTCAATTGTATCATAATTGGACAGACATTTTCCCTAAAAAGTCTCCCAGAAAGTCATTCCTCTCCGTAGGAACTCGAGAAATTTATTGTGGTCAAGATGTAACCATACACCAAGTTCCAGAAGAAAATTTCAAGCCATGTGAAAATTGGGATGTGCTTTTCAAAATGGTTTTGCTACCTGATACATTACAAACAAGTTGTTGCAAAGTTAATTGAAGTGATTTCTTTACTTTTTTTTTTTTTTTGTAAACAGAAGTTGAAGAAAGCGGTAACAGTGGTGACGAAGATGAGGAAATGGAAGTTCCAGCAGATGATGCCGATTCAGACGCAAAGTCTGCAGCCTCAGAAGAAGAGTATGACACCTTGACTGTCACTTCAGAAGCGCCTATGGGTGCTGAAAAGTATGATGCGCAAATGGACATAGAAGGAGAGCAGAAACTCCTACAAACTTTGAAAGGTAATTAATTCTCATAATTTTACTCCTCTATTAGGTATTTGTTGGTTATCAATTCATTTGTTTCGAAAAATATTTTTTCCAATATTCTTGCTTCTTTTTCTGGAGAAGTAAAAAACAAAATTGTCTCTTTGAAAAACAAACTGTTTTGCTTTTTTTATAATCAGTTTAGCTTGTAATCTTGTTTAGAAAGTACAAACATTAGCTTAGTTTAACAATATAATTTCATAGCGTTCAAGTTTTAGAAACAGCAGAGTAATTTAATTCTCAAACTCTCTTCTTCATCTAGTACAGCACTCTCTCACAGTGACGAAAGTCTCTCCACAATGAATAACCATTGGTCCCTTCTTATATTACAACACATATTTTCCTTTCCGTCTTTTAGTCCCTTTAGATCCACTACAAGAGAGTACTGTGCAAAATTAATCAGCTAGAAATATTCTATCCTCATTTCGTAGAAGTTCCATTTTCAGTTGAAAATCCCCAAGGTTTTATTATTATTTATCTCTCAAATGGAACTGAAAATAAAATGAATTTCTACAAGGAGTCATCATTTTCATAAACTCGAGAACATTTTAAAAATCATGATTTTTGGAAAAATTTTAGTAATTATTATTGTTTTCTCCTTTTAATTTCAATAGATGCAAAAACAGATGCAGCTTTTCCTGATGAGGTTGACACGCCGCAAAATATGCCAGCTCGAGTGAGGTTCCAGAAATATCGTGGTCTTCAGTCCTTCCGCACTTCACCCTGGGACCCAAAAGAAAATCTGCCATTGGACTATGCTAGAATATTTCAATTTCAGAATTTTGATAGAACCAAAAAAAGAATATTGAAAGAGCAAGAGGAGAAAGAATGCATACCTACCGTAAGTATTTTTCAAATTTTCTGCTGAATTTGAATTTTGAAAGTGCATCAACTGAAATTTTGCTCTGAGGAAGGGTACTCTTAAGTTGTCATCTAACGTCGTATTACTTCGTACGTATCAAATATTTTTCTAAGAATAAGGAGGGGTATCGATCAGGACTGTTTTTGGGCGCACTGTAACTGAATCTCCTCAACTCTACTTTTTGCTCATTTAAGGTCTATATTTTACTGACTGCGTAATGATTTGGTCATTTCCAAACATGGTTTGAAGGCCGATTTTTGAAGAAAGTGCAGGTTTGCTGTCTAATGCCATTTTTCACCGAAATCAGTCGTCAGACCCGCATGCAGACCAGTATCAGATCTGTAAAGAGACTCAAAATGACAAAATTATGATGCATACCTTAAAGTAAACCTGAAAAAAAAAACACTAAGAAACATGACTCAAACTGTATGTAACAAGGTGGTAAAGATGTGCTGGATGCCTACCATTTTGCAAGAAAAACGAAGCCAAAAATTTCAATTAAAATCAAAATCTTGATCTCTAATGTGTACCAGTACAAAACCGAGGGAGAAGAGTTTACAGCATAGGCAGCTTGCATTGGATTATTAAGTTGAGGTCTTGCCAAGAGATCTAAAACGTTTTGTATAATGTTTTGATCCATAACCATGTTGTTCCTTAAAGTATAGACCTTCAATGAGCAAAGAATTGTGCAACAATTCATCGTGGGTCAGCCCAAAATTGGCCCGTATCAATACTCTTCCTTCCTCCTCTTTAGCATGTTTTTAAGAGGGAGAAAAATTCTGCGAAAAGTGTACCCAGCAGGGACCATTATGAAGTTCACTCAAGCAAGTGTCAAAAATTTCAGTTGCCTGCTAGCTTACTTTTCAGGTTTATTATCTTTATTTTTCAGTTAATTAAATTTGTTTGAACCAACTTCGGTTTCTTTCTTTTTTCCAGCCTGGAACATATATCACAGTCTTGGTGAAAAACGTGACGAAAGATCAGTATCAGTCTTTAATATGTCAGCCAACTGTGCTGTATGGATTATTGCCTTATGAACAAAAGATGTCTGTTTTAAATCTAGTACTGAGGAGATCCATTCTAGATGAAGAGCAGCTTCCAATCAAATCCAAAGAACCCATGGTTTTTCAATGTGGTTATAGGAGATTTAAAGCATGTCCTGTCTTTAGTCAACACACGAATGGTGCCAAGCATAAGGTGAGCAACATAACAGAATCATGGTTTCATAACACTGTATCATTTGTAGAGGACTTAACTCATCAATGTTGTCCTAGGACATGCGCCTCAAGTGCAAAACTATGTATCTTTATTGCACTCTTTTAAAACCTCTCCTCTTATTTTATTCTTTCAAAGAAGAACAAGTCAATTGAATAGCTTGAAATTTCTGTGGATTATCATGGTAAAAGAGAGGAAAAAGCAAGGAAATTTTCAAGCAATTAAGTTGACGTTCCTTAGGAAAAGTAAAGTATGACCGGAAGTCTGCAAAGTTGCAAACAAGGACATGTGGTTTTTCATGTGGTGACATTGATATGTGGAAAGACAAGTCAGTTTACACGATTGATAGAATTGTTACGATTGACAATTATTTTGATCAAGTTTTCCCAACTCTTTGATAGATTGGATTATCAGTGATGCTTTATAGAGATCAAAATATTGCCTTCTTAACATATTTTAATGGTAGGTATTACTTTTTGTGCGAAAACTTGGTTTTAATGCACATAAATAATTTACATATCCTCATTGTTTCATTTTTGCCAATTCAGCATTATCCTTGAATTTGGCAGTTGTAAATCAAACTTTTAGCTACTGTTTTATGTTGTTTTCTGATAGAGTGTATAGTGTATGCCAAGCATCTTAATTTTTAAAATCGTTGGATGACTTTTAAAACTATTTTGATTATCAAAAGGCCCTTTACGATTTAATTTGGCTAAAATCATTTAAGCCAAATGAAATCGTATTCCTGGGCATGGCAGACAAAGAAATGCGATCGTACACATGGGTTAAAATTTGTACTGTTATCTTTGTCAAGGAGGAATAAATAATCATGAAGCAACTCATTGCCATGAGCTCTCAGATTCTGCAAATTTTCATTCCTTTTCTTCATTTTTTTGCTTCAGGCAGGTCATCTCTAGGTAAGCTCACTTTTCTCAAATTATGATCCAGACCTTTTATCGTTGCAAAATGACCTTCATAGGCCATAGAGCGCCTAAAAAAGGTTACCCTCTAGTTTATTTGCATTGTATGACAGTGAGTTTGATGGATTGTTACAGAAAGATGATGAAAAACATATCCCAGTAAACAATCAGATTTTCACCGGTGTTAGGAGAGATTTTTTTTTCAGCAACATCCTTGAAGATTACATGTTCGTATTTATATTCAGTGAAAGTGTCCATTCATCTTGTTCTGAAATTTTCTTCTTTTTTTTTCAGTTTGAACGATATTTTCAACCAAACAGCGTGGTCGTGGCCACAGTTTTTGCACCAATAGTTTTTCCTCCTTGCTCTGTCTTAGCTTTTAAACCAGATAAAAACAATTTGCTTGTAAGTATCAATTTTACCTAAAGTTAGCAATCTTGTCAAATTCTTCATGTTTCAACATCTAGTTTTGTGAGAAAGGAAAAAGCAGTGTAGTCACTGTTACTACATTAATTGTAAAAACTATTGTGTAATAAGCTGTTCACATTTTTTGGAAAATGTGAAAAACAAAGCTTTAAATTCTATCATGTCTACATACTATACATCCTGTTGACCAAAATTCATATTATGTGTCTGGTGTAGGTTATCAGTCAATATGCTGTTAGAGCGGCCTTTAGCTTCTTCCGATTTATTTTCCTCCAAAGTTGGCTCATCAAAAACGTTCTCCTTCTTTTTCTTTTTTTTCTGTATTATTCCTCTAAGCATCCCAAATATAATTTCATGCCAAGCCTTGGGACTCAACTGTCTTTAAGCTCTGTATCAGCCGGAGGAAAAATTTTACTTTCACTTTTAAAAATTAAAAACACCAGGCTAAACATTTATCAGCATTCATCAGCAATTATCTTTTTTTTTTGCTTTAGGAATTAGTGGCAACTGGTAGTGTCCTCTCTGTGAATCCAGACAGAATCATCCTCAAGCGGGTTGTTTTAAGCGGGCATCCGCTCAAAGTCAGGAAGAGGTCTGCAATTGTAAGGTTCATGTTTTTCAATCGAGAGGATATTGAATGGTTCAAGCCTGTTGAGCTGAATACCAAGTATGGCCGTAGAGGTCACATCAAAGAACCATTGGGTGAGTTGTAGTCATTATAACCAATTAACATCCTTTTATCATTTATATGAATCTCTGAAAGGTAATAACTTTACCTACAGTATAAAAAAAAAAAAAAAAAAAAAAAAAAAAAAAAAAAAAAAAAAAAAAAAANTTTTTTTTTTTTTTTTTTTTTTTTTTTTTTTTTTTTTTATTCAAATAGTGACTAACATAGGGGCCTAAGCGTTTTTGTACATATCAACAAAGGTGTGAAATGATGATCAGATGTTGGTTTTATTTTTTATTTAAACATATTTTATGTAAAAATATAGTATTTTCCAAAATAACTATATGATTTGTATCTATGTACATGTATGAATTAAATTGAGATAAATTATATTCACAGGGGCATTAAACAACAAAGAAACTTTTGATAATACAGATTATCCACAAGAACAGTAATTATGGAATTCTCTGCATTCTGTTGTAAGAAGTTGTTGGAATATGCAAAATATAACACAAATCATGTTTAGACGTATGGAGAACAATAGGGATAGGGTAGTAAAGAGCTGCTACAATTCATTTATCAGGAGCGGCAACGATGAACAGTTTAAATTTATTCATCTATTCCTTTCTTTATTTTTATTTCTTTTGTGACTTTGCATCCCTCCCTCTTTTTTTTGCTGTGATGTTAACAAAATGTCTGCTTCTTTTTCCAGGAACACATGGCCATATGAAATGTGTATTTGATGGTCAACTGAAATCTCAAGACTCCGTTCTTCTAACACTTTACAAGAGGGTTTTCCCCAAGTGGACGTATGATACATCTCTACCTGCTGTGACTCATGAAATGGACACTGAATAAATTTTTGTAATTGTTTTTTTGAAAAATTCTAAAAAAAAAAAAAAATTAAAATAAAAAAATGAAGAAAAGCTCTAATGATTGTCAGCAAGATTTTTTTGCAGTTTCCTCTTTGTATTTCCGACGAAAGAATGCCAGAACAAACTTTTTCTGGAATGCATTGGTTGCCAGATTGTATTGAAAAATCAGAACTTTCTTTAATTGAAACCCATGTTAATATTTCACATTTACTCGAACAACCTGGCAATCGCAATTGCCATATTTTACCGAAAATTAGCATTATTCTCACAAGACTCGATGTAAAAAATAGTAATCTCTCAGCACAATTTGGTAACCATGTCAAAGTTGCCAGGTTTTGCAATTAAATGTGGACTTTTAATGTGGGTTTAAATGAGGAAGAGTGCTGATATTTCACTACCACCTGGAGACAATATGTAGTGAAAAGAAAATTTGCTCCTCATAGACAGCGGCTGAAAAATCACATTGAGCACATTGGAAACTTCTGAAATTTACTCCTATCTTCTCAATCTGTATACATGAGTACATTTTTGAGCTTCAGGTTTCAAAAAATGTACCGCAGTATAAACATAATTTGATACAGTATTACAGACAAATCAATTCGGTTTCAGGACTGTTCATGAAACTGAAATTGGCTGCAGCATGTTTCGCAGGTTCTTCAGTATAAACACACAACATACCAAACCTCACCTGTCTTAAATCTTCTCTTCCCTGTTATTCAAATTGAAGTTATTAAGTTAAGGTACTTTGTTGTTAGTTTTTATTTTACAAACTGTGTCACATTACAGTAGTCTTGTTAAACTTCACAATTAGTCACGAAAGCAGGGTGACTCATCCATATCACATGGATTCTTTCCCACCTATTACGTTTTGAAGTGAGGTACTTAAGCAAATTTCCTCTAAA
The DNA here is from genome assembly GCF_001854935.1 of Bemisia tabaci. Classification (NCBI taxonomy): domain Eukaryota; kingdom Metazoa; phylum Arthropoda; class Insecta; order Hemiptera; family Aleyrodidae; genus Bemisia; species Bemisia tabaci. Next base: position 854,337 of record NW_017547090.1, read on the forward strand.
ATTGTGACCTAGGAGTGAATTTCAAGATTTCCTGATGCACCCACCCTTCTGTTTGAGTCATATTTCAGCAGAAACCACTATTTTTTTCACTCAAGCAAAGGTTTGCCAAAACTCATTCTTCTTTTCATAGATGCCTAATCATTGAAGTTTATCATTGAATTATACTCTGCAAAAATATCACAAATCAATTCTTCTTGGGTTCTCTCTCACACTTACTTTGTTAATTTTCAGATAAGTTAGTGAAAAGTACAAAGGGGAAAATATATCGTAACTGATCATTGAAAATTCAACTCCATAGCACTAAAATCGGGTTCTGATTATTTCAGCTTCTCAGTGAGCAAAATTAGACAAGATTAGTCCAAATGCTCACATCTCATGTCAAATAATCTGTCTATATATATGTTCCAAAAAATCAAAGTGCACCACATAATTCATCATACAGTTAAGTCGATCCATCATCGAAAACCGGTCATAACCACTCTTTTCTCGGCTCCGGAAACTCTGACGAGTCTCGATACCAGGCGCAATTGATTCTACGCCTCGAATTACGTAGGGATCCACAGTTGTCTAAAAAAAAATTTTCCTGTCCAATATCGCAAAAAATCGACAGGGGTCACATGGACTAATATTTTTGGGTAAAAATCGAAAGTTCTGCGATTGGGCTGAAATGGCGCAAGACCCCTTGGAAATGACTCTCCGAGTCTGATTTTTTGGTCAGAAATGTTCCACTAGTGCATAAGAACTCACAATCAGCGAAAACTGTGATGCGTGCGAAACGGTCAAGAACACTCGCGTTTCTACGCTCAGGAGGCTCCAACGAGTTACCTACGGGACCAGGCGCAATCGATTCTACGCCTTCACCTACGTCTTATGGATCGATATTTATCTCAATTTTTTTTTTTTCTGACGAAACTCGCGAAAGAACGACAAACAGTATATTTTGAGCTTACTTACCCTTAACTTTTCTCAAATTGAAAAAAAGAATAAGAGACACCTCAACGCGCGTTGATGACAGCGCAAAAATACAGCTATTAATTCACGACGGATGTCCGTGCTGCATCTGAAAAATTGAAAAATCGGCTGTATTTCTCATGTAGTCCTTGAAGCATCTCAACAAATAAAACACACGGAACTGAACACAGTATGGAATTAGAGCATGGGAAATATCGCGCGTTGATGACGGCGCGGAGATACAACTATTCGTGCTTGATGGACGTCCGTGACGCATGTCAAAAATTGAAGGCGCGATGGAACGAGGCGTGAATTCGCGATGTCCCGCTCTATGCTGCCGGTGAAAACGTCGCTCAGATTCGGAAGAAAAGTTGAAAAACGAGTCCCGATTACGTCTCTTCCATCTTCAGCTGTGTTGCTCACGTAGTCCTTGAAGCATCTCAACAAATAAAACAAACGGAAACGAACACAGTATGGAAATAGAGCATAAGAAATGTCGCGCGTTGCCTAAGTAGCAGTGATCGCGATAAATAGCGATTTAATCGGTTGATTATCGCGATTATATCAGTGGAAATATATCAAGATAATATCGCATTAAAAATCGCGATATATACAATCGCATATTACAAATCGCAATTTTTGGTTCGATAAAATCGAGATTAAATCGCCATTTATCGTGATTTTCATTTCGAAAATATCGCGATAAATTGTCGGGCGATAAAAGCGCGATCGAGGATAATCGCTCAGATGTTGATGATCCTGGCGATTTTATCGCCGATAAAATCGCAATATATAGCGATATTTCCGTCGAGAAATGCTATTTGGGTCCTTGAATGCATCTCAATAAATAAAACAAACGGAAACGAACACAGTATGGGAATAGAGCATGGGAAATGTCGCGCGTTAATGACGGCGCGGAGATGCAACTATTCGTCCTCGATGGATGTCCGTGATGCATCTCCAAAATTGAAGGCGCGATGGCGCGAGGCGTGAACTCTCAATGCTCCGATGCTACCAATGAGATGTCGCTCAAAGGCAGAGAAGTTTAAAAACGAGGTTCGGATACCTTCAGCTGTGATGATACTCGATCTTCTGTCTAATTTATCAGATCCTCTTTTTTTTAAAGTATTTGTAGACTTATGTGTGAAAGAAACTCGTGTGTATGTGTTCCATACAACTTGCGAGTCACGTGTTCAGAGGAAACCTCGCGGGTCAATTTGACCCAACTTGAGCATGCCAGTGTTAACGCGTATAAATTAGGTGTAGGTAACGGACGACTCGGTGTATTTTTAATAGCACTTTTCGTCGTTTCCTTCAGAAAGAACGTAACTACATTTCAATGTTGCCCAATTCCCCCTCGCAAATTGCAGTTTTACCAAGAGAATTTCGGGCATTTCTAAATGAAAATTCCCCTAGTTCTTCCTGCGATCTCAAAAAAAATCAGAACAATTTTGAGGGATCTTGTACCTAAAAATTAAATGTTTGGGTCAATTTTGCAATAATGGAATGGAATTACGTTCCCTCATTCGGGAAATGGCGTCTGCAGAGCGCAGGACCCTTGATATCCCTGTCGAAAAATTATCATGTTGACCCGTAATCATGATAAATCATCATCCGTGGCACCTAACCAATTTCATAGGCGCATTTTAGAAACCACAAATTTTCCCTACCGCTTAGTGTTTTTGTGATGGACGTATTTCTGTAAAACAGAACTATGTGTATTAAGACATGAGCCCTGAGACCCGTAAGAATATATCGACGGTGAAACTACCAAACCACGTATCTCGGTTTGCGACGTAGCAGACTTCCTGTCATACTTTATTTTTTAAATGAAAAACTACTTAACATCCAGTCTTGAAAATTTCTGTGATTTTTCCTCTTTGTGCGGAGAAAATTCCGTGAAAATTTCAAGGAATGATATTGATTTGGTCTACTTCAAAAAATAAAATGTGAGCGTAGATTTTTAAACACCGCAAACGAGATACGTGGTTCGGTAGTTTCACCGTCGATATGCATAACAAGCTCACGTCATAATGCACATAGTTCGTTTGACAGATATACGTTCAAATGATCTAGGAATCCAGGACTAACATTCGTTTGTTCCTTTTTATCTGTAATTTATTTTTCGTGCATTTTCTGCCCTGGCAATAACAACCGCCGTTAAAAAACACGTTTCATCATGTTTTAAAAAAAAACTCGTTTAAAATTATGTTCTTGGAAACCCTGTGTGGGTACTTTTAAAGTAAAACGTATGTTTCATGAAATTCCCGAAAAAGAAGTTTTTTCACCAGGGGTTGTCCCGAAGGTTTCCAAAAATCTGTCGTTACGGTTAGTTATCTATAAAAGGACACAAAAATGAAAAATACTTTAAATGACATATTTTGTTTAGTTTTTTACTTCACACGAAATGATGAAATTCACACAAAAAATGGAACATACAAGGCTCCTGCCGGAAATATCATTAAGAGATAACAGAACCTCTGCCACTTGAGAATTCATCCTGACCACACATTAAGCCAAGCTATACGTAGAGTTCGCAAAAATACATAAAACACTTACAAAAATAAAATAAAAAACTGTTTATTACATTTAGTTCAATGTTTTACTTCACACTAAAAAATGAGATTCACAAAAACCGGAACATACATAGGCTCTGACCGAGAGGCAAATAGGTACTAGAGATAACCGCACCCCTGGAAGTTAGGCATTCCTTCGACTTGTTGGTCCTTGGAGCATTGGGGATTGTTGCGATGGGGCGCAGCCGAGTTGCTCCCCAAGTTTCATCGCCGGACGAATGAGAGCCAATTTTTCTTCGACGTTGGTAGGTTTCTCTTGACCGCCTTTCAAATCCCTGTTCGCGTCTTGCCAGATGACCAGGGCGTTGTACAGGGTGTTCAAGGATGACTGTGCCGACTTCTCGATTTGAGTCATCTCCTCGGTGTAGGAGTCCATCGATTCTTTGCTCACTTTCGTGAAGTATTCCTTCCATTCGTTCAGGGTGTGTGGCTCTTGACTCTTCTGGCGACGGAGGAGACGTTTGTTGTGTTCTTTCAGCTTTAAAAAAGTTTTAATATTGGTGTTAGTATCATGAGCGTAACTGGGCCCTGGTAAAAATTGGCAGTAGAATCTGTGTTCCAAAATACCATTGACCCACAGCCGGCTGTAAGATTTCCAATAGCTTCTATAGCCGGCAACACAATTTCTTATAGCCTTTCATAGCCGATGGCGATTAAGCAACAGCCTGGCGGTAAAGTGTATGCTAAACGTTACTAATTACGGATGCTAGGACTTAGTGAGTTATTGGACTACCGCTCTCTTTTTGGGCCGCAGTATCTTGATTTACTTTGCGAGGAAAGCTCCGTACTTTTAAAGGATGCCTGCCATTCCTAATATGTTGGAGCGCCTTCAATTTCGTATGATACTGTGCAATACCTCCGGTGTGAAATAGTTGCTTCAAGCGCGTCGGTACGCTGCGGCGCGGCGCGGCGGGCGGGCAGCCAGCGCTGAACGCGCATTGGCGCCGTGCGTGAAGTATCCACTTAGGTTTGTAGGCGCCAGTGAGCCTCTTGCCCTGGCAGCACGCCGCGCGCCGCTCGCAGTGCGCAATGCGTGAAGTATCCCTGTTAGGTTTGTAGGCGCCAGTGCGCCGCCGCTCAGCTTTGTGTTAGGCTCTATAATTAATCTCGCGGAGTCAGTGTTTTTCAACTCATGACTTTGAAATGTTTGCACACTCTGTATGGATTATTCTCATTTTAATTGATGAAAAAAAATATGTAGTAAAGGAAAATATAATGTGCGTTTTGTAAAGATTAATAAGGTGATTCCGTACAAACTTAAGGATTCACAAAGCACAAGAATTTCTACACAATTTCTTATAGCCTTTTATAGCCGATGGCGAAAAAGCAACAACCAGGCGATAAAGTGTAAAGCCCGGCGATAAGAACTATAGCCCGGCTGTATACCTAATTTTTTAACGCTTCGTGTAGCCCGGCCGTACGATTTTTTCCACTTTCTACAGCCAGCTATATGATTTTCTATCGCCCTTTTCAGTCGGCTATAAGAACTCCTATGGTATTTTGAAACGCAGCTCCTATCGCCAATTTTTACCAGGGGTGGTTTGGGGGCTACTCTTGAAGGCTAGTGGCCCTCTTCCAGAATTTTTTTTCCACCTCTACAAATACTACACAAGAAGTGATCCTAGGTAGCGCCCCACCGCCCTCAGTCCTTACTATTCAACCAGTCCAAACCGTTGTTTGAGACCATCCAACTCGGGTTGAATAGCCGGGAATCGAACCCGGGGTCTCCTAGTTATATGAATCCTGCGTTAAAACCACCACACCCCAGGTCCTAGGAGGCCAATTCCATTGTGATGATTTGCGTCTTGCCAGATGACTCTAAGTGCCAGCCTCCCCCTCAGACAAATTGTTTATATTTACGCTCATGATAAGTATTAGTAGTGGTAACTTACTAAATAACTATGAGTAAGTAGCCCGCATCTTATACTCTGAAATATTACCTAACAACTGAGGAGTGAGGTGTCTTTAGTCGGAATCTCAAATTGTGATTAATAGATAAAAGCCGATTTCCTAAAATATTTTCCTCCTTACACCAAGGCTTGTATTTCCTTTGTCACAAGTACCAAAACATGAATGAATACGAGTAAATGAATTAAAACCTCACAGTTCCCACATGCAATTTTAAACATTTCAAAGCGTGCTTCTTGAAAGTAGAAACTTGATCTATATGCGCTTTTTTAAACATCCAAGCCCCTCAATTACGAAATGAAACTTTTTTGAGGGGCTTTAAAGGCAAGGCACATAAGTCTGCAGTTTTTGGGGAAATCGAGATAATAATGATTTCAAGAGGAAACTATAGTCTTAATGCATATTCTGTGAAAAATTCGCTCCCAAATTCCCATTTTTCAGCATCGAAAAGTCACTGTGAACTTTATTTCCGGTATAAGGATCCATGTAATTTCGAAACTTCAAACACTTATCTCTCGAAATGGCAAAAAATGCAGTTATGCGCCTTGTCCTTCAAGCCCCTTGTCTAGTGTTAAGCTTTAAAGAGTCAATATTTCTTGTCCGAATGATTATAGTGGAACTCTATTGGACCGACATCGACAATTTTTCAGCGATCTTTAGACGAGCTTGCAGTATATAATTTTGGCGAATCAAGCCCCAGGTTTTTTACCGTCGCAAAGTGGATCCTCGTGGACCTTCCCCTGGCTGCCACGCAGCCCGACCCCCGAGGAACTCTTAACGCCCCCCTCCCCCGAGGATATGTTCTTAATTTCTGACCAGGGACAAGATATCCTCCACTGGTAACTTGGCAATGGTGGAAGCTTTTACTTTCGGGTCTTCAACACTCAAATGTTGGCATACCTACTAAATGGATGCGGTTAACAACCTGTTAAGAATTGCGTTTTGCAAACAAATTGAAGTTTGGGAAACTTGTTTGGTTCATGGCGGCATCCGAAGCTCATCATCCACCAAGTAGGTTGATGACTGTTGCTCCTTTATAATTGTTCATACGGAAGTGTTGAATCCCCGAAAGTGAAAGCTTCCACCTGTCGCCGAGAGGCCGGTAAAGAGTCTCTCGTCTCTGCTTCTGACTTACTCCAGTGAAGACAGGATTCAAAGGAGCCTCTGGTGATTCAAGAGTTTTCACAGCTTCGACAAGTTCGGGGTCCGCTGGTGTTGAACTGTCAGTGATGATCTTGAAATTATCGTAGCGATCGCAGAGGATGTTCCTCACTTGGAATCGGGCCTGGGCAATGTCTCTCCTTCCCATTTTCAAACTCCTCTTCACGGCTTTTTTCACTGAAAACCGGGCGAAATAAATGGACAAGTGCGTGAATAAAATACAAATAAATTGAAAACTGTATTCTCCCAAACACGTTAGGCAGATCAAAGGGGGGGGGGCGCAGAGGAAGTACGCCCCTATCTTGAATCCGCCCACCCGTTCGCTCAGAAACAAGGAGTAAGAAAAAGGAAAGAAAGAAAGTAGTAGTAGTAGTAAAATAATTTTATTTTAAAGAAAGAAAGAAAGAAAGAAAGAAAGAAAGAAAGTAGTAGTAGTAAGATAAGTTTATTTTAAAGCGGTGCTTTAGCATCTAAGGCCTTTTACACCTCTGTGTGTTTACATGGAAGAAGGAAGACAGAAAGAAAGAAAAGAGGGAACGGCGCTTATGTTTGGTGCTTATTCATGAAAAAATTAACTCTAAATGCATATTAGATGCTTTAAAATTTCGACAATTTTCTATGAAAGTCCCCCCCCCCCCCCTAACGC
>NW_017547090.1:861583-930359 GCF_001854935.1 Bemisia tabaci
CCGCCGCCGCCCCCCCCCCCTCGAGGTGTCTGGATCCACTTATCGACGAAGAAAGTCGGCAATCACATAACTCGGTTTGCGACGTCGCAGACTTCCTGTCATACTTTATTTTTTAAACGGAAAACTACTCAACGGTAATTCTTTAAAACTTTCGTGATTTTTCTTCTATATGCGAGGAAAATTCTGCAAAAACTTCAAGAAATCATGTCCATTTGTCCTCCTTTAAAAAAATAACATAGTTGCGGAGATTTTCAGACACCGCAAACGAGTTATGTGATCGCCGACTTGCACCGTCGTTATGTATTGAACTGAAAAAAGGTGCTTGTTTCAAGCATGATAATTCTTGCATCGCCGCGAAGAGTTTTGTTTTTTATCTTGACTTTAGCTGAATTTCGATAGAAAACAGAAAAAAATGCTCGGGTTAAATAAAAATCTAACTTCAATTAAGCAGTACCGTTATAGGGCATTTCGTCAACGATTTTCTGTCCGCACACCTGTTCTTTCCACTAATTTACGTCCACGCGTTTTTCCGGCATGGGAGTTTTGGTCCACGTGCCGGTTGAGACCCAAAGTTAATTTGCCCACATGTAAATACAAACGACAATTGCTCACGACGTTTTTGGATGAAAATATATAATGTCTTGGAAGAATGAGGGTTTGCTTGTTTTTTTGTTTTGTCTGTTTGGTCCAACGGAGAATAATATATAGTTGAGAGTTTTGGTAAAAATGGGGGAGCGTCAATTCCATGAGACAAAATTCACTAAAACTCTCTACACCTCTTTGGTGTAACAGGACTTAATTATCTTTCAAGATTTTCCCACCTTGTTATACCTGTACCGGATAAACCTCTTTATTTGCCTCAGCTAAAGGCTCTTAGATTTTTCCAGTGTACGATAAGTATCTTGATTTATTTTGCGAGGAAAGATCTCTACCTTTAAAGGATGCCTGTCATTCTTAATACGTTCGATTTCGAATAATACTGTGCAACACCTCTGTTGTAAAATAGTTGCTTCAGGCGCCGCCGCACGGCGCGGAAGGCGGGCGGCCAGCGCGGAACGCGCATTGCCGCCTACAAACCTAAGTGGATACTTCAAGCATTGTGCAATGCGTGAAGTATCCACTTAGGTTTGTAGGCGCCAGTGGGCCTCTCGCGCTGGCAGCACGCCGCCGCGCGCCGCTCCGCTCTGTTAGGATTTGATATTTATGCTCGCATAGTCAGCGTTTTTTTAACTCATGATTTTGAAATGTTTGCACACTCTGCATTGATTATTCTCATTTAAATTGATGGGGGAAAAATATGTATCAATTTATAAAAGGAGAATAATAATATAGTGTGTGTTTTTTAAATATTGGTGGTTTGTGTCAAATTTAATTATTTCCAAAGCACTTTAATTTTTTCTTTTACATTTTGTACTTTTATTGTGCTGCAGCGAAGTGCACGCACAACCAAACGCTCAAAATATGACGTAGTTGACTCTAAAAAATCGATGTACAAGTGGGTTAAAACTAAAAATTGCGTATTTTTTGGTTTTATTTTCCTCTTTTATTCATTTTTGCAGTTTCTGTCGGCACAACTGCGGCTCATTGAGATTAATGTCGCTTGAAAAAGGTTTTACACATATTTGCCACGTTTTAAAAATATAAATGTTTTCAAAATGAAGTAATAATTTCGTAATGAAAAAATTAAAAAAATAAAAAAAAAAAACTAGTACCTACACATATATATAAGGTATATTGTACATCGAATATTTTAAGGCTAGAAATAAAACCAAATAGTCACCAATGGCAATTTAAAAAGATGATTCAAAAGGAGAAAGTAATAACATTTCATTTAGGAAATGAGCAACCTTAACAACACCTCCTTCTCTCTCAATTTCTCATTCCCCTATTGTCTAAATAATTTTACATACCGACTAAAATATAACGCTTGGACCAAGTCACTGTTGCTTATTTTACGTGTGGGCGTAAACTACTGGACAAAAAAGGTGCGCGGAAAAAAAAAATCGTCGACAAAATGTCCTGAAACCAAGCAGCACCATTCTGGACTCAAGATTAACTATTCCTAGCGGCAAAGTTAATTTTTTTTTTCTTAGTGTGGATCACCATTACTACTTACTTTTAACTGGGAGAGAAGAGACTTAATTCAAGAGGTAACATTCATAAGTTTGCTAAAAAGATGTACTTTTTTTATCCTTCTATCGAATTATTTTTATCGAGCAGAAAATATGACCATATTATTGAAATTAATTTCAGTAAATTCACTGAAAAGAAAATTGTTGCACGATTCGAGAAAAAATGCAATAAAACGAAGTCGAACTGAACTTTATTTTGCAATGAGGAGCCAGGAGCCTCTATATCTGGTTCGCAGTAAAAGTACCTACCTGTAAAATCAGTCTAACGATACCTACGTTGTTTTTGAAATGAACCCCCAGTAAAAGTGAATCAGCCTGACGTCAGACTGATTCACTTTTACTAGGGTGTCAACACCTTCTCATAATTTTCCTCATATTTTTAAATTTTCATTTACTTCTCTCTAGTCTCATTTAGGATGGCTGGATCCAGTCCACTTTCCAACTTTTAGTCTTTATCCTCCAACCATCTTCAATAATCACCCATAAATTTAATTACTAGACTTGCAGCTAATACCTACATAGATTATAGCCAACCAATCACGCGTAGGCTTGTTGTCTCACCACCGGTGACGTCAGCAAGACTATATAAGCGTGGGTTGCCCTAAAATCTAGGTCTTTTTCCCATCTTGTAGACCCTAGACCTGTACTCCTCTACGGTTTTAGTGATTCTCAGTACTCTGATACGTCGTGCCATCCTCTTTAATTTTACGGTGCATTTTGTGTAGGTAACTTCTGACTCTCTATCTTTTTGTGAAACTGCGATCTCTTTGAAAAGTTTTTCAATACAAGTCATTTCAAGAACTCACGTGTTTTTCCTCAACACTTATCCCTCGACAGTTTGTTGAATCTGACGCAAAATCAACTGGTGCCGAAAGCAATTTTAGTAAAAACTCTTTTATTCCGACCTGGTGCTTCAATCATTTTAGTAAGCACTCTTCTATTCCGACAAGGGACCAGGAATAATGGATTTCTTCTTCATAAGTTCCTTTTCCCTTTCAGTTTTAGTTGAATATATTTTGCAGAAATTATACATACCTGTCCCAACACTGTAAGCCCATCCGATCCACTGATTAACCTGCTGAACGTATTCCTTAGCCTTCGACACACGCTGCTCCATTTCAGTGACGATTTCTTTCGTGGTGTCATCGATGACTTGAAGTTCTGAGGGATGATCTACTTCAGGAGCAGCAGTGGCGCTAACACTCTGCGACAAACTATCCTCAGCAACAGTCGTTAACGCAGTTGATGCGTCCTCAGTTTTGTCAGTTTTTTCCGGTTCTCCATCTGCTCCATATTGAATCCGACTGTCAGCACCCTGTAATTAGTAAAGTAAATAAAAAAAAGAAAAAACGATCAGTTTTTCTCGTCAACGAAATCTAATCAAGACCGATGAACGAAAATCCAACCCTATGGATGACCGAGCATTGAAATCGTACTTTAGTAGCATTTTTCAGAGAAAGAGTAGCTTTTGTCGGCTTGAATTAAATAGAATATAACCGAGTCACATTTCTTAACCCTTAGATGCCTAAGTTGGCTTAAATTGACCCATACATGTGGCTTGCGGATTGTATATATCCAGTGCATACGAGTTTAAGATATATGTCTCTAAATACATCCTACAAAAGAATCATACATGTTTGAAAAAAAGGAAAATAATCGAGTCTCAACACAGCCGAAGATAGAAGAGACGTATTCGGGCCTCTTTTTTTAAACTTTTCTCCCTCTTCTTAAGCGGCCCTCATTGGCAGCATAGAGCAAAGCTTGCGAATTTACACCTCGCGCCTTCAATTTTACAGATGCAGCACGGACGTCCATCAAGCACGAATAGTTGTATCTCCGCGCCGTCATTAACACGCGACAATTCCCCTGCTATATTTCCATATTGTATTCGTTTCCGTTTGTCTTTTCTGTAGTCGCGCTTTAAAAGCTACGTGAACAGCACAGCCGAAGAAAGGAGACTTAATCGGGCCTCGTTTTTTAACTTTTCTCCCGAATTTAAGCGACATTTCATCGGCAGCCTAGAGCGGAGCATCGCGAATTCATGCCTCACGCCATCGCGCCTTCAATTTTTCAGATGCATCACGGACGTCCATTAAACACGAATAGTTGTGTCTCCGCGCCGTTAGTCTCAGTGATCGTCGCTCCTCTGACGCATCTCAATTCGTGGGTGAGCCCTGTTCTCCGTGTAACTCAATGCTTCCCGCGGCTCATGTGGAAATTGAGATACGCCTTCGTGTTAGAGGAGCGACGTAATATTTGCGTCGTGGAAATTCTAATGTTTTTTTAATTCCTAAATTTACAATTTTTCCATGTGATTTAATGGAGAATATGCTGCCGTGCTAAGGAAAAACGCCGTATAAACATTCGAGAGATGTCAAATTTTCTTCGATGATATGTTTATTTTTATAAGAAAACTATGAATATTTTTCCTTGATATTTTCAGGAACCTTAGATAAAATTGCGAACAAAATTATCTAAAAAAACTGGAAGAAAAATATTCACAAATTTTTCAGAAAATTCGCGATTTGCTAAAAGAATTTTGACAACGCTTGAAGGTTCATACGGCGTTTCTCCCTAGTACGTTTTCTCCTGAAACGTAAAAATGAGAAAATGAAAAAATAAAATAAAAAAATAAAAGAAAAAACATTGCAATTTGACTAATGATTACGTCAATAATATTGACAGCTCAAGAGCTCTTTTGTGAAAACATGCTAAACTTCATTTTCAAAATCTTACGAAGTACCAAGGCATTTGACAAAATTTTCGGATTACTCAACTATTGACGTTCGAAAAATCCAGCGATTTAAAAATATTAAGCTAAATGAATAAATAATTAAATTGAACACAACAAAGAAGAAAAGTATGGACGGAAAAAATGATTTACCTGTGCAATGAACACGGTGAGGGACACAGCAAAAAGCACTCTGACTAAAGGACCCATGGTTCGATCTTCGGATCCAATGCCGATTTCCATCCACGGAGCTTTCATTTATGAGCGAGTTCTTTTGCACGTCATCCTAGTTTTCGCAGAACGCTGCGTGCATGACGCATGCAATCAATGCAAAATTCTATACTTTTCCAACCGATGTCCCTATTTGTGCCTCTCAAAGACTCCTAGCTGGCATGCGAGTTCAAGAATCGTTGTTCGGAGCCACCAAGGGCAAAAAATATATGACGCGCGTTTGAATGCCTTCAGTAAAAAACCATTATTTTTTTTCTTTTTTTTCATTTTCATTTTATTTGCACACTACGTCGGATTTTTTGAGCTTTGAAAGATAGGTACTCTGTGACCTTGATCGCGACACGGAGGAGTCCCTCACTCATGCCCCGCACCGTGAAAAGGCCTGCGCAGGCCGATTATTGAAATTGATAGACAAAGCTATAGACAAAGGAGACAAAAGAGATGTAGGGATTCTATTCGTGGAAGCGGGTAGTTGCGATGGACAAACGAGGTAGGTAATAGAATAACGAACAGCAACCCACGAGAGACCCGATAGTTAGTCCATCATTATCTCCCTTAGTCTATAGGAACCACCCATTTCAACCAATAGGGTCGCTCCATACTCCCTATGTCTTCTTTGTCTACCACTTTGTATAAAACTTCAATAACCAGTCCGCTGGTGGTATAAAAATGGTAGCAAAAAGCTCAGGTCGAATTTTAAAAATTCAAAGACAGCGGGCTCTTATAGAGATTTTTATTTATTGATAGCAGAATAATCACTTCTGCTGGAGCAATGGGTTTCTGCGTGAAACGAAGATTAAAATAAAACCTAGGCGAATCAAGGAACTCATAAAAACCCCTCAGTCACCATGTGTATAATGATATACGCACTTCGATCGGCTACATCCACATACATTGAGTCTTAGGGGGATCAAGAAATTAACAGTGAGTCTGAAATGATTTCAAATGGTATTCGTTGTTAAATGTATCTTTTAAGCAAAAGTACAATCTCGTAACTAATACTCCGTTACTCACACCGCAACAATGATGACAGGTTTTTGTTGACTCACGTGATGATTTCATGATTCTGAGTCAGGCAATTTGCGCTTATGTGATAAAATTCCCAATTTTTTTCAGAAATTGCTGAAGTTTTCCCCAAAGCATTTTTCTTTTAAAAAATGTCAGTCTCTTAGGCATTTGGATTGATTGATCGCCTTAAAAATATCAGGGATTTATGTTATTCGAATCGCTTTGACAACCGTGTATTTCGCCGCGGCAAACACGCACATATTTGACATTTGAAGTGCCCACGCTATGTGCGTGAATTGCCAGGAGGAGAAAGGTATTGTTTTTCCGACCTTTTCTTTTCCACACGTACGCTAATAACTGGAAACAAGGAAAACTCACGTTTTCAAATCACGAGCAAAGTGTACATATTTTTTTCTGTGATTGACGATTTTCTTGAGATCAAAAACTCTAAAGCAGGTTTTTCTTGAGATTACTTTGGTATAAAGGTACCTACGATTAGACAACGTTTAGCAGAAAGGAGCCAAAAGTCCATTAGAGTGTATTCAGAAGTGTGTAGTCTTTCCTTTTTCTGAAAAATACCCCGAAGTTTGAACAGTCTTTATTTTTTCACCAAAATTGTTTAGTTTTAAGTGAAAGTTAATAAGGTATTAAGCATAGTTAATTCCTAGTTTTATTGTCAATTATTTTTCCCAATATATGGAGAGAAGTTTAGGAAGCTTTCCGTGCAAGTAGTCATAGGAAGGACAATTCTTGCGAGCTTTAATGAGTAACCCATATCTAGCAACATGACCTTTGATATGAGACCTTGCAAGGGATTGCAATTATTTTCCACTGGAGAAAAACTACGAAGTATAAAAGAAAATAAGTTTTGCAAATTTTAAGGTGCGTCCGTGCCCACCTTGAAGTTTGTCAAAGTCATAGAAATGTGTTCTTTGTATTTTAATCTTTTTAGAGTCTCAAATTATTGGAGCCTCTTGCAATAAGAGTCCATTTAAAAAATCCCACTTCTATATTTTACTCAATCTTTGCAAAACTTGTCCTTTTTATGATGTCATTGTATCAACCACCTATGACTTATTCATAACGACGCATTTTTTTGGTTTATTAAAAATTGAATCTTTCCTCTTATGATTTTCCCAATTTTAACCTATACTCTTTTGAAAACATGACTCCTGAAAATTTGAAATTTCGAGGAAAAAATTTGGGAAACCATGTTTTTACGAAGCTACAACATAGATGTGTGTCCCCCAGGATTCAAGATCCTCAATGAATTAATGCAATGGAAGGTTAAATACTTCTTCAACCTCCCTCAGTCGCAATAAAAACCAAAAAGGACCTTCCTGAAGAAAGAAGCTGTTTAAGGCACGACTATGAATTAAGTCCCGATTTTACGTCGCACAGTGGATCGAGTCAAGTAGAGAGGCCGGGCATGAATTTTTTTACTAAAACTGCAAATTTTAATGTTTATTTCGTCACATTTCAAATTACAAGGGGAACTTGTAGCAAAAAAAACGAGTAAATCAATGGAACCACGTTTAGAACCTCAACGTTTCGTATAAACGGAGTTATAAGCTTTCAAAGTTTCCAAATTTTGTCCGATCTCTCCTATTGACTCGATCCATCGTGCGTCGAAGTAGGCCCAATCAATTTTGAAGGGGCACATACTGCCGCGCTAAGGAAGAACGCCGTATGAACCTTCAGGCGTTGCAGAATTTCCTTCGATAAAACGCGAATTTCCTGATAAGCTTATTAATATTTTCCTCCCAATTTTTCAGATAATTTTGTTCGAAATTTCACCTGAAGATTCTGAAAATTTTAAGGAAAAATATTCGTAACTTTCCTCAAAAATGAACATTTTATCGAAGGAAATTTGGCAACTCTCGAATGTTCATACGGCGTTCTTCCTTAACACGGCAGCATAGTTGCTCATGAAGCAAAATTCACGAGAGGGCGTACGCACTCAGCTCTGAAAATTCGATCGAAAAACACGCAGATCTAACGAGAGTGACGCAACACAAACAATGGCGTGAAAAGTTGAAAAGCTTTGCCTGTGACAGACATAGTCCATTGCCAAAGGGAGATGATTCATTTTTTTGCCTTTAAGGTCCGTGAATTCACTCGAAAGGTTCAAATGGTGGAGGTTGTCGCGTTACCGATAACCTGTGTTGTCATGTTTCTCATGACAGTTGATTGACAGTTGATTTTTGAATGTGCGATATTTACGTATAAGGGGCCTTTCATAAAGTACGTCACGCTGATGGAAGGGGGGGGGGGCGAGAGAGAATTACGCAAAGTCAAGTTTTATATGGTATATTTAATGGTGTATCTGAGAGGTGAAAATTCAAAACCTAGTAAGTGCCATCAAGTTTTGTCAGGATTGTGCGTGGTGTTTCTCGCTATAAAGGAACCTAAATGCTTCAATTTCATGAGTTCTTTATCGGGCTATTATTTCAAATGTTGGTATTATTACAATGACGAGCATTGCGCTCAAGCAACTTGATTCCTCCAAAAATGGAAGAAGCAGTGACACCATCTTAACTACATCTGAAGGCGCATACCAGATTTTGATTTTCTGCTCTTCTATTTGCTGAATTTCCAGCAGCTTATAGTAGGCTTTTAAGCTAACACACGGAAGCACATTCGCTGAGTTCTCTGACTCTATCGATAAGTGCGATTATTTCATTTCATTTCATTAAATATTTATTATTTTGTTATTTCAATTCATTGAATAATACATCTAATTTTTAAAATATAGAAATGTATAATGATATGTATACCCCCATGCATTTCAATTAAAATATGGATGCTTTGTTTCGACTTGTATATCATTATAACTCATTAAAAATATGGTCACGCTCTGCATAAATTAACAGTATATCATATCTGAAACACCTAATGCAGCCTAGACGAATAGACTAGCAGATAGACTAAAACTTTGCCGAAGGACTAATAGGGGGTATTCAAAAATGAAAACACAGGTGTTGGCCGAAAATAATATTGTTTTAAAATTTATTATTCAAAAAATAGACGGTTGACAGTTGTTGGAAAAAATATCGAGGGGAGAAAACGAAATTACTAAGTATCTAATCGCACGTGTATTAACAAAGAGAAAACATGTACAATTCCGAACGGTTATGACGACAGAATATAGGTGCTTTTTACGATTTTATTCAAGTAAACAAAATTAACTATAGGTAACAAGTCATGTAAAACTAACAGAGACGGCTAAGTTGTTAAAAATATTTGTAGACATTGCAATCGACGATTTATTATTAAGTGAAACGCTTTTCAGCTTTATACTCATGGATAGTCATTGCGCCGTCGAACCAAAGGCGGATCCAGCACTTTGGCAACATCGGATTACCTCCATTTAAACTTATGGTTAAATAGTCGATTCTTTTCGGAGCATCTGGCTCCTCCAAGAATCGATTTATTTCTATTGGTTTAAATGGAGAAAAACAATGTTGCCAATTTGCTGGATCCGCTAATGCGTCGAACACAGATCTTACGATTTTGACAAAAAAAATATATACCTTATGGGCAGGAAAAAACAACACATTAAGGACTTGAAGGGGTCAGAACCAGAGAAGATGGTACAATCTAGCGTTTCAAAGTTTTACTCCACGAGCTATGTATTTACTCCAAAACGCACTTGCTTTTCTCTCAAAATTATTCTTCTGGATTTTCTCTGTTATTTGACGAAAGTTCCCTCAAATGCTCACTTAGAGATCTAGCGAAAGATATGTACTTTTAAAGGATGTCTGTCATTCTTAATACGTTCAATTTCTTATAATACTGTGCAACGCCTCTATTGTGAAATAGTTGCTTCAGGCGCCGCCGCACGGCGGGCGGGCGGCCAGCGCGAAACGTGCATTGCCGCCTACAAACCTAAGTGGATACTTCAAGCATTGTGCAATGCGTGAAGTATCCACTTAGGTTTGTAGGCGCCAGTGAGCCTCTGCGCTGGCAGCACGCCGCCGCGCGCCGCGCCGCTCTGCTCTGTTAGGCTTTAATATTTATACTCGCATAGTCAGCGTTTTTTAACTCATGACTTTGAAATGTTTGCACACTCTGCATTGATTATTCTCATTTAAATTGATGGAAAAAAAATATGTATAATTTTATCAAAGGAGAATAATATTGTAATCTGTGTTTTTTAAATATAAAACTCACTATAAAACATTTACCCATTAAATATACAGGAATCATGGTTGCCAGGTAAAACTCAGCAACGTTTCACCGCAATCAAGTCCATCTGGCTTTGACCCCTTCATGCCTGTCATTTGGGCTGTGCATGTTTTCACTGACAGACAGAAGTTTAATAATTCCTAAAGGCGTTCGATTTGAGTCCATTCATGACACATTCCCTCTGCCTACTTTTTTCCTCTGGTCGGTCACTTTGTTTTATGATGATAAATCATTATTTCAGTGTAGAAGACTTGTAACTACAATGTTTTCGTTTCGATATAACACTAGCTAGAAAATTACACAGCGGTCCCATTGCTTCCTATGTCATTTGCAACTTTTGAAGTGTGATATCTTGCGTTCGGCGTTATGTGTCACTACCAAATTGCTCACCACTAAGCATATTGAGGGTATGGATGACTCAATTTATCCAAAAGTGTTGGTTACAACCCTTTGCTCCAAGCCGATGTAACAGCTTCATAAGAATCTTTCCTCCATGTTTGATAGTTTGATCAAATGAGATCTATGGTTTTGAAATTGTTTAAAAAATGCACTACTATCGATTAACGAGATCAGAATAACGAATCTAAGAAATTTCGCATAAGTATAAATATAATTTATGATTAGAGTAAGTATGTCATGATCATCGTCTCTCCGTTGAATAAACTCGCCATATCTATAGCGGTAGGCACCGTACATTATATTTTACCCCATTCTTTATACGAGGTCTGAGTATGGTATGTACTCACATCATCAAATGGACTATATTTTGCAATAAAAAACTACTACTTCTGGCTCATCTGGTAATTGTCACTTTTCTGCACAGAAAATCCATTGGAAATCCCTCGGAATATGTTGTTTCTAAAGTAAGCCTTACTGTAGGATTCTTGTTGCAAAATTTATTTCAATTGTGACTGCTAAGCGGAGAGGGACTTTGATGAATGAAAGCAGATTTTTCAGGATCTTTGTTTAGTTGAACCAATAATTTGGAAATTCAGTTTAGCGGAACTCATTCCACATTATTGCAAAAACTGAGTTGCAAGCGGTCAAAGACATTTTTGTGTTAGTGAGGCTTTAGTTGCACTATAATTCTGCGCTCTGGAGCCCAAAACAAATAGATAAAAACTGTACATTTTTTCTCTCTCATAAATGCTTTTTCCGCTTGTAACCCGTGAATCTTCATGCCTCCTGTTCAGTTTGAAATTTTTGGGCGTCTTTTTATTTATTAATATAACATGCTTGTAAATCGCTCTCTAGGAGTGATGTTAAAGTCAGTGGCTCGGCATGTTTTGCGATGTATCGATTGATATTCCATTCAAACCTATGAAAAAAGATCGATTATCAAGACGTTCTCGATGAACACCACCGTCGTAGCTTCTTTACTATAGCTTCAAATGGGATAACATCGAGAGTCGATTATCACGTCTCGCCACTGGTTAGTGTCTCAGTTGCAATTTTTAAGGCACTGAGGTCCCTTCCCCGTGATTGGTTACAAACATCAATTTCATTGCACTTTGATCGCTTAGCTTATGACTAATAAATAACCTTCAATTACAAAATGGAAATAAAAAGTAACATCGATTCACACAATTAAAATGGAGACATGTTAAAGCTCTATAAATGATCTGATCTGTGGAGTTTTGAAGTTTCCTCTCATGGTATATTTTCGTCGCTTCTCAAAAGAATCAATGAATTTTCAGAGATAAAGAAATTCATTTTACCAAAAGTTTCTACACAGGTCATTTCCCGCGAATTTTCAACAATAATTTGCCGAATACTTTTTTGGGGGAAATAAGAAATGAGAGGAACTATAATTAAACTTCTCGAAGCAGACAGATTGGTGTCACTTAACACTTAAGTCATTGCAAAAGTTTAGAGTGGAGAAAATACATGATCCAGAATCTAACAGCAATTTTTTAAACTAATTGTAATCTGTATCTGCTATGATTGTGTGTAGAATATGAAATAATAAAATCGCTCAGTAGAAATGACCCGTCTAAGTGTTTAAGAAATCTAATCATTAGATGAATAGCCATATCAGTTGATATGAGTCATTGTTTTCAGCAATGGTCACAATCCTCGAAGTTTTCATGCCTACCTAAATAATAAATTGAACACCTTCACCTACCGCCTTCATAGCGGTAGGTAGGCAAAGAAATCGACATTGGTGTTAGAATAGTTGCATTCAAATATATTCCTGCCGCTCTAGCAAATAACTAAACAATTCCCAAAGAAATCTGGAGTAGATGTTCTGTTCCTGTTAAACATAGCATTAATCTATTCGAATGCAACTATTCAAACACTTTCACACCACTATTGCACTATGTGACTATTTTTGCCTGTTTGCTGCTGTAAAGGTGAACACATTTAACGCTGCTAATCAAGTTTCTTAGATAGAAAAAATAAAAGTGCGTGTTTGCCTTCAATTGAACGATTAGAAAAAAATGACCGCACAAATTACATAGCTTAAGTTCAAAGATCAGCTGGCTGCTTGAAGCTCTGAAATCTGAGTAGAACCCTGCTCAGCCAACTTGGTTGCTAAGTGGGTATGCGTAACCCTATTGTTATCATATGGGCGTAAGTGCAGCAATTATGGTCGTTTAATTGACCTAGGAAGGTTTTTTAAAAATGCTTTGACATTGCCTACAGCAAGTTTGAAGAAAACCGTTTTGAGAATTTTTGCCCATACATGTGAAGGGTAATTTAAACAGAATGGTGGTTTCACGTTGAAAGAAAACTTGATATAGCTTTGACAAATTAAATGGTTAACACAAAAACAGATCATTTTACTGAGGCTACTACTGGCACAATAACTTCATTGGATGAACTTTTAGCTTATTGAGCTGAGAAAAAAGACCGTATGAACATTCACCTTTTGCCAAATGTCTCCTCGTAGAGAAAAACACTTTCCGATGATTTTTTCAGAGATTTTCATTCGCAATTTAATCTATAATATTCGAAAATCCTATGAAAAACATGGAAAGATTTGGCAAAATCCAACTTCTCACACGGTCACATTCCTCAGTCGGCAGTGTCATAGGTTCAATTTTTCCCCCATCCTCAACCATTCACAGCTAACTCATTGCGCTACTAAGCTTAAACCGTATCTCCATGACTCAACCGCCCAACTTTGAGACACGCCATCAGCTTCAATATGACATTTGAAAATTTCTACTAGGACGTCATTCCACCAGACAAGTCTCAAAGAGGGCATAGTTCGTTGCGGATAAAAATTCAAATAACCTTCAAATACTCACTAAAATTGACTAGAATCACCCCAAAAAGGGCCCTGTTCTCAACTCTAATAGAGACAATGGCTTAACTTGCCATCCTCCTAAAAACAAATTTTCTCAATTTTTTATGTAATTCTTGCACTTTTTTGCTAACGACAAGGTTAACCACTGCCTCTCCCACCGTCATACGAGCGGCTTACATTTATTGGGGAGCTGTGCACTGCAAAATACACGTTTCATTAAGAAAAAATAACCCAGTAATATCACCCGAAATTCTCAATATTTACCTAATTTTCATCGTGGAATTTTAAAAATTCATCATCTCCTGATAAAAGCACTGTTTTTCTGAGATTATTTCACAGGTTTCGTTTGCTGAATACAAAATTACCGGTAGAAATGATCGGAAACGTTGTAAAATTACCGGAAAATGATTGAAATACCGGTAATTGGTAACTAATGACAGTAATTTTATCGAAAATACTGGTAAAAACTGGTATAAGTAGTAAAATCACCGCAAAACGGTAGGATTAACAGATGATGGTAAAATTACCCAACACCAGGTATAAGTACCGGAAGTGTGGTAATTTTGCATCCGGCAAAGTTACGTTACAGGAGAAGAAGGCAACATTAACAGGAAAACCGTTAAAATTACCGAAAAAACGTTAATTGTACAAGGTACCACAAAATAACAGTTAAAATTCGTAAAATTCCTAGAAGCATGGTAAAATTACCGGGGACGATGAACTTATTGATTAATTCGGCGATAGGTAACAACCAACTGTAATTTTACCGATTTTCTCACAAAACACGGTAAAGCTGGTAGAATTACTAGAAGTATACGATAAAAATACCGAGGACAATAAAATGATTGGTGGATTCGACAATAGATAACTACCAACAGTGATCTTACCGACTTTTCAACAAAACACGGCAAAATTACCGATAAAACTTGGTAAAATCAACACAGAAACACGGTAAAATTCCCGGGCTTCTCGCTCAGCGCTCAATCGAATATGCAGATCAAAACCCTGAGCATGCAATCGCCTACGCTAGAGCCGCAACAACTGGTCGACGGTCCTTTCGTCTTGTTTTTCGTTTTCCGCTTTTTACTCTTGCTCTTCTTGGCTTTACTATCACAGACTCCGCCCTGAGGGATGGCCAGGAGGGAAGCAGCCGGGTCCGAATCCCCAGGGGCCCGGTAGTGGTCCAGCATGACCGACCGCTTGCTCAGCGGCACCGGCTCGAAGCTGAACCCGGAACTTGAGCTTCGCCTACTACTAATCTTACTAAGAATCTCGGTGGTCAAGCGCGGGCACCGCTGGGGTTTCTTGAAGATATTCCACGCGTTGGACTTGATAATCAGGGACAGTATTAACGTCTCCTCCGGCTTGTCGAAGAAGTCCGACTGCATCGGACCCGCCAGGAATTCTTCGGAGGTCATCAACAGGTACCGGCAGGTGAAGAGGAGTTTATCCTCCAAGACCTTACGTTTATTCTCCCGAGTGAGCTCAAGGTGGAGTTTTTTACACTCGGAATTGCACCATCGGCTCAACGCATTGAAAACCAAAAACTCCGACGAAACGCGCAAGGAGTCTCTCTCGAGGATCTCTTGCAACTCGGCTGAAGACAGATTCTCCAGGCTCTCCTCCATGAGGACGTCGTCGGCGTTCTGGTCTATGTACAGCAAGCAGTTGAACAACAAGGAGGAACAATAGTAGTCTATCACACTGAAGTAGTTGGTGGTGTCGGCGACGGTGTCACCCTCCGGCGAGGGTTCTTCCGCGTTCTCGGGGACGATGGACTCGCGGCTCCCGGATTTGGTAGGTGTGAGCGGGGGCGCGGTCGCCTGGTAGAGACACCCGTCCGTCCGGATCTTGACGAGGCTGTCCTCGCTCGAGTAGACGCGGAGGTGCTGGTAGACGCGCAGGACGCTGTCCACGCTCATGTGCTCGTCCAGGTACATGATGCACTTCTTCACCAGGTCGATGCACAGGTACTTGTGTGCCGCGTATAGAGTCAGGAGGGCAGTCGTGGCCGACTGTAGGTTTATCTCCTCCTTGTACAGGAACCTGAAACCGAAAACAGGTTTTTTCTTAAAGTTAGACAGAGGTTCTTTGGCCACTGCGTGACCTAACTTCCAGTCAATTTTTTGCACCCCTTACAGGTGTTTTACTCAAAATCGTCGAAGCAACCGTCGAGTTTGAACACAGAGTACACAGAGTCGTAATTTAAATGGGAGAGCTGGCGCCATGTTCTGCTCGACGAGTTCCGAGCCCGGTGTGCGCCGAGTTCGGGCCACTTTTTCGATACATTTTCGATCCAAAATGGCGCTGTGGAATACGTGGTGATTCCTATCTTCTTTGTTTACATCGGATGGCCGGGTACCCGTGTATCGCAAACAATCGATCATGTATCGAAAAAGTGACCTGGCGTCACTCAGGAGTCTTGGAATTCGGGACCCGGAAAATTCTTAAAAGTGGCGCCAGCTCACCCACTTACATTACGACTCTATGTACTCTAAGGGTTTACTCAAAATCGCCGAAGCAACCGTCGAGTCTGAGTAGTGCGTGATGTGATGATGGTCAATTTGGCTAATTATAATTCATTAATTCTTTAACATCCTGAAGTTTTGGTATTTTGAAATTATTAATGTTTTTTTAGTTTTTTGAAGTCACTGAAACGTCCTTAGAGTAAAATAATGAAAATAAGGTAGATGGAGGTTCAGGTCGTGCTGGATTCTGCCGCACCATATCTGGCACGCTACTCGCTAAGGTATAGAAGGTTCAAATGACGCAAGATCCCATGAAAATTTGTGGTCAGAAAGCGTGCCATATATGGTACGCCAAGATGTCAGCGGTTAACAACCAACCTTAACAATTTTCAACTAAAAGCCTTTTTTCATAAGCGAAATGGTTGGTATTTGCTATTGTATTTCTTACTATTTACAAATATCGATGGCTACAGTGCAAAACCTCGCATCCTCGTTCGTGGGTTTCAGGACATTTTGTCAACGATTTTTTTTTCCGCGCACCTTTTTTGTCCAGTAGTTTACACCCACACGTAAAATAAGCAACAGTGACTTGGTCCAAGCGTTATATTTTAGTCGGTATTTAAAATTATATTTACAATATGGAAATAAAAAATTGAGAGAGAAGGAGGTGTTGTTATGGTTGCTCATTTTCTAAATAAAATGTTATTACTTTCTCCTTTTGAATCATCTTTTTAAATTGTCATTGGTGAATATTTGGTTTTATTTCTAGTCTTAAAATTTTCGATGTACAATATACCTTATATATTTATAGGTACTTTTTTTTAAATCTTTTCTATACGAAATTATTACTTCATTTTGAAAACATTTATATTTTTAAAACGTGGCAAATATTTGTAAAATCTTTTCCAAGCGACATTAATCTCAATGAGCCGCAGTTGTGCCGACAGAAACTGCAAAAATGAATAAAAGAGGGGAAAAAAACCAAAAAGCACGCAATTTTTAGTTGTAACCTATTTGTACATCGATCTTTTAGAGTCAACTACGTCAAATTTCGAGCGTGTGGTTGTGCGTGCACTTCGCTGCAGCACAATAAAAGTACAAAATGTAAAAGAAAAAATTAAAGTGCTTTGGAAATAATTAAATTTGACACGGAACCACCAATATTTAAAAAACACACATTATATTATTATTCTCCTTTTATAAATTGATACATATTTTTTTCCCATCAATTTAAATGAGAATAATCAATGCAGAGTGTGCAAACATTTCAAAATCATGAAATAAAAAAACGCTGACTATGCGAGTATAAATATCAAATCCTAAAGCCGGGTTTTCCTCCAACTAGCGCGGTGGCGCGCGCAACGGCGACGGCGTTTTTGGGCGCGGCGCTGCACTAGGCATGAAATCAAATGCTCCCGGTTCCCTCCGAAATGACAGCGCGCGATGAGCACCAAGCGTCACCGAGCCAACGCTTGCGCCCAAAGACGCAGCACCGGTCCGGGACCGGTGCTGCGTCCTCTAGCGCGGCGCAAGGCGCCGCGCCTACTAATCAATAAATTTACTTGGTTGGTTACTATTCCTTTTTCTGTGGTTTTTAATATTTTAGTGTTTTGGGTTATAAATATTATCTTACTTATTAAGTTTAAGTTTTTTATAAATCACATGTATGTTATTATTTGGTTAATAATTTTATTGGGTTTGTTTGTTTATTGTTTTGTTTTACAATTTAACCCTTTTATCAGGCACTTTATTTATTAAGATATCGGGATGAGGCTAATCAATTCTAAAATTGCAGTTTAGCGTTATATTTCTTTAACTATTAATAATTATGAAAGTTTACAATAATTCATTTTTATTGTAATAAAAAAAAAAAAAAAAAAAAAAAAAAAAAAAAAACCGAGAGAGGAGAATTAAATACTATCAAACTCCTTAACCTAAATCAGTAAAAAAATCTTAATGAGACTATTAGCCTATTAGCTATGCTTTGTTGATTAATCAATGTTTTGATAAAGTACAACATTTTTTATGTTAATCAATTTAAATTTAGGTCTTTAAATTTATCTACAAAAGTTATAATTTTTATTTATGGTTTAAGAATTTCTGGATTTTCTGTTTTAAATATTCTTGAAACTTCCGGTCATCTTCCGCGAGGTGGCGGTTCACTAAAATGTGGAATGCTCCCTCGGTTGCTCTAGTTTGGAAGAGAGGGCTTGCACTGTTCCTGCCTTTCTCTTGGTGCAGTAGCAACAGAAGTAATAACTTTTGCCGTCTCAGGGCAAGATGGTAAAGAGCAAGAGCTTTTCTTTTTCTTCTATTATCCATTGGAATGGAGAAAAAAACACAGCGGAACGCATGTGCGAGCACACTAGCGATAGACGCCACACTGATATTGAAAAACACGAAAAACAGTGTGAAAACGCCGACGCTGTACTCAGCGCACGACGCCTGACAGATTCCGAGGAGAACAGAGCCGCGCCATTCGCGCCAGGAACCGCGTTTTTGACGCGATCGCCGTGCGCTGCGCCAGTTGGAGGAAAACCCGGCTTAACAGAGCGGAGCGGCGCGCGGCGGCGTGCTGCCAGCGCAAGAGGCCCACTGGCGCCTACAAACCTAAGTGGATACTTCACGCATTGCACAATGCTTGAAGTATCCACTTAGGTTTGTAGGCGCCAATGCACGCTTCACACTGGCCGCCTGCCCGCCCTGCGACGGCGCCTGAAGCAACTATTTCACGACAGAGGTGTTGCACAGTTTTAGACGAAATTGAAGGTACTAGGAATGACAGGCATCCTTTAAAAGTACAGATCTTTCCTCGCAAAATAAATCAAGACACTTATCGTACACAGGAAAAATCTAAGAGCCTTTAGCTGAGGCAAATATAGAGGTTCATCCGGTTCAGGTATAACAAGGTGGGAATTTCTTGAAAGATAATTAAGTCCTGGTACACCAAAGAGGTGTAGAGATTTTTAGTGAATTTTGTCTCATGGAATTGACGCTCCCCCATTTTTACCAAAACTCTCAACTATATATTATTCTCCGTTGGACCAAACAGACAAAACAAAAAAACAAGCAAACCCTCATTCTTCCAAGACATTATACATTTTCATCCAAAAACGTCGTGAGCAATTGTCGTTTGTATTTACATGTGAGCCAATTAACTTTGGGTCTCAACTGGCACGTGGACCAAAACTCCCGTGCCGAAAAAACGCGTGGACGTAAATTACTGGAAAAAACAGGTGCGCGGACAAAAAATCGTTGACGAAATGTCCTCTCCGTTTATTTCTCGAAATTTCTCTCTGTTAGCAGAACATTCTGTATTTACTTCAAACTAGGAAGTCTGGTTGTTTCTCTTCGAAAAATAAAATTAAAGAGGAAATTTTATAACACCGTGATGACGATACGTGATACTGCACTATGACTATCATATGAACTTGCGCGGCTCAATAAAGGAGTATGAAATGAAAAGTACCACGGGAAGTACCAATTACCAACAAGAGGTGGTTCGTTTTTTTTTTTAGTTGATTCAGTATATCCCGCATGATTACAGAGCCTACACAGGGCTTGAAACCTCTACTACGTACTTTTGAGAGTATTGAAAAGTTCATACCATCAAAAACTAAACATCAATATTTTCGACCCCAACCCGATATTTATGAGCCGTCCTGAGCAATTTGCATGAGCTTCCAGTGCTTCCTTTTTAAGACACATTTTGTCTGACTGTCACATATCGATGGCGAACTGCAGAAATGCGTATATCGGTTTGTGGTGTTGCAGACTTCCTGTCATACTTTATTTTCTACGTGGGAAACTACTGAACGTCATTTTCTGAAAATTTCAGTGGTTTTCCGTATCTTTATGAAGAATACTCTATGAAAATTTCAAGCCATGTTGTTGGTTCGGTGTTTTTTCAAAAAATAAAACAGTAGCGGAGACTTCGAAACACCACAACCGAGAGACGCATTTTGCAGTTTCGCCGCGTCTATGTGGGAAGTAGAGAAATGAATTTTCTGAGAATTGGCGGATCCAGCAAATTGACAACATTGTCTTTTCTCCATTTAAACCAATAGAAATATATCGATTCTCGGAGGGACCAGGTGCTCCGACGAGAATCGATTATTTAGCATTGGTTTAAATGGAAGAAATTCGATGTTGCCAAATTGTAGGATCCACCCCTGTTCCTGCGTGTGGCTTTACCTAAGTAGATTATCGAAGGCCCGTCCGTCGACATCCTTGATGGTGACCACGGGGCCCGGGGGGGCGAGAGAGCCCTCGAACATGGTTCGGAACACTGGGTTCACATGTGACAGAACTTTACGGTGTCCTGGGATCCGCCATGTGTCAGAATCGTAGCCAACCAGAAATGTGACGTCACTGTCCTCTTCCCGCTCGAATATTGGAGTTTGCCTGGAACACACAAAAAAAAGGTTTAATCTAGACCATGTAAGACTTGAACAGTTGAACACTCAGGATCCTACTATAAACATTAAACATTTTCAAAATTTCTCCTGATCAGAGCCGGATTTACCTACATGCCGCCCATGGGCCACCTGTATTTTGCCGCCCCCTTCTTATTCGTTTTGAAACATCAATAAAAACCATCGAGTGAACGTGCCGGAGGGGGAGGGGTGTATAAGACACGTTTACTCGTGTTGGATACATTTTTTGCGAAAGCCCCATCAACGCTACCAGCAAAATTTTACGGAACTTCGCGCGAAAGTTAAGTTCCGTAAACCTATCTCTGTGTGGACAAGGCCCTCCAATTATAAGAAATGAACGAAACAATTATGAAAGAACAAACAAAAATGTGGTTTAATAATTTTATTGTCCGCCCCCGCGCCGCGTTGACCGCATTGTGTTAGACGCAATGCGTGAAGTATTCATGCAGTCTTGTAAGCGCTAATATGTGTTACATGCCGACCGCCGCGCCGAGGACTTCTCCTTTACATCTCAAGTCCTCGTGATCATCATGCCTCTCTGCAGGCCAAATCGTGTGTTTGGTTTCTCTCTTAACTTGACTAATTAAAGTTGCAGTCTCTTGTATTACCGAAAGACGATAAAATTAGCAATTACTGTACTCTCACGAAAAATATATTTTGTCGCCTTTTCTCGTTGGTAATTTTCTTTTCTGAATCCGATCTTTTTAATACCTGCATTTAAAAAAATTGCAAAATTCGCCGCCATGGGCCGCGGCCCATGTGACCACCCTCTTAATCCGGCCCTGCTTCCGATGAGACACCGATTTCCTGAAAGACTCATGACTAGTTTTCTTTTGAGTTTCTTTTGGATCGAACTATATAAAATGAGACTTTCCATTTGCATGTAGGGCACGTTAAACTATAGGGCGTGTGTTGGCTAAATCACCAACAGCTAGCTGATTGTTGAAATTGACAGACAAAGCGATAGACAAAGAATGCATAAGAAGTATGGAATGGTCCTATTGGTTGAAATGTGTGGTTCTTATAGACTGAGGGAGAAAATTATGGACTGACTGATGGATCTCTCGTCTCTCGTAGGTTGCCGTTGGTTAGTCTATTACCTACTTCCATTGTCCATTTCAAGCACCTGCTTCCGCCAATAGGATGCCTTCATATCCCTTTCGTCTTATTTGTCAATAGCTTTGTCTATAAAATTCAACAATCAGCCCGCAGTACTATCGATACGACTCGTGAGTCCAACAACAACTTGTTTGCAGTCATCACTCTCTACGATCCACAACAATAAAATCACCTGTCAGTGTCGTTTTTTTGAAAAAAAAAATATATTGATTTCCTCAAAAATAAATATTATCAGTGACATTTTCGCAGTTGCAAATCCCTCCATTTCGTAGAGTCAACCTAAAGTTCTCCTTCAATATCATCGCATAGGCAAAAAACCTACATGGGAGCATGGATTGTTATATATACTTAAAAACATGCGAACTTCTTACATCTCATTTTGATTCTAAAACAGAAAACGTTGGGTGAATAAATTTATAAATTTGTTTTTTGAACGCCTGTCTTCAGATTTGAAGCAAAGACTACAAACCTACCGAAAAACACAAACAACTATCTATTCGAAAAAAGTACAATTATTTCCCTCCGTGTTTTGATTGTGAACCAATGAACGATGTGTGATACAATCGGCAGGTATGATCCTCTTTAAGTTTGCCTTCAATATCATTGCTTAGGCAACAAACCTACAGGGAAGCACGAATAGTTATCTCTTCGAAATCATACAATTATTTCAATTCAAAAGATGATTGTGGACCAGTAAACGATGTGTATCGCCTTCAATTTCTCCTTCAAATAATTTTGGAAACATCTCTAGCGTAAATGCAAAACATAGTACTGCCGCGCAAAGGAAATAACGCCGTATGGAAATTTGAGAGTTGCCACATTTCCATCGATGAAATGTTCATTTTTTAGGAAAGTTATGAATATTTTCCCCTGAAATTTTCTGACTTTTCGGCGAAATTGCGAGCGAAATTATCTGAAAAATTGGATGAGAAATATTCACAAGTTTACCAGGAAATTCGTGTTTTAAGAAAAAGGAAATTTGGCAACGCCTAAAGGTCAATACGGCGTTTTTCCTTAGCACGGCAGAGTAGCCAACCAAATAATTTAGTCACACTAACCGACGTTCGCTCGCATCGAGACCTACGTTTAGTCATACGTTGACTAAGCGAAAAGCGGCTAAATGAGTCATGCTCGGCCGAAGTTTCTAATTTTAATCCAAGTCCAGAGTTCTATGCTACCGTGCCAAGAGAAAACGCTGCAAGTGTGATTGTACGTTGCTTCGATTGTGCAATTTCAATTTTTCGGAAAACCCAACGTACATATTATAATTTCACAGACTCAGGTTCGATGAGCCTTTACTTTTAAAGATTTCTTTTCAGTCGCTGGCAACACATGCGTTTAATTCTTTTTCGATTCGACGTAAGTTCAGTTTTGAGAAAAGCATAACTCCTGACGTAATTTATAAATATAGTATCGTCAACTTACTCGTTGCTCAGTGGCACATTGTTGTTGGGTTCTGGAGCACTACCGGACATTTTCTCCGATCAATGAATATTACTATGAATTCAATGATTCCATGGTCCTTTTTGATGACGCCTCTCTGAAACATAAACATATAATCTGTTAAATCAATACCGCAAAAATGATGTTTTGGTGTAGGCAATAGTTATCGAAGGAGTCTCAATGAAAGAATACATGTAACAAAATAAAGAGGGGGAGGGGGAGAGGGGGAAGAAAGAGAGAGAAATACTGGTACTGGTACTGGTACTGGTACTTGGTGAAATAATAATTCAAGAAAGGCAAACAAGTCTCTTTAAAATTGTTCTCTCCATAACCGAGGAACTGACCTCCTTCTAGGGGCGAAACTAGGAACTTTTTGTGGCGGGTAAGGCAGAAGGACACCTTTGTAAAGGGAAGGGTCTAGGTGACACTAAAAAACATTCTGTTAAGGGAGATTTGTGGAACTGCAGTAGCTCCAGGAGCTATGGTGGAATCGTGTAACCTCGTAGAGAGGTCCGGAGGCCTCCTTTGGAAATTTTTAACAAATTGTGTCGTCTCAGGCGCGATTTCGAGCTATTCTTACCAACAAAGTGATCTAATTGAAATTTCAAGGTCAAAAATATGTCACACACTTATTTAGAAATCCCTCACATTTCTTGGAAAGGGGATATGGAGATTTCTGGGTGAGGAGCCCCTTCAGCCACAAACCAGTTCTGCCCATGCTTCCTTTACCTCCTCCCTCAGCCCTTATCTCGCACACGAAAAAGCACACGCGCTTTTTAGATCGGCCAGGAACCCAATATTGTGGATTTGTTTTATATGCTGAGGAGACTTTCGCTTCCGTTCTCATTCCATCACTCAAATTTAACAACCGGATGAATTCAATATCATGACTGTCATACTAAGGAAGAACGCCATATAAGCCTGCGTACGTTGCCTTTATTTCGGTAAAATCCGAATTTCCAGGAAAACATGCGA
Source organism: Bemisia tabaci (assembly GCF_001854935.1). NCBI lineage: Eukaryota > Metazoa > Arthropoda > Insecta > Hemiptera > Aleyrodidae > Bemisia > Bemisia tabaci. The sequence goes on from NW_017547090.1 coordinate 885,568, forward strand.
TTATTTATCAACCAATTTTTCAAAGAATTTTCTTCGTAATATGATCTAAATTATCTATCATTACTGTATAATCACTGTCCTCATTATACCTATATTAAAATCCCCTCTTCAGGGGGTGCCTTATATGATAAGGATATCAAAATGTTACACCTTTCTTTTTAGGTGAAATAAGTGATAAAGTTTAGAATTAAGCTCTAGTAAGCTAAAATTCAATTGGAAAACATTAAGGTTGAAATATTTATACACATATTAATCATCAGGTCTGGTACACATCTTATGTTAAAAGAGAAATATCAGATTTTTCTCAAAAACTGATATTTAAAAAGGGAAAATTTGGCAACTCTGATGTTCATACGGCGTTTTTCCGTAGCATAGCAGAAGAGGCCATGTCTTTCAATCACGTTGAATGAATAGAAAGTAGTCGGGGAACTAATTAACAGGTTAGTGAGACGTAGTATTGAAGAATGGCATGGTGTCCCTCCCTGCAGTCGAGGGATCAAGGTCACGGAATGTAGGTCATACGGAACCCTTGCCGAGCCGCGAACTGGGTCGATTTTCAGCGAATGGTTCATTCAAGGGAGGGTGCAATGGTGCATGCACGAGGGGAACGCCTGCTCGGAAGGGCGAACTTTTCATTAATGGTGCACTCTCTCGGGGGAGGAACCCTCCCCCACCCCCCTTCACTCCCCTCTCCCTCTCTCCCGCGGGCCGAATGACGAATTGACCCACTATTCCTCCGTCCTGGGAAGTCCGGTTCCAACCGACTTCGAATCTTAGACGTCACTGAACATGGAGTCCCTTTCATTGGCGGATCCAGCACGCCGGATTTCCTCCATTTAAACTTATGGAAATGTATCGATTCTTGGAGGAGCCAAGTGCTCCAACGAGAATCGATTATTTAGCATAGCTTTAAATGGAAGAATTCAGTGTTGCCAAATTGCTAGATCCGCCTCTGGTCCCTTTATAGAGAGAGTGGAGACAACGCGGTTTATGGATGTCACAAACGGGAATAAAGGTTACACACATCGGCTATTTTTAGTTATCTTTGATCAACCCATTCCTGAATTCTTATTTCCGTTCCCTCTCTTATTCCATTTGTTCCTTGCCGTACCCCCAATTCCTCGGTCCGTTCCAGTCTATAATATTTACAAATTGATGAAAATGTACTCTTCATCCCCGTTTGTGACACTGTGAAGGCCTAAAGTACAGGAACCGATCAGAAATTGATTCGCATTGTCTTTACTTTCAGTATAAAGAGACTCTAACTAAACACAGGATCAAAAGAACACGCTCTCACTTTTCCCAACTTTTAGAAAATCGCATGACTTTTTCGGGGCATAGTGATTTTATTTGAGCTGAGGGGCCCCTCATAAAACAAGGGACACTCTAGAGGGAGGGAGGCCTGCGTTACGGAGCCGTCCCTCAGTTACGTAACGTACTTTTTTGGCATTTTTGAACAATGCGTTAAGTAATTTTTTAGGGTGCAGACTCGTGTCATGGGTGCTTGGGAGAGGGTGGGGAGAGTAACAAAATACGATTTTCAGCGTTACGTAATTTATGGCGGGTCTTTAAAGCTTAAATCACAACGTCGGATCAATGTGATTAGACCTAAAAAATTGAAATTAATATTTATAATATTGATAATATTTTGTGGATTTCGCAGATGCGAAAATCGATTCTGCCTTCTTTATCTTGTAGTTTACACACTTCTTAATGAAGACTTTGGAAAGCGATTCCTTTAAGTTTCAGTCGATTATTCGATTTTTGGAAAATACTGCCGGCCTCAAAATGTCCACTCCTACCTCATATTTTTAGAACGGTATCACTGGACTTTTTTGTACCCGATCTTCGGGGAATGTTCTTGGAAAGCCAGAGGAAAATCACACACAATTCTACAGTATAATAATGCGATACGTAAAAAACAAACAAAAATAATATTGTCTCTTATATTTTACATGTTTTGTTTTTCCTGTCAGCAAACATTAAAATGCAGATCCCATAGTAGAAAACTACGCCCTACCAAGATTCTCTAACCAATAGTAATGTGGTAACTCCACTCTGCCTAAGTATCTTACCGAATCATGCCCCTACTCTTTTGATTTATAGTGACCATGAACTATAATAGGGGGACAACGACTCCCATTTTCCAGATAAAATGCCAGAGGAATCTTGCCAACAAATCGAAGTGCTTCATTTGCAACGAAAATGCCACCAGTTTTGTTGGCATGAAATTGAGATAGCATCGTCTGCTGCATTAAGAATTAACATTATACGGAACATACATTGCCACGTTGGTGGATTTTGAACACTTATATCAAGAATGCAGTAATACATAATAAATGTTGCTATAAAAGTCTCTCCATTCTCCATGCAATCATGTCTATCTCGTATTGAAACTTCGCTTCTCTCTCTTCTCCCAGTGATTTTAAAGTCTGACAGGAAGTATGCAACGTTGCAAACGCACAATAAAATACTATAAAAAAAAAAAAGTTGCAAACGGAGATGCGTGGTTTCGCACATAAAGAATTAGTTTGTCCCATTACGTGGATCCTCCTCAGTATTTTTATTATTACTCGCACGTGACTATCTACAAAAAAAGAAACCTCGGTATTGAAAGAGTTAAAATTGCACTATATTTTGCAACAGGGAAGTGCTATTTTTGACTCATTTATGAAAGCTACCATCTTCCAAGGACCAATCTTTCCAAATGAAACTAATGGCTCATAAGTTGTTTTTACACAGAATCAGAAACAGCAGTTCTTCATTGCAAAATATTGCCAAATTGAGGTATTAAATTGCTATATTGCTATTATTATATTGGTTCTAAAAATGTTTTTCGAACATTCTGACATGAAAACCGAAAAAATTCATAATGATGCGAGGTTATAATAAAATGGTTTAAAGTTTGGAGTTAAAATATGCGCAGGTTTAAAATGAGCACTTGCAATTTTAATGTGCCTTTAAGTTCAACATTTTATCGGGCTAAAATGCAGTGATACGCCGTCTTTTGTCTAAAAATAAGTTGAAGGGGAAGAAAAAACGAAATCACTCGCATCTTAACTTTTGGGATACTTAAGAATACTTTTTCTCTGTTTAAATTTTAGCTTTCAAAGAATCAAAGCAATCATCTTTGCAAAACATGTTACATTAGCCAAACTTGCCCTGGACGGAGTTAAAATCCTCCAAAAAGGACAGCAGCTTAATTGGTATTGGTGGTATTATGAAGGCAATTAGTAATGAAATTAGAAAACAAACTGCATAAGTTTTCATGACTTAAACATGCATGAACTTTTTTTTCAAACTCAATTTCAAAAAAGAAACCCCAACCTTTTCCAACTAATAAAATAGTACAACCGTTTCCTTTGCCTTCCTCATTAATAAGAAATGTCAAATAGAAGTATTGGTAGATTAATTTGGGGGAAAAAAATTGAAGGGGAATATTGACAGCCTGTTTTCAGGACATACTCACGTGAAAAAAAACAAACAAACAGTTCAATAACCATGCTAAAACGAGTAGATAAAACGTTGTTCAGTTTATGTAAGAAGGCAGCCATCTCCCTGTAGGAGTAGCGCCTATTGTCTGGTTCGCACGCTGAATATAGGAGGCATCGGTGCGTTGTTGAGCGGTGCTTAGAATTTTCCGCGTGTCGCGCAATTTTCAGCAATCGATGAGGACCTCAAAAGCCATTTAGCTCGTATAAACTTTGCGAATTTACTACCAAATTGGATGATGAAATCTCAAAAATATGAGATTACAGTCGTTGGGAAACACACTTTTACCTCCATATTCAGCGTGTGAACCAGACGTACCGAAAGTTATTGAACGCCACTTTACCTATCTGTTTAAGCGCGTGTTTATGAGGCCTAATCTCGCAGTGTACCTGCTTTGATCGACAAAATTCTTACATATTCTAATAAATAAAGAAAAAGTACCGTCTTTTCTTATTTTAATTCGAAAAATTGTAGGACGCACCGACCGCTGTCAAAGTTTATCTCAAAAGTTGTCTTTGCGTAAAAATAATACTGTTACTAAGAATATCTTTAACGCTACCTTAGGCGGTCTTAACCTTTGGTTTTTATTATTAATATTTTTAACTTTAAATGATAGCCGAATACCTACACTATTCCAGTAGTCTAAATTATTTTGGAGTAAATACGAGAAATAATACAGTTAAGAAAAGGGAAGAGTTAAGTAACACGTATTGCCGTGACACGGGAAAGAGCCGTAAGTGCAAATCTTATGAGCTACTGTTAGCATATGCTCTTATGGGTCTTGAGGCTCAACCCAGTGGGCTGATTATTGAAATTGATATACAATCCAATAGACAAAGAAGGCAAAGGGAAAATAAAGCGGTCTTATTGGTGGCGATGGTTGGTTGCAATGGACAAAGGAGGTAAGTAATAGACTAATAACTAACGGCAACCCGCGAGAGACCCTATAGTTAGTCCATCATTACCTCTTAGCCCATAACAACTCTAACCAACAGGATCGCTCCATTTCATCGTCGTCTCCCTTGTCTATAGCTTTGTCCATCAATTTCAATAATCTGCGCGCAGAATGTACTTACCGTTCTTTTCCGCAACACGGCAGAGCAGATGTCAATTTAAATGAAGAACTTACACGTTTAGAATATTTCTCCAGTGTGACAAAATTGTAATTTTTACGTACTCCTTTCTTTTTAACTAATTTTTACAATAAATTAAAACCCGATACGGGACTTTTCTTGCGCAACTGCCCTTACGCGACTTTCTTTTGGGTTCATTCCAATGATTTTATGTATTTTGTTTTATTAAATATCATAAATTTTTCAAAGTCTGGATTATCAGCATCGGATCTCACCATAAGTGCTTAGAATTCAAACGAAAAATGGGGCACACGATGGTATGAGCACACAATGCACCACATGCGAACAAATTGAAGAACAATGCAGTTTGAAAGAGAAAAATTGTTTCCGAGCTAAAAATCGTGGCTAAAATATTTTTATCTCACCACGTTTTTCCCACTTTTTTCGGCTTGTCCGCGACACTGATGGTGATAAATTTTATCACTTTTGTCGCCAAAAATACGTCACGAATGAATAGGGCGAGCTTGACCGAAATAATGTACTTGATGATAACTACGGCGCATAGTAGGTAATGAACATATCAAATATCATCGTTCACTTTTTATCTTATTTAAGTATTTATTATTTTTCTCATTTTTTACTGCATTTATTTATAATTGCGAGTAGTAGGGATATAAGTTTTAAGGTGCGTCTTCCCTTGAAAAAAACTTTTAGGGAAAAAATATTTTACGCATTTTAGATACAGATATTATAAAATTTCAAAATCTTTTGATTAGTCCTACGTTAAAAAGCACAAACCCACGATCAAATTCACTCATCAAGAACTAAAAGAAAGTAACATGTTCAAAACAAAACAACCAATGATAAAACATGTATTTTCAATCTACTTTCACATGTACGATATTAACAGAGCATAAATACCTCCGTAATTAGATGGTGGTAAGTAGGTGAAACTCCCTCCGCTGGTTACAACAAAATCCAATGATGTTAAACACGCTACAACTAATTTCCTATACCCTGTTTCTCTGAGTTTAAATTGAAATACAACTACTAAAAATAAAATTATCTAAAAAAAAAAAAAACTGAGCAGAGAAGACCGTCTGCTATTTAACCTAGATCTAACGGTCACACTTTGTTTACTTGTCGCGAGCAACTTGCGCCTTGCGCAGTGTGGATACCAACCGCATTGATTTTTCATCGGCGGCGCTCGCGGTGGCGCAGACGCACGGGTTGCCTACCCACGCGGCTCGTTATCAGCAGTCGCGAGCCGTGTGTTCGTCGTCTCTTCGGCAACCAATGCTGATGACGTCACTGGACCACGCTTCACTGCGCGCGAGCCGGGATCCCGTGAGTTTGTGCAAGCGACGGCTCTGCTTTCATTGGACGGGAATTTTTGTGTTTCACGGTTCAATGTTCGCACGTCATGACCGGCTGCCGCTAGTTACGTGCGCTCTTCAGTTTGTTCCCCCAACCCTCGTAGCACTGGGGGAGGTCTCCAATGCGCCCTTCCAATTTTTTGTTTTAAACAGGAAAAACGGACGAATTGAATATTCCAGCATGGTGTGGGGTTGTCCGTTTGTGAGGAGTATGCAAAAACTGAAATAAAAGTATCTGTTATTGACAAACTCAAACAATCACTTAGGTGTTTACGGCCATAGATGTCAAGGCACCGCTTTAAAATAAATGTATATTTCTACCACTCGTTTCAATCAAATTCAACTTTATTATAATTGAATGTAAGTGATTGTTATAGAGGTGAGCGGATTTAATTGGAATCATCCCGGCTGCGTTTTTTGTTGCTGAATTTGCCCTCGTGTATTATTTCCTCAATGCTTCGCTCCATTGATGTAAGGGCGTATCCGTGTTTCCACATGAGCCCCGGTATCATGGAATTTTACATAGCCCAGGGCTCACATAAAAATTGAGGTATGCCCTTAGTCAGGAAAGCTACAAAATGAGAGCCAATTCATCGAATGCTCTGAAAATCTCAGTAAAACCCCCGATTGTGAAGGACACACTGACAACATTCCAAAGGCGTAGCGTGCTCTGCGATTAATCGATTGGTCTGCAATTTTAACCTATGGAAAAGGATCGACAAACTGGGTGTTCGCGACGAGCACCTTAATAAATCGATTCTTTACCATAGCTTCAAATGGGTAAATATCGATAATCGATCATTCACACTTCGCCACCGCAACATTTCAAGTTTCAGTGTTTATGCTGCTCCGTTATCTATTTAAAAATAAAACATCAAAGAAAAATAGACAATGCCTGAAACTGTCGGGCTGATTCCATTTAGCTCCAGTTCATCTAAGATGACTGACTCCACGATGCCTATCAATCTCTGTTTTGCCTCATAAATTTTTTTAAATCCAGAATGCAGCGGTCGAATCTCTCAATTCGAAAACGACCCAACTCGGGTTTATTACGATGTTCCCTTTATTTTTGCTTAGAAACACTCCTGATCTGTCTGTTATGCTGTTTCAATCGTCTCCTGAAAAATTTCATTTTCCCGAGAAGAGCCGTTTCCGAACTCAAAATTCAGTCACAGGTGTTCTCGCTGTGCTGCCGTGCTGAGAAAGAACGCCGTATGAACATTCGAGAGTTGCCGCATTGACCCGGATAAAACGTGTATTTTTAAAGAAAATTATGCGCATTTTTCCTTGAAATTTTCAGACGTTTTAGACAAAATTGCGAACAAAATTTGTAAAAAAAAAAATTGAAAAAAAAATAGTGACGGTTTTCCTAGTTAGTTATGTTTTTATTGAAGGAAATATAGCAGCATCTGAAGGATCGCGCGGCGTTCTTCCTTAGCACGGCAGTGTGGACGTCAGATTTCATCGGAGGTTACGTGGCGATTACGTTCATGGAGCGGAGCGCACACGCGCACAGGCCGCGCGCAGACTCGCGCCGGTGAGCGGTGTTCGTGGATGCGCGTTCTCAGCTGGAGCGCGACTCACCTGTCCGTTTCAGCGGTTTCAGGCTGGCGGGACCTGCTGCCGGCTCCTGCTCGCCTGCTACCCGTCGATCCAACACGCGTAACCTTCGTCCTTGACGGCCCTCCAAGGGGCAACTTGGGAATCTCCGTTCACGCAACCACCCATTCCATCCAGCGCCTGGCATGGCGCCGCGACGCGAGGCCACGCCGCACAGTGGATCCAGTCAATAGGAGAGGACGGACAAAATTTGGAAACTTTAAAAGCTTATAACTCCGTCTATACAAAACTTTGAAGTTCTGAAAGTGGTCCCTTTGGTTTCCTCGTGCAATTCTCGTCAAGAAGGACCTCTCAAAGTTTAAAATGTGGCGATACAAACATACAATTTTGCAGTTTTAGTCAAAAATTTCATGTGCGACCTCTCTAATTGACTCGATTCACTGTGCGCCGCACAGTAGATCCAGTCAGTAGGAGAAGTCGGACAAAATTTGGAAACTTTAAAAGCTTTTAACTCAGTTTTTACAAAATTTTGAGGTTCTAAGAGTGGTTTTATTGTTTTTTTCGTGAAATTTTCTTCTAGAATCACACTTGAAAGTTTTAAATATGACGAAATAAACATCAAAATTTGCAGTTTTAGTTCAAAATTTCATGTCCGACCTCCCTGATTGACTCGATCCACTGTGTGTTGCCGATACGCCTCGTGGGTTAAGCGCCCGTTAAGAGCTCCGCTGTTTCATCCGCGTCCATCGTGTAAACGGAGGGTATGGATTCGATCGACATGAGTCGATTCGAAAATGGAACGTGAATCGGTCGTCGTGAACCGATAGACACCGATTCGATCGACAAATAATTAAAAACCGGTGACGATACGATCGAAAAATAAACCCGTGAAATGAACGAGGCGATTTGATCCACAAAATTCGATCAATTCACGAGTTTTTCGATTTATTCACGGGTTTTTAGATCGACTCACATGGTTTGCCGATTGACTCACAGAGTTTTCCGATCAACTGACGGGGTTTGTCGATCATCTCACGGGTTTCTTCGATCGATGCACGGGTTTGTCGTTCGATGTACGGTTTGTCGACCGATTCACGGTATTGTCAATCTATTCAAGGGTGTTGAACAATCCACAGTTGTCGATCGGTTCAAATTCTTATTGTTCGATCGATTTATGTCGATCAAATCGGCACAGATTTTTTTTAAAGAATTTGTCGATTGGATCGGTGTCAATCGGTTTGCGTCAATCTATTTACATTTTTATTTTTCGATCGAATCCATACCCTCCTGTGTGAACGGATCCTCCGGTCAGTGGGATACCCTACGTCATGCAAATGAGCGAGTAGGAGAGGTAGCGTATTTTCAATGCGAGTTCATCGAATTATCGATGAGTTTGAAGAACTTTAGAAAATCAATGATTTTCCAAAAATTTGAGAGAGGCCGTAGTTCCGATAGAAAGTACCTTTGGAAAAATATTCTCAGAAACAAAATACCTAATTTTGACTCCAGAAGTACGCCCCGGCAGTCTGGTGGTTATGTTGGAAAAACGAAAAATCGCCGCTCGTCTATTGCTTTTATAATTCTACAATACGTATTTTGATGAATAAAATTTTCCTAAAACAATATAACAAATGGAAATGTTAACGTGTAAATAGCGAGTATTTTGGAACGTGGTAAACAGGGCCGGATTCACCTACTTGCCGCCCACGGGCCGCCTATACTATGCCGCCCCCTTCTCATTCGTTTTGAAACTCAATAAAAACTCGAACGTGCCAGTGGGGGAGAGGTGCATATGTCAACACTACTAGCAAAAGTTCACGATACTTTGCGCGAAAGTTAAGTTCCGTAAACCTATCTCTGTGTGGACAAGGCCTTCCATTCACAAGAAATGAACAAAAAAATTATGAAAGAACAAACATAAATGTGGTTCAATGATTTTAACTTCCGCCGCCGCCGCGCCGCGGAGACCGCACCGTGTTGGACGCAATGCGTGAAGTATTCGCGCAGTCTTGTAGGCGCTATGCGTTTCACGCTGACCGCGATGACCGCACTGTGTTTGATGCAATGCGTGAAGTATTCGTGCAGTCTTGTAGGCGCTAATATGTGTTACATGCCGATCGCCGCGACGAGGGCTTCTCCTTTGCATCTCAAGTCCTCGTTATCATTTCTCTCTAAGTAACTGCCAAATTGCGTGTTTGGTCTCTCTCTTAACTCAACTTATTGAAGGTGCTGTCTCTTGTATCACTAAGAGACGACAAAATTAGAAATTACTATACTCGCAGGAAATTGTCAGATTTTTTTGCCTTTTCTCGTTTGTAATTTTGTTTTTATAAATCCGATTTTTTTTATACCTACACTCTAAAAAATTGCAAATTTTTGCCGCCCCTTAGATTTGCCGCCATGGGCCATTTACGGCCCATGTGGCCACCGCCTTAATCCGGCCCTGGACTTGTAAATTGGAAGAGTATGGAGGAGTGGGAGCTACTGCAAAAGCTCACTCATTTATAAGTATTATGTTTTTCCTAAGTAAGGCGGTGTGTATTGTGCAACTGAGGGTAGAATCTTACCACAATTTCTCCCGATGGAAAAGTATCGCAGGCGCCATTTCAATCCAAATTAAGCTTCCAGTCAAAAGAAAAAATTCCCAAATATTGTAAAAATTGTTAAGATACTTTTGTATATGAAATCATTCCAAAACTGTTTTAGAAATTATTTTTAGGTATGTTCATGACAATATTATCTCAATAATATACAAACTTTTCAAAAGTATTTTGAAAATGCAGTAACGTTGATATTAAATAAACAACAAAATCTAAAGTTTAATAACAATGTTCAAAGTAAGTCTACACGCTTTTAGCAGTACCTTGAAAATAATTTGAAAATACTTCTGAGGATCAAATTCTAAAACTTTACAAGGATTAAATATTTTGATACGTTCTTAAATTATAATAAATAACATTTGCTTGCTGAAAAGGACAGCAAGAAAACAGCATCCCTCTGGAGCTGTAGGTTGCGATAAGTGACAACAACAACGCCTGGACGCAACAATTCGTGATTGATGAATGTCCTAATTGCATACTCGACAAACTGAAGGCGCACTGGCTAGCGTTGTGTTATTTGAAGCGCGCACAGTTCTACACTTGATCCAATGCGATTTAGCACTCTTGAATGAATGTGACGAATAACGAACAACTGAAATGATCCAAGCAGAAAAGATTCAAGTTTTTTGGGGGGAGAGGGGGTGAAGGGTACGCTCAATAGATGCTTGCAAGAACTTATAAGTACATCTGTGCAGTTTGTTCCTCTCTCTGAATTGATGTCACCGATAGGAGATCTGAGAAAAAATCAATATACTAAACATTGATCCAAGATACCAAATGCTTTTCGACGCATTTTCACCTTTCTTGGACAAAAATAACAAACAAAAGTTCTGCAGTTTATTAAAATTAAAATTATAAAAGAAAACGTTATTATCTTTGAGAAATAAAAAATAAACTCTACAACAAGCTGATTCCCTGTTTTCAAGTGACTTGGCTTTTTTTACTAAATTCAATACAAAAGTAGACTACTTTTCTCGCATTATTATTATCATCTAGCTCTACCATTCCTTGAAAATCCCGAAACTCATATTCTGTTTAGGGGATTTTAGAGCACATATACTAACAAAGTTCATGTCATAACAAATAGGAACGGCTTTGATCTTTTCTGCATAGTTAAGTGCAGCCTTATCTCTGAATATCCACTTGTGAATGTCGTTAAAATGTTTTTACTCGTAAATACGAGCCTCTTTGTAACTTTTCGATGCAGGAACGTATAATCAGTATATCGATGACTCAAGTGTGAAAACACGTATCTCGATATGCTATGTTGCAGACTTCCTCTCATTTTCAATTATTTTTGTTTTTGAAAAATCAATGTAATTCCTTGAAAACTTCCTTGATTTTTCTTCTCTGTTAGCAGAGTAAGTATTCTGTACGAATTTCAAGTTATAAAGTTGGCACCTTTTTTTTTTTGGAAAAAAATATAATCGGAGCGGAATTTTAAAACACCGTAATGGAGATACATGATTTCTCGCTTTAGCCATCTATGTACTCTATATATCGCTCCTAGCTTGAGCTATATCAGAGGGCGTGCAATTTTTCAAAATTTTGTTACTTTTTCCTTCACTTTAAAATACGTCAAACTCTCTACTATGACCTCAGCCTGCCCATCAAAGTTTATGAGGAGAAGGCAAACAGCCTGATTGAAGCGGGATTACGTCCATGCATGCTTGCAAAAAGCAGCCAATTCGAGGATACGGTCAGGGAGGTAGCATGATTTTTCAGCTGCTCAACACGAAAAATGAAAATGTCATTCAGACTGACATTAATGCGGTAATGGCTCTATTACGAACTTCAGATAGGATAAAAACAAGTGTTGCTTTTTGATGAAGTTGACTCATGCGTTCAGCCAATGCACTCATCGTTATTTAGACTTATCTGCTTTTAACGGGACTGTTGACGGGTGGGGAAGAAGGGGTGTGCTCGTCAGTCGAGGACCGTAAGAATGAATGGGAATTATAAAGCGCCAATGACGTCAGCGGCGAATATATACGATATACGATATACTATATTTGTCAGAAATACGTCCATTTTCGAGCCACCTTGTATTTTTTATAAAAAAAAAGGCCTTTTGTATTTGCTCTAACTAGAATTTACAACATGCAGACTCATTGAGGGCTCAAACCCAAATCCCTCAGAACAGCATTTGAATTTTTGTTTTGTCAGGGGTCCTATTAGAGGCTGCGGTCTAATTATTGAAATAGATATAGATAAAGCTACAGATAAAGTAGAGAAAGACAAAATGCACTGGAAAAAAAACACATTGGATCTAGAGTCCAGACTCTTGAAAACAATGACAAGAAAGAACACTCTTGATTCAATCAGATTTTTGCTTAAATCAAAAGGAAATCCGCTCAAATTAAGAGGCTTGGTTCTCGATTTAATCAAAAATCCGATTGAAACAAGAGTATTTTTTCTTGTCGATGTTTTTAAGAGTCTGGACTCTAGATCCAATGTGTTTTTCTTTCCAATGTGGTGTACACATTGGCTGAGAAAAGTTCTATAGACGATTACTATAGATACTGAGTTTGGACGTAAAGGGAAAGTGGTGAACTAACTATACTATAGGGTCCCTTGTGGATTCCCGTTAGTGAGTGTGTTACTTACCCTCTTAGTCCAATGCAACCACTTGCGCTCCCGCCAAAAGGAAGCTCCATCAAACAGCAAAGGAGATTTTGAAACACCGAAAACTAAGTACGTGGTTGCGGAGTTTCTTTGGGAAATATATTAACCTACTGACTATATTTTCCAGATTAAAGTATATCGACAGTGAAACTGCAAAAATGAGTATCTCGGTTGCGGTGTTTCGAAATCTCCGCTATTTTTATATTTTTTAAAAGGAGACCGCGCCAACGCGATGGCTTGAAATTGTCATAAAATATTCTGTGTAAAGAGAAAAAAAAAAAAACACTGATATTCTCTTTAAAAAATGACGTTCAGTATTTTTGTTTAAAAAAATGACGTTCAGTATTTTTTTAAAAAAATAACGTTCAGTATATTTTTGTTGAAAAAAAATGACGTTCAGTATTTTTTTCAAAAAATGACGTTCAGTATTTTTACCTGTAGGAAATGAAGTTTGAAAGGAAAGATCAAAATCGAGATACACATTTCTGCGGTTTCACCATCGATATAATTATTCTACACTATTTTAGTTCTTCAATTACCCCAGTTGGGAGTTGTCCTCATTTCTTCCCACTTCCGATCTCCTCTATGCTTTCTGAAAGGTAGTTGAAACCCCCTATCCCTTTAATACTTAGGATCCTTCCTTATTGCTCTTCGAGTTATTGTTCTAACTTCTCATTGGCTCCTAACGTTTCTATTTCCATCTTGTGACTTAGATGGTGCCGTAGCTTCTGAAGAGCTGAACGAGGGATCCTCCACTCAATTCCATTCCGCGAAAGAGAAATGCAAAACTTATTCTGGCTCTTGTCGCCCGTAAACCCTGCCCCGCGTGACCCTGATAAGAAGGCGGAAGCAGGGACGCAGACCTGTTGGTGGCTCCTGTCTTCCTGGTCCCTTCACGTTCGCGCTGGGTAACCTTCGTCCTTGGCCCCCGTTTGGAAAGGGCGCCTTCGATCCGGGGCCCGGCAACCCGCACGCCATCTCGCGGCCGTAGCGCAAGAGTGCAGCGTGGCGGCGCGTGGCGCGCAGCCCATTCCTGCCCTGCACGAATGAGTGGACCCTTGATATGCGAAAAAGGAGAAGAGAAGATATCCTCCCAGTATAACAGAAATGTCATTGAATAATATTTCTGCCCATATATAAAAATATTTTAAAAATATTTTGAAGTTGATGTAGTACCAAAACTGCATTTCTAACAATTAATTTTTGAATCGTTAAAAACATGTTTGAAATAATCTGATTGTGAGCTAATGAAATTTTCATTGAGTTTTAGGTTACCTACATTGAGTGTCACGGAATCAGGCAAAATGTGTCTTCAAGTGGAAAATTAAACCCTTCGGTTCAACGAAAACCACGATTTTAAGTAAGAAAATATATATTTTTAAGGATCGAAACGAATACTAATGTTTCTAAGAACACCTGATCAAATTCATATTCCATCTACGGAAAAACGCTTAATGAACATTTTGACAATTGATTTGGCAATTCGACGTCGTGGAATTTCTCTCGGCACAGTATACATTGAATTTTGAGAAAAGTTTTGAATATTTCCTTTCATAATTTTCAAAGACTTTGGATTAAATTGCAAATAAAATTCTCTGAAAAATTGGAATAAAGGTGTTCAAAAGTGTTCCTAAAAATGCCGATTTCATCAAAGGAAATACGGGAACTTCTAGAGGCTCCTGCGGCATTCTTCCCCAGCAAGCCAATCCTGTGCGCAACTTGTCTTGATTACTTTATATCTCAGAACGCCTGCTCCTAATTTATATTTTTGAAACGGGACGAGCCAAAGTTTGCCTGAAATTTTTCCCTCGATATTTTTTCACTTGAAATGAAAAATCAGGGAAACTTCAAGTTAATTACTTTTCTAGCTTTAAACCTAAGCATGATGGCAAAACGTCGCAACTTCATTTGCAATATCGCAACATCATCTGCAACATCACACACTGAGATTATAGTGTTTCCAGATTTCAGCTAGAGATACGTATATGAACTATTACTCACGCCGTACTACGCAAACTATTGCCATTCATTCCGACGTATGTCAAAATCAAGAGATCACTCTGTCATGCTAAGGAAGAACGCCATATGAACATTCAAAAGTTGCCAAATTGTCCCGAATAAAAGATGTATTTTTGAGATTGATTCTGCGTATTTTTCCTTGAAATTTTCAGACATATTAGACGAAATTGCGAACAAAATTGTCTGAAAAATTTGAGGAAAAAAATTCACGATTTTCCTGGTAAATTAAGGTTTTATTGAAGAAAATGTGGCAACGTCTGCAGGTTCATACTGCGCTCTTCCTTAGCACGGCAGATTAGACAAGGATGCAATATCAAGCACCAGAACACAAGTTTCCTCATTATATTACAATACTCTCCAAAAATGCCTGCTCATGAATCTTTGAGCATTGATGAGAAAAATTGACGTTTTTTAAGGTGATTTTAATTTGCTCTTTATTTCTCTCCTCAATTACAAAAAAAAAGGTAAATGTGATATTTATGTAAATGTATTAGGTGTCTGTGCTTTCTTTGGTAGTATACACTCGTGGAGTTACCAAGGTTCTCGAAGGACTCAAATGACGGAAAAGAACTTTCCATGCACGTTCGGATTTTCCTTGTTAATTGGAGTCAGGGTATTTTTTCCTCCATTGAAATCGATTAAAAATATAGATTTTTTTCAACCGATCCACTCAGAATAATGCTTTTTGGAACATTCTGCAATTCGCTCATGTACAAAGAACCGTTTTTGTGTACACACTTGTAACTGATGGGTTAATTTTTATCGTACTTTTTTGTCCATCAACCATCAGCATGTTATTTTAAGTTCAAAAAATTTTACCATGAAAAAGGATGAAAAGGATGTAAAAGGGATTTCTTTGAAAAATTTCGCATTAACGAACCGGAGCACACTTTCTGAATTTCCGGTGAAAACACGACGTTTTATTTTGCAAAGAACAATAATCAACTTCAAGATTATATGGTCGAGTTTATATTTTTTCATGATATTTGTTTTATGGCAATCAAAATGGTGCGCTCAATATGTTAAAATTTACAATCACTTAATCTTTTTGAAAATGTTTTTTTTTTTTCCAACCGCGTTTAATCCACTGATGATTACGCCTATTGCTCTTAAAGCGATGAGATACGGAAACCCGTAAATATTACTCATCATAATTCCTCAACTGCAAGTCTATCCCGATTCTAAAAATTTTATGTTTATTATACCAATTAACCGGTGCTAGGCGTGAATGCGAATAATCACTTAAACCGTTTATCTTCAATTTGTGAGCGACTTTGAGTTGTTTTTCTTTGCTTGGTTTTTTTCCGGCACTAGAGTTCATATCCTCATGCACTACATTCCGCTCCTTGCTTCTCTGCCACCTCTGACACTCCTCCATTTCTGCCAGGCTAATAACAACATATATACTTCCAAACGTTGCCACATTTTTATTGATAAGACTTTTATTTCATTGAACATTCTTGTTGACTTTTTGCCGCCCTATGGCAACAAGAATTTTGCCGCTTCCGGGATCGCTCCAGCATAGGAAAAATTATGTTCTAAGGGGGTCTAGGACCGTCCACGAAACATTTTCGAAGAAATGACACCTCTTTTTAGCAAGTTTAACCTCAGTTTCGTCAAATCTTACCCGCGTATTTTCTACTTAAAAAATCAAATATTCTAATAATTACACTCTTTTCTCCCTTTTCCTTCTCTTCGCAATTTTCCGCCCCGAAAATATACCGTCCTAGGCAACGGCGATGAGTTACTTACCCGGAAAAGCCGGGCATGAGTGTTTGTACATTTTTCTCTGGATTTCTCATAAAGTTCTTTTTAGGTTGTATTCTGTTTCTTCATGAAAGTGTCAAAGAAAAACAACTGTGTAACATTCCTAGATAAATATTTTGTCAGAAGAAATTTGACAACATTTAAATGTGCATACGTTGTTCTTCAATAGTGCAGCGGATTCCTTAGTTCTCGCTGTCAACTTATTATCACCTCGCTTGCATTGTTCGTTGAACCATCTCGATCGCGGATTCTTTGGAGTCGATTCGAACGGAATTCGATTTAGATTCAGTCGTGGATTTGGCAATTTCCTGACCGATTTGACAACCACGTCGAAGCTCTTGACTGTATCAGAACGTAAACACCACTTAAGATGTTGAATTGTTTCCCGCGTGTATCGCGTTATTACTGATATTCCGCTGAAAACTTTTAACAGCTATCTCTTCGAGCCGTGAGGATAAACAACTCTCATGTTGGAGTGTAATAGAATTTTCAAAATCGAATGCCGGTAAAGTTTCAAAATGGTCTTAAACGTGGAAAAATACGTATGTGATGGAAAAGAGGCTCTACCAGCCAAAACCAGGTTATGCATTAACTTAGATAACTGAAGTACTTGATGGAAAATTTCACACCACATTTTTTCTAACCACCCGTCCATAGAGGGTGAAATCAAATATTTCGTCGGAAGAAAAATGGATTGCATTTTGCAAGAAGGTACCACGAGCACGTGCATTTCAACGTCGCTAAGTTTTAACTTGCAAATGTAAAATAATCATCTAAACAAGTTTTATCTTTACTCCCAATGGACTATAAAAATACAAAAATTACCTTTGTAAATTTAATTTTTTTCAAGGTTTTAGTAATTTTATCACAAGGTATGTATGTCGCGCAGTCCTAGCAACGTTTGAATGCTCTTTGTTCCTTTTTGGCTACGCAATCCAAATAATTTCTTCAAACGTTCTTATAGCCCGATTCGATATAGATATAAATATCGATTTGTGGTAGGTAACTAGCAATCGCAGGCAGTTTGCAGACGGCTTACATGTTGTTTCGATAAATTGCAATGGTGCGCATCGATGAAATGAAGTTTTGATGGGTAATGGTTTTCAAAAACATGATCTCATCTTGGAGCGCCTTCAGTTCTTGTGATACTCTCCGCTTTGTCCCGGAGTTAGTTTAGTTGCCTGTCCGATCCTAATTCAACTTGAGTCACGGATTTCACTATACACGTACTCGCGCAAGATACACACTTACGCAGATTCCTGGTACTCCGAAGGAAAAAGTGTCTGTTCGATTTATAGGCAGAGTAATCGGTTCTTTAGTCATGTTCCCAGATCTCTAAATTGTAAGTTTTTGTACACGTTTTTTTTTTACCAGTGGCTTTCAAATTACCTGCGATTGCAAATTGCCCTCGACAGATTCTCAAATAATGGAAAGCATTATGCTCAACAAAATATTTATGAAATTCCATTTATCGGTTTAATTTTATTAGCTATTTTACAGGTTTGAAAGATGCTGGCTGCATACCATTCCGGTAGAAAAATAAATTCAAGAAAGTAGAAAAAATCGAAGTTTTTAAATGGAGAAGAGCAGACTGGTACGTATGGATATTATCAAATCGCTTGATTTGAGAGCCGCGTTGGAATATTGAAACGAAGAAGGACAACCTCTTGGCAACATCAACTGGAGGAACTCATTAAATCGGTCGTGTAGGTGGTTGACTGGGTTACGAGTCAGGCAGTCTCGGGTTCGACTCCAAGGCTATTTCTACGTCGTAGTACGATGTGTGTTCAGCTCTAAAATTAGATCTTTTTTGTTCCATTCATAAGAAAGAGAGAATAAGAATACGAGAGAGACATGAGTTGGTGGAGTGGAAGGGAGACTGCAATGTTGATAAACCAGTCCTGGGTTCGAGTCTCGGCACTACCCGGCAGTCATTCCGTGTCGGTTGAATAAGATGGTTGTTTCGTGTGTAGTTTTTTTTATTAAGTTGAATACGTCCTATCATGTGATGTAAGTGTCTTTTGGAGCAATAGCACCAAGTGTAAAGGGCTAGCCAGCCAAATTTCAGTCACTAACAATGAGAGGTCGATAGCTATTGTATTTAAATTTTGATGGCAATAACTCTGAAAGTCTCAAAAAAAACTCTCATAAAAAGCCTTCAAATAATATTTATAAACTAAACACAGTGTTAAGGTTTTCTCTACAAGTATAAAAAAATACATTCAATTTATTGAAAAAATTAAATCAATTTTTATTTTCTTTGTCTTCTAAGATTCCTTTTATTTGTCGAAGAATAACCTCTACAATTTGAAAACTATACTTCTTAAGCTCACAATTCAAAGTATGAATGGCAAGGAATACAACGAGGACCACAACATTTTTATATAAATTTGATGTTGATAGTGTAAGTTCAATGCGGAAAAATAGGATATTTATTTTACCTATCGCTTGCATCCCTTCCGCACATTTCAAGGGTTATTAGAATTCTATCTAATTTTCTCTCTTTTTCCCCCTAAACTACGCAATGAGCTTGATGCAAAATATGCTGCTTACACTAATGCGTTTTGCCCTTAAATATGAAAATCATAATTAAGGACGAACAATTCGATTTCAAAGATAAAATATATTCGATAACTTTTCTTAAAAGAATTAGTTGGATTTAAAAATGGTTCGGTGCACGACAGTTTTTTCTCAACCGCACAGAAACTTTTAATTCCAACACTCAAATTGAGGGTACACATCAATCGGTCTTTGAGTGGTGAAATGTCATTATTATGTTATTTCATTTCTCCAGGAAGCCATTCAAAACGTTGCATGTCAAACTTTAAATGGCCGCGTTGATGTGACAGAGGAAGTTAACAAATTTCTGGAAATAAAAGCCATTAATTCTATTTCATCAGGTTATATTTAAAAAACGCACTTCTCTAGGTTTTACCACCGTGCTTAATAGCAAAAGGTCATATTTGCAGAGACAGGGCTTTATCATATTAAACGAAAGGAAAGCACACACACACGGCACATGACAGCGTAACAGTAAACATTGTAGTTCATTCATCTGACGTGCGTTTTTGACGAAAGCGAGTAAATAACATGTGTAGAATCAAACTAGATTTCTCTAGAAACATCGCTAATTAAAGATCAATGAATGAGCTCGAACTTATCATCCATCATTCTGATGATTCCCTCATGATCTCACGTTATTTCCAACGTTTGACCGATGGGAACCGTCTCTGAAAGCGCAAAAAAAGAAGTAATATCAAGCATACATTTTTCCATCTCCTTCTTTCACTGACAGCGATTATCTTTAATTAGAGTTGAAGTTCACGGTTAAATAATCTTCGATTGAGTAATCGGTAATTATGTTGTTGCAGTTTTCACTTCTGTACATATCTTTTTTCTGTTCATTTTCTCGTACTTCAACTTCCTCATTCTCACGGTGCTCTTCACATTTCTTTCCACGAAAAGCGGAGGAAATATGCATCAATCAACGAAATGTTGTCACTTTCATTTACTAATTAATTTATAATTTCTCAAATTCTAGATATAATGATTCTTCTAGGCATTTTTGTCAATGCTCAGGTGTTAAGTAAAAGCTGAAACGAACAAAATTTTATGTTGGTGTTATTTTAAGCATTAAATTTCCACTAGATCAGCGACAGCGCAGCGTTAAAGAATAAAGAGGAAGAATAAGCTATTAGTCAGAGCGATCAACGAATTTTAAAATTGACACTAGAAAACATGTCTTGAATCCGCAAAGGACCCTACAACAAAACGGCCAAATCGGCCTAAACACGGAATCGTACGATTTTCTCAGGGATGATAGAGGGTCTTCCCAGACACTCAAAACTGGTCATATTTTTTGCCTAACCCCCAGGGAAAAGGGGGGAGAGGGGGTCACAGTCAAAACCTTTAAATTAGCATAACTTCTCAACGGTTTGTCGTAGAAAGATGATCTTGGTGTCAAAATTTTCAGAAAAATGAGAGCTTTCAGAATAAATGTATGAAATTAATTAAATTTTAAAATTTGACCCACTTTTGGGGCATTTTACAAGGTCCCCCTTTCGTAAATTTTTGTTTTTTGAGATTTTCGGTTGTTCGGTTTGCACGGATCAAAACAAAAACAATTTCAAATAAAAGTAGAGCGTTTAAGCTTTAAAACAAGCCCAAGATGATCTTGGGGAAACGATTAGAGGCGGAGTTATGAGTCTTCAAAGTTGACGCGGCGCGCGGGAACCTTGTATGTTCCGAGTCTCAAGGTCACCTGCGCGCCCCGGATTGCCTGCAGGTTGCAAGTTTTTGTGTTTTTATGCTTCTATAGGTCATTTTTAATGTAAATCATTCAATGAAGATAGTTTAATCAGAATTTTTTTAATTTTACACATTGGGCCTTCGGCGAGGTACACCTCATTAACGTCAAAAAATTTTAACTGCGTTTCAAATAGCCCCCTCAAGAATAACTGAGACTTGTCTTGAAGCTCAAAGCTCGTCTGCTTCTACGAGAAACTATTTGGCTTTACCAAGTGAGTTCCGTCAAGCGCTGTAGCTTATAGCTCAATTAAACAATTTTAAAATTAGGGGTACCCCAAAATTTGGCATCAATGGGTTATAATTTCTAAATGGTTCAGTTCTGTATGGAGCATATGTATATTTGAACTGAGGGTCCATGGTTTCTTCTAAATTATAAGAGCAGAATCGTCATCGTCAGCAAATGTTTGATGAGGTATGATGGACATAATGGTTGATACTCTAAGCCCCCTCTCGCTCCTCCCGTAAAATTAAAAAATTTCGATTATTCTATCTTCATTGAATGATTTACATTAAAAATGACCTACAGAAGCATAAAAACACAAAAACTTGCAACCTGCAGGCAATCCGGGGCGCGCAGGTGACCTTGAGACTCGGAACATACAAGGTTCCCGCGCGCCGCGTCAACTTTGAAGACTCATAACTCCGCCTCTAATCGTTTCCCCAAGATCATCTTGGGCTTGTTTTAAAGCTTAAACGCTCTACTTTCATTTGAAATTGTTTTTGTTTTGATCCGTGCAAACCGAACAACCGAAAATCTCAAAAAACGAAAATTTACGAAAGGGGGACCTTGTAAAATGCCCCAAAAGTGGGTCAAATTTTAAAATTTAATTAATTTCATACATTTATTCTGAAAGCTCTCATTTTTCTGAAAATTTTGACACCAAGATCATCTTTCTACGACAAACCGTTGAGAAGTTATGCTAATTTAAAGGTTTTGACTGTGACCCCCTCTCCCCCCTTTTCCCTGGGGGTTAGGCAAAAAATATGACCAGTTTTGAGTGTCTGGGAAGACCCTCTATCATCCCTGAGAAAATCGTACGATTCCGTGTTTAGGCCGATTTGGCCGTTTTGTTGTAGGGTCCTTTTAACTACTCCCTGACATTTTCAGAATTGCATCTACTTAAAATATCTCACTGAGAGCATGACTCAAATTTCAGAAAATTACCTCACTTCTTGAGAGTTTAGCACAACTTGTGAGTTAAGGAGAGCCAAAGTCACTTAAAAATTTCGCCTGGTAGATAAACCGATTTTCAGAAATAGTACCTTCGCAACCTTTATAGCACATATGGCTTAATATTACACACATGACGTGATGCTCTAGTTGCCTACTATAGAATTAAAGTACGTAATTGTGAAAGGTATAAATCCTCTGAACCCTTTTTCTTTCTTTAATATTCGTCTCTACATGTTTCTATTATAGAATCCATTTCTATACAATATACATTTTATTTATGTAGTGTTTATGGTACAGAAATAATTTCCCTTTTGAATTCAAACACGCCAAAATGTTTGATTTTCCATGAGAAGCTGAGACCTTAAAGATGATTTTAAGTTTCATGATAAAAACTTATGGAAGTGAGCTTAAAATATCATCGCAACATTGCTAAGTGCTTAGTTTAGCTGTTAAATACTCTGCACTTTCTTCTCGATTGCATGCCGATAAAATTGCACCACGGTGCCGTGGGCACTATGTGATTGAGATGAAAAATAACGCCAAAAAAGGATGAAAAAAATAGAAAAAAATCGATCCATCTGTTATCACTAATAAATATTGTGCAGCAGGTTTTACGATATGTCTTCTATTCTCCACTACCCTCTTTTCCCTCGGAAACTTTCATTTTCCTCTCATCGGTTGAAGTGTTAATTAACAGTTACTTGCCAGCTCAATGGACCTGATTAGATTGAGAGGACTCAATCATGTAATATGTTGTCGAAAACTATTACAATTTGAGATAAAACAGTTGATTTTATAATAGGAAAATTTTTCAATCCACGGTCTTTGAAGTGCGTATGGCTTGTGACACCCAGAACATAATGCTCTGTTGCGCATATATGTATATCTTCCTGTACGCTATAAAATCATAAGCTTAATGTGCGTAACCCTTGATAACCTGTCTCATGGCTTGTCCACTACCCCTTCCTTTGCATCACCCTGCGCCTACTCAATTCTCAGACTCGCTAAAGGGAGACATACTATGCTGTGCCAAGGGAAAACGACGTATATAGCCTTTGAACGATGCTAGATCTCCTTCAGTGAGATGCATTCTGTCGTGGAAACTTATGAGTACTGCTCCTCCATTTTTTTAGAGAATTTCAGACGCACTTGGCTCACAAGAATCTCACTATTTCAAGGAAAAATATTCATAAATTTTCTCTAAAGTAAATACTTACTGGAGAAAAATTTGGCAACATTCAAATGCTATTACGTCGTTTTATTTTACAAGCACGGCAATACCTACTGATGTTTGGCTAATGTGTTGCATGCGCTCTTCTCAACGTCTGCAACTTAAATCAGCCCCTGCTTCCCCTAACTATAGACGGAGAGACAGTCTCTCCGTCTATAAAAACTCTCATGCAAGGGTCTTATGTTTCCTTTGTAGTGAGAATGTGAATTTCTTCCTTTCTCCTTTCACATCTTCCCCCAAATCCAAAAACTTGTACTTCAAGCTAAAGCCAGGTCAGCTTGTGCATAAATCGGGCTCTGGGAAAGATTCATAAAATTTAAGACAAAAGGAAATAATTCACCACAGATAAAATAAAATTGCTTGAACACAATAGCAATTTGCATCGTCTTGTATAATGGAACAATAAACTTCGTCTGTAAAAGATAAAAGTCTAAGAAAAAAGATAGTTGATTCATTGTTGATTGCAGAATTATTTTTCTCCTAAAATAGGTGAGCCATATCCTCTGATGTTTTTACTCTCAGATCTTTTAAGGGAGGATTAAATATCCTCTCAACGTTACATGTTGTATCTGCAATTATGGATGTGGCATTGCTTTGAAGAGCCTGTGTCTCTTATGAGGCGGGATAATTCGTAAAACAGGTATAACATACATTTTGACAGAGACGCAAGCAGAGGAAGGAGCTTTCAGTTGATAAGTCTCTCTCTCTCCCCCTCTTTCCCTTCCTCCCCGTGTTCCTTTCAAAGTTTGATCATTTCAAAAACTTTAATGCTCCTTAATGCTGCTTAAGTTTTTTTTCGTAACTAGCTTTTTACAAAAAAATGAAATAGATATGACAAGAATTCTGCAACGTCACACACAGAGATCCGTGGTCTCGCACTTTGACTATCGATGTGTAAATAAAGAGGAGAAAAACAGTTAGATTGAAAGTGATTTTTAATTCGATATCATTTCACATGACAATGGTGCATACAGAGTGTTCCTGTAACTGTATAAGAAAATTCATAATAAATGTTGAAGAACTCTGCGCGAGTTTTAGTGATCGCGCTAAACACAATGCGGCCGGCGCAAAGAGCGTGTTAGCGCCTGCAAGACTGCGGGGATACTTCACACATTGCGCGTACATCCCGGCCCGATCTGTCAGCGCCCGCAAGACTGCATGGATACTTCACGCATTGCGCGTACATTACACTCATTTCCACTCTATTCCCGACATGCACTCGTATTCCCTCGCTTCCACACTTGCTAACATGAAATCGCTTGTTAGAAGTGATTGAAGGGATTCCTGCATAATAGAATGAAATCACCAAGCTTTCCATTATTGGCTCATGGAAAACCTTACTGAACCATACGTTTCAAATATAATATTTCGGCCTCAATTTTTTACTTGCGAGAGCAGATTGAAATGAGAAAACACTAAGTTTAGGGGACAAACGATGTAATACGTGCATTTATTCCATTGTAGAGAGTTGAAAATAGACTAGCACAATTTGCATCAAAATCTGCAGGTTGGAGTTTGACACCATTTACTGCTAGGCAAAATTCATAGAATGCACGTACAAGACCCACGAGTGTGAAGATAGCGCGTAGATTATTTGCATACTCTCTCTCTCTATGTGTGCGTGTTCATTATTTTTCTTCCTCAAGATTTACGGTCCGATAACGCCATTTGTTTTGTAAGGGAACTCAAATCCGGGAACAGTTTGCCAGTAGACATGAAGGCCCAACTCTGCAGATCGACCATTGGAGGTTTGTATATGGGTAAATGACCCTTGAAAACGCGGTGTGTATTCAGGCCCAGGTAGACTTTTAGTTAAAGTGCCAAAAGATAGCCTTTAAGAGTTTGTAACAGCCCCTTTCAATCAAGAACCTTTCCCGTCATTTTCCTGTAGCATGTTTATTTTCTTGGGGCTGAGTGCCTACATTCTTTTTAAAGACCCTTTTATTTTAGGGTTTGTGGCGGGGGCGGACTGGCTTCAAATTTTCTAGGGGGCGTTTTTTACTAAATATGAGATTTGGGCGTTCCCCTCGATGAAGAAGGAGAAGGAAATTTTAAGAGGGGCTCGGAGCTGTTTTATAATAATTAATTGATGGGTTCCCAAAAATTAGCAAAATATTTTGGTGGCGATCGTCTTCTAGCTCCCCGGGCCGATTCGCACATGGCTTGAACGGTAAATATAAAGAGCTTCATGATATTTATGACTCAGGTAGGACATCGTGGAACTTTCAATATTGACTACCCGCTAAAATTGAATGGACGCGCAAAATTACAGTCAGATTCTCACCCGATGGTAAAACTACTGCCAAGTTTACACGCTAAAAGTGGCATTCATCGGTTCAGTTGAATTATTTCTGTAAACAGTTTTTTGTCTCCAAATTCTACGAAATTTTTTCGAATGGTTCAGAGAAACTGACAAGTTTCAGGTACTCGTACATCATAATCCTGGAAATTGCGCAACCTCCGCAAATTTCAGGGAATCACTCTAAATTGCACCGATGACTCTTATTTGCAGCTCTCATTTCAGCGTGCAGGCCTGACATTAATCGAACATGATGGAAATACAGAGTACTCAGGGCCGGACCTGTCACCTCCGGTCAAAAAAAATTCGTCAGAGAAAAACTTTAAACAATATATTTGGCGATTTTGATAGGCGTTGTAGTAAGTTGATGATTTATGATGAGAAACACTCACAACACTGTAGATGATAATCACAAAAAATATAAATATAAGTATAATGAAACAAAATAAGAGAAATAGAAGGACAGTTTCGGAGAAACAAGTTCCTAACTAAAAGAGTGGCGATCGAAGAAAGGATTATTCGCCGAGCCCTCGCCTCGGACCAAATGCAGATTCGGACATATTTAAAATAAAAGGAACAATATCCATTGTGGCATGAGCTTTGAGATCCATATAAATACATGCACGTCAGGGGTCATGTCAGAATGGACAAGTTTCTTTTGA
This sequence comes from Bemisia tabaci, assembly GCF_001854935.1. Classification (NCBI taxonomy): domain Eukaryota; kingdom Metazoa; phylum Arthropoda; class Insecta; order Hemiptera; family Aleyrodidae; genus Bemisia; species Bemisia tabaci. The sequence goes on from NW_017547090.1 coordinate 911,754, forward strand.
TTTTAATATATTCAATCGGCGAGTTGTGAAAGGAGGAATGCCACATTTTGTGCATGGAGGCGAAAGGCGCACAAATGAAACACGCAAGCTATCTCCTCGGTTTTGGAACAATTTTAGGGCTTCTAACCATGATACATAGTTTGAGTGACATTTTCGATGCGAAGAGTCCTTTTTTACGGTAAAAATTTAAAAGGCACCCAGAGTGTCATTTCAACCCGCGGATGAACGTGTAACAGAGTTGATAGAACCTCTTTTACCTCCGATTACGGATTTATCCTCCGTTTAAAATTTGACAAGCTCACTGAATAAAATTGATACGCATGCATGGCCGGATTTACCTACTTGCCGCCTATGGGCCGCCTGTATTTTGCCGCCCTCTTCTCATTCATTTTGAAACATCAATAAAAACCATCAAGTGAACGTGCCGGAGGGAGTAGAGTCCCTTTATACCCAGAGTTAAGACAACTCACTTTTGATTGGGCTAAGGTTGGGCTGAAAGTGGCCTAAAAAAAAATCCAATTCTGATTGGTTCTCGCTCATGGAGGCCGAAACGAGTGCACCAAGATTGCGGTACCTCGAATGTGAACAAGAATAATGAAAATATTACCTAATTGTGGTTTATCAAGAGTAAATTGTCATTTCCATCGGTCCAAAATGAAAACAGATTAAGAAATTATTCACAAACCAATCTCATTTTCTTTTTAATTGATCAATTTGATGATGTTGTTGTTTTTGTGTGACAGACATCGCAGGATTCCTGATCCTTCTCCCTCAATATCGTTCCTTTGGGTGCACTCGTTTCGGCCTCCATGGCCAGCCAAGGCCGGCTGCCAGTCAGCTGATAATCGAGTTGTCTTAACTCTGGGTATAAAGGGACTCTAGGAGGGAGAAGGGTGCATAAGACGCGTTCACTCGAGTTGGACACATTTTTTGCGTAAGCCCTGTCAACACTACTAGCAAAAGTTCACGGAACTTCGCGCGAAAGTTCAGTTCCGTAAACCTATCTCTGTGGGGACAAGGCCTTTCATTTGTAAGAAATGAACTAAAAAATTAAGAAAGAACAAACATAAATGTGGTTTAATAATTTTAACTTCCGCCGCCTTGCCGCGCTGACCACACTGTGTTTGGTGCAATGCGTGAAGTATTCATGTAGTCTTGTAGGCACTGTGCGTTTCACGCCGCGCCGACCGCTGTTGACCGTACTGTGTTTGACGCAATGCGTGAAGTATTCGTGCAGTCTCGTAGGCGCTAATATGTGTTACATGCCGACCACCGAGTCCAGGGTTTCTCCTTTTCATCTCAAGTCCTCGTCATCACTTCTCTTTGCGCCACCCCGCTCCAGGCCAAATTACGTGTTCGGTTTCTCTCTTAACTCAACTAATTAAAGGTGCGCAGTCTTTTGTATCACCGAAATACGACAAAATTAGAAATTAATGAACTCTTAGGAAATGAGAGATTTTGTCACCTTTTCTTGTTTCTAATTTTTTTCTGAATCCGATTTTTTTGTACCTGCATTTAAAAAAATTGCAAAGTTTGCCGCCCCCTAATTTTGCTGCCATAGGCCGCGGCCCATGTGGCCACCCCCTTAATCCGGCCCTGTACGCATGATCTTTTTCCATTCACTCTCTTCTTTTTCGGCGTAACAACGGCTCGCTGGTAAGTTTGGGTGACCTGGGGTGTTTTGCCGTCAACGTTTGTGTGGAACTCCGGTGCTCCTTCAATTAGTAGCTTATGCAGTATGGACATCTGCTGAGGTGAAATAGTTGCATTCAGACGCTCCTATTAATTTCCTGCTCGTTCGTTCATCAATCGCTGCGAGGACAAATCTTGAAAAATGTTGACGAAAAATGAGTGCAAAATGTCCCACCAGAACCGGAAATGTAATCCGGACTGTGAAATGCATAAAAAAATCCCCAGAAATAGTGTTGAAAGTGTTGCTTCGTCAAGAGGTTTTTAACCAGCGGCGAAAGAACCGTACCTGAGCCAGGGAACTGCTCTGTCAAAATCCTTGGTGCATGCTAGAGTATCTACTTAGGGAGAGTACGGACATATCGGAATGGACATGTTTCTGCCAAACGGACTAATAGCAAACCACGGTGATTGCCAAGTATGTTCACAAATGAGCGTTCTTCCACAAAAATGAGTGAATGTAGGTATGCAAAAACTAGGTCAAATAGGTGCTCCACAAAAGACGAGTCGTAACATTTGGCAGCCATGTAGGCATTTTTCAGTAAAAAAGCGCATGTGACTTCCAAGGCTGCTAAAATTGCGCGACGTAGTTTCCAAGTCGTGAGTAATTTTTCCGACAGTTCTGCTATGATTTTTTTCCTTAATCTGCTCCGAGATTTTCCTCACTATTGTTGGGAGGACTTGACTTTGAATTACTTTCATCTGCCGCAAACGCTTTAAAAGAAATCGCACAATCTTAGCAGCATTGCCAGCCTCATACGCCCTTTTACCGTAAAAATCCTCAATTACGTACATATTCACTCTATATGTATACAGGGTGTCCCAGGATTATGTACGAATATTGAAGGAGTCGATTCTTTGGGTCGAAAAAAGACGTTTTTGTGATATAACTTTTTTTTCCAAAAACGTTTTCCCTGAATGGAGTGCAGGTGGGCTTGAAAGGATTGGAGGTGGCCCCCAAGGAAAGCATTTTTGAAAAAAAGTTATACCTCAAAATCGTATTTTTTTGACCCAAAGAATAGACTCCTTCAATATTCACGTACCTCATCCTGGGACACCCTGTGTATGTAATCTAGCAGGGAACTACTTTATCGTAATCCCTGGTGCGTGCAGCGCCGCTATGCACAGGCGAGGAAAGCTCCATACTCTTAAAGGATGCCTGTCTTTCTTAATATGTTGGAGCGCCTTCAATTTCGTATGCTACTGTGCAACACCTCCGTGGTGAAATAGTTGCTTGAGGCGCCGTGGCACGCTGCGCTCAAAGCGCACTGGCGCCTACAAACCTAAGGAGATACTTCAAGCATTACGCAATGCGTGAAGTATCCCGTTAGGTTTGTAGGGGCCAGTGCGCGTTTCGCGCTGACAGCACGCCGCTCCACTGTGTTTGCCTCTAAAATTGAAACACGATTCTGAGACTGCAGCGCAACTGACCCATTAATCGGTTCGTGTACACTGAAAAAAAAGATTGGTCGAATTTACCATTCCTTCATGCTGTATTTCACATAACGTGAATTCAAAGTCGATTCTGCCACTGGAATGATTACGCGTACCATTATGTAGTAACGCTTAGAGTCCTTTTATACTAATTGTAAGAGTCGAGACAACACCCCCTCATGGAGTCACAGTCGGGAATAAAGATTACAGAAATTGAACGTTTTTCGTAATCTCTGATCGGCCCATTCTCAAATTCCTTTCTCCATTCCTTCTCTCATTCCGTTTGCTCCTTGCCGAACCCGTAAGTCCCTGGTCCATTCCAGATAATAATCCTTGCAATCGGTGAAAATGTAATCTTTATTCCCGTTTGTGATACTGTGAAGGCCTAAAATACGGGAACCAATCAGAAATGGATTCACATTGTCTTGACTCTCAGTATAGGCCTCGATAGACGATCAAATTCCCGAATCAATTCCGATCAAAGTAGCATCAAAGTGTCGGGAGTCATCAGTCTTAAACTCATTAATTTGCTTCATTTTAAAATGAAAATTTGGCAGAAATGTTTCCTTTGGCAGAAATGTTTCCTGTGGCAGGAAATGATGAATGGTGGCACTCCGTTCTGATCTACCTTTGAACAAAAAAGTGCGGCCCGTCAAAATTTGATGGTAGATGGTGACCACCAGTCATCAGCATGTCTACATTGATCGGAATTGGTTCGGAATGTGATCGTCTATCCAGGGCTTATAAAGGGACTCTACATGAACCCATTGCATCGTTCCCAACCCAACAGCTGGCGAGTGCATCAGTGCATCACCCGAAACGCATCCAGCCGCGGGCGGGCGCGGCGCGGTCCATTCATGGCGATCAGCGGGCACCCCAGACCCAGCCCAGCATCTCCCATCTTATCTCGCGTGGAATGTTCTCGTCTTCTGCGTTTCGATCGGAGGCACCCGAAAGCATAATAAGGAACCGGCAACCGGCTCGAGCCCGGCTGCCAGCTCGCTCGACGACCCCGGATCATCTCGAAGCAGCACGCGCGACTCCCGCTACGATCCGCCAACCGGCTTCACCTTGAATCCTCCGGTCTTATCTGAATTTCAGCCACCCCGCCCCCCTCGTCCCCATGTTGACTGTGTGTGTCAACGGCGCGGAGGAAAATAAGAGCACCGCTGAGCCCGGACTTGATCCATACGACCGCAGCCAGTTCAGTGCTTCAGGTGAACTTGACAGGCGCGCATCTTAAGTTACCCGCACGACGCTCCACGTTTTGGTGTTCTTTTGTTTCACGTTTGAGTTTTTGAGGTGATCCGCTATGGCTTCCGACAATTTGTCCGCTGTCCTGTACAAGCAGAACGATCTTAGATTGGTGAGTTTTTTTCACCGTGTTTTCCGGGCTCCTGAGTTTACCGGGTTTACCGACCGGCTCACGACTGGCACAATGCGACGGAAATATTGAAATAATTTTGCACTTTAATATCATTTTTTAACATGAAATTGCAATATTTTAACATCATTTGTCCATGCATCCGATTTCAGAAGATCAATATCAGAGTTGTGTGTGTGGGGAAAGCAGGTATTTTGCAATGCAATGCAAAAAAGAAACACAAATAAAAATATAAAAAAAATGCAACATATATCAAGAGTCGACTTTTTACGAGTGGATTTGGTCGACGTTTTTACCAAATTGGCAGGGATTCAAACCAAAGGAAAGGAACTCTCTGCTGAAGTCAAGAACTTAACTAAGTTGCTTGATGAATTTCGGCCATCGTTTGCATCCATCCACTTTTCAACCTACCACGGGAGGGGGGTCGAGAATTTTGGATGTAGGCCGGTGGGCGTCAATTTTGGAGGTGGTCGTTATTGCTGGTCCGTATGTGACCGTTTTTGGGCCGACCCAGAACCCAAAATAATTGAGTCATTGATATCAGAGCAAAAGGAAATATTCTACGTGCCTTTAAAGGCAAAACACTAAGACGAAAAAGTCATGGCGTTTTGCAATTCCTAGCTCAATAAACCTAGTTTTGAGGAAAAGCGTTTCCATTTCTAAGCAGTTATATTCTGGGTATGGGATCGCTAGCACATGATGTAACTTTACGTTGTCTATCAGTGAAAAAGTTTGCTTCAATTTTTAACATTCAATTTTTTTATAAGTTTTTCTCCTTACCTTCATGATAAACAGACATATATGAAGCTTGATATTTTTTCTCTTTCTGACGAACAAGAAAAAAATAGGAAAAAAATATTCTTCCATTGCCAAGAACAAGGAGTTCCAAGATGCACGCACACAATTCGAGGAGCCTGTCTTCAAAACACCCCTCTTAAAGTCAATGGGGTGAAAGTAAGATGAAGTAACGTTCAAAAATGCATTTCATAAACTCCGGTCGAAATTCAACCAGGGAAAAAGCTTGCAGAAATCTCTTTTTGCTACCTTTTCCGATTTTAAAAAGTTTGCTTAAGTCATCGACTTGTATGTGCCAAAATTAGACTGATTTTAGGCTGGCTGAGTTGCGACGACAAGCATTTGGAGATATTTTAAAAGCAGTTGAGTTTTGGCCCAGTGTCGATTTGTTTACTTCGTAGAGTTCAGTTGTATTTGTCCCGCTCGGATGCGGGTCAGTAAACTTTTAAGCCGGCTCGTGGTTCAACTCTTGGCCTTCTCTGAACCCGTCCAGCACGCTTGAGGTCTTCGTAAACATGTGTGAGTCATATCGTATTCTCGCTGTGCTACCGGCTTAATGCAATCAGTTCAAATGCCTCCTCCACGCAAGAATAGCTATACCCAAGTAACATTTCTCAACGGAAAAATCGCGATATTTTGAAATTAAGTTGCGATTCTTATACGATTTTTTGGCAATGAAATCGCCGGGACCATCAACATCTGAGCGATTATCCTCGATCTTGTCGCAATTTCATCTTAAGACTTTCAGTTTTGCACGATTTTTTGTTAAATGATATTGCGATAAATCGCCGTCAACATAATCGCGATTTCATCGCAAAATACTATGAAGTCGCAATTTATCGCAATTTCTTATCCGATAATATTGCAAGATGTCGCGACGTCGATAAAATTGCGATACGTTCTTCGATGAAATCGCAACTTATCGCGATCACTATTACTTGGGGTGATAAATGGTGAAAGTTCAATTATCACGTGAAGTCGGAGATCCCTTTCTTCAAAGCATATCCACTAGGGATTGGTCATTGAGCTAACCAACGACAGAAAACAGTAATGGTGTCAAATATACGCGAATACATGATATTTTGTCACGTGAGTAGGTTTACAACGGAAAAATAACAGATCTCGGGGGAAAAAAATTAATGATCTTGTTTAATTCCAACTTTTTTCACACTTTTATCATTGGCCTGTTTGCGATTCCACTGAAAAGAGAGAGATGGTCATGACAAGATTTGAGAATTTCCCCTCTTGTTCTTAGATTCTGGTTTTTCCGGACCTCCGTCCCTCTCTCCCCAGTATTCTCATCTCGCCTCCAATACCTTTCTCTCTCTACCCCCTCTACTTTTTTATTTTTGTTATAAACTGTAGGCATGGATGTGCCGATAACATAAGAGTGAATATTTAATTTTTTGCGAGTTTGTTTATGTTTTATATGCGGAATAAATTCCCCAAACGCAGAACAGGTTTTCGTCGAACGGATCGCTGCCCTAGCCCACTTCAAATGTTAATCAGATGATCCCAAGGTCTCTCGAAGTTATTTGTTTACCGCATTGGCGTGGGGTGCTTTGCGATATATCGATTAATCTACCGTTTCAGCATGTAGAAAAGAATCGATAAAAAGGGTGCTCGCAACGAACACCTCAAAAATCGATTCTTTACCACAGCTTCAAATGGGGAAAAATCGATAGTCGATCATTCACGCCTGGCCGCTGGTTTACAGAGGAGGAATTATTTTTGAGACCTACGTGGAAAGATATCCCAAACTGCAAAGAGATTTTTTCTAATTAATGACGTTTGAAACTTGCCAATTTACTTTAAACACGCACTTAGTGGATGAACTAGATATTAGATTAAAACTGCAATATTTGTGAAAAATTGGAAAATATACTCTATCTTGAAGCCTCCATGATACACCCTGTAACGGTGTAACCTGCCTCTGAGAACTGATTACATATTTCATGACTTTTTTTGTGAAAATGGGTGCCTTTAGAGTTTGAACCCTCGAAAACTAAGTAGAGATCAGCAGAATGAAACCAAGCCACGCTGAGTGGGAACGATGATAAAGTGGTTTAAAGAAACCATCATCAGATTTGTTCAAGATGTAGTTCAACCCACTATTTTCATAATAAATGTTTTTCCCGACTTTGAAGTTTTGACCGGAGAAAGAAGCACACCCCCCCCCCCCCTCCGTGGACCTTGTTGATTGTATCGAGCCGCTCAGTATTGATAGACCCCAGGAAAGGTAAATCGCTCTTATGCTTAATAGAATGAACTTGCGTTGATATTCGTCCAAGTTTTCGCAGGTAATGATGCTTTTCACGTTAAAAAGCTTGTCGATCAATCGATGGTTTCGTTACGTAATTTTCCAGCCCGAGTAGAGCACGCATGATAAGAGAAGTGCCCTACAGGCTAAAATAAACAAGACATCGCGTCATACTTGAATGTTATCGTATGCTGACATGTCAACGACATGAGTCTGTAGCCGGTTTAAGCTCATAATTTACGGTTATTTTTACTTGTCGCAAAACTTTCAATGAAAGCGTCAGAAGTGCAAGTTGTCATGAGTGTTGATAAGATTTTGCACTTCTTTCTGCGAGCTCTCCAAATAACCTGATTCAAGGTCTCCATTGATGTCTTTCGAAAGTTTATTCTTCAAATTATCTTTCATTTTTATGTGTGAAAATCTATCAGCAATTTGGACTCTCTAGCGATTATTGAAATTAGAACGAAAGGATAGACAAATGAGACGAAAAAATTCGAATTTTCCCTCCCCTCAGAGCAATGATGGGCAGAGACCCTCAAGTCTTCTCGATATTGAAGGCAAAGTCGAAACATGCGCACCTTCAATTGCGATTTTTCTTAAATAAAATCTTTAAGTAATATAAACTCATTTATAGATTGAATGAGAATTTTCTTGAATTTTGTACCCTCACTTCAAAATATTTATAGAGAATTTCATGGAGATACTTTGGTTAGTTGTCTTACAAAAATAAGTAAATAAATAAAAAATAAAGGTTTAATGGGCACCTCAGAAGTTTATTTTTAGACTCACTTCAGGTGCCTTACAACCATTAGATCGGGCTGATTGTTGACATTGATAGACAAAGCTATAGACAAAGATACATACGGAGTATGGAGCGATCCTATTGGTTGAAATTGTTGGTATGCTGGTTCCTATAGACTGAGGGGAAAAATGACGGACTAACTATAAAGATAGGGTCTCTCGTTGGTTGCCGTCAGTTAGTCTATTATTTACCCTCTTTGTCCATTCCAACCACCCTCTTTCACCAATAGAATTCCTCCATAATATCTCATTTGTCTTATTTCTCTATAGCTTTGTCCCTCAATTTCAACAATCAGCCCACAATCGAAAATAAGAAAATAATAAAAAATAAAATAAAATAAATCTTTTGTGGTATAAAAAAATAAAAATAAATAAAAATAAAACTTGATCGGAGATTTTGAAACGCTGCAACGGAGAAACGCATTTTCCGACTTCCGCCATCGATATTCAATACCCATGATCACGATCTGAGGAGCGGTTACGCGTGGCGTACGTTTAACTTGCTGTAAATAACGATTTATTTACAGAAGTAAGTAACTCTTAACTAAGCGCCATCGTCAACGACCGTTACGACGAGCGTGTGGACCTTGGGCTGCTGTTTTAATATGCCACGACGTCCACTCTGATGTTAATATCGAATTCATGAAGCATTTTACCTATTAGTCGAACGCGCCATCAGCCCCGGCTACGTTCAATATGACGCTATTTCTTGAAGTCTTGGACCGGGTGCTAGCGCCATCAAGTCGGGTTTTGCGATGTATCGATTGATCTGCGATTTAAACCCATGGCATAGGATCGATAAACACCTTAATAATCGATTCTTTCCATAACTTCAATTGGGGATGTATCGATAATCACTGGAAAAAAACACATTCGATCTAGAGTCCAGACTCTTAAAAACATCGACAAGAAAAAATACTCTTGGTTCAATCAGATTTAAGCTTAAATCAAGAACCAAGCCTCTTAATTTGAGCGGATTTCCTTTTAATTTAAGCTTAAATCTGATTGAATCAAGAGTCTGGACTCTAGATCCAATGTGTTTTTTTTTTTTTTTTTTTTTTTTTTTTTTTTTTTTTTTTTCCAGTGATCGATCATTTACACCTCACCACCAAAGTCGTGATGGATGTCACTTAATGCTCAGAATAACAAACTGCTATGACGAGAAAAATTGTCTTAGAAAATGAAAAATTGACTAAATGAGAAATTGAGAAAAGAACATTGGCTTAGTGCAGAAAGAGCGTATATAATGAGGAAACGGTTTCATCACAATATATATAATGTAATGAATTTCATGGCGATAGGATTTTCTTTGTCACGGCTAAATAAATTGAAGGGGTCGGAGGTAGAGAGGACGTAATAGCACTGCAAAATTGTAAAAATGATTCGAAGATGCAACTAACGATAAATGACGCAATTGACTACATTTTTCACGAAGGATCCACTATTTTCGGCTCATTCCAGTAAGAGAATTGTTTGCCTTCCCTGGTAAAAATTGGCGATAGGAGCTGCGTTTCAAAATACCATAGGAATTCTTATAGCCGGCTAAAGAAGGCAATAGAAAGTCATATAGCTGGCTGTAGAAAGCGGAGCAAATCATAAAGCCGGGCTATACGAAGCGATAAAAAAGTATGCAGCTGGGCTATAGTTCCTATCGCCGGGCTGTACACTTTATCGCCATTGGCTATAAAAGGCTATAAGAAATTGTGTAGAAATTCGTGTGCTTTGGAAATCATTAAGTTTGATACGGAACTACCTTAATATTTACAAAACGCACATTATATTTTCCTTTAAAACATATTTATTTTCATCAATTAAAATGAGAATAATCCATACAGAGTGTGCAAACATTTCAAAATCATGAGTTGAAAAACGCTAACTCCGCCGAGATTAAATATTGGAGCCTAACACAAAGCGGAGCGGCGACGCACTGGCGCCTATAAACCTAACAAGGATACTTCACGCATTGCGCAATGCGTGAAGTATCCCTGTTGGGTTTGCAGGCGCCAATGCGCGTTTCGCACTCTCTGCCCGCCCGCCGCGCCGCACTATGGTCCGAATAGCCGGTTTAAGCGGCATTAAATCAGGTATGTAAGTTTAAACCTCGCAACAGGAGTTTTCAGGGGTTTTTAGGGTCGCTGAGTGCAAAAACGCTAATATTCTTCAGGAAAAATCCATTTTTAACATTTTTATACTTTATATAACTGTGGTAATATTTTGTTCAGAAACCTTAAATTGAGGCGTGTCAATGAAGGAGACGCGGTGGAGCAGTGGACATCGCGTCTCACTCGTCTACTTGATATTCCGGGTTCGATTCTCGATGGATTTTTTTTTTTTTTTATAAGTTTAAAGATTAATTTTACATTGGATGGACTATAAGAAGCTAAAAGTAGAGCCTCGTCAAACACTACTATCAAGGGAACTTGAAAAAGACAGCTCAGGATAATACTTCTACGTTTCATGGCTCCAGAGGCCTACTTTCAAGTCCCACCGATCAGCCGTTTGAACTTGTTTTCGTCTGCCAAGCTAAACTTAAGCTTAAATATATCCATTTTGATAGATTATTTGTTTGAAACATGGGTAAACGTAAAAAAAAACGTTTACGGGACCTCAAAGTGGCTTCCTAAGACAATTTCATTGCTCGGGAGCCTTACTTTCAAGTCCCACCGATCAACCGTTTAGACTTGTTTTCGTCTGCCAAGCTAAACTTATGCTAACATATATCTACACTGATAGATTATATGTTTGAAACACTTAAAACGTCAAAAAAAAAACTTGTACGGGGCCTCAAAGTAGCCTCCCGAGGCGATTCTTTGCTGTTCTTGAGCACAAGTTTCAATTGGTCCCGATCAACCCCATCAACTCGTATTATTCTGCCTGGGCAGATTTAGGCTCTAATGCATTCGATTTGCTAGAATATGACAATGGAACATGATAAAAGTCATCGTCAATGGCATATGATAGCTAATTGTTGTAAGTGATAAGAAACGCGAAAACGTCTTTTTCATGAGAAATAACTTGAGGCGATTGTGTGTGATTGATCTGCCACTCAGACTAAAAGGTAGTCTAGAGTCATGACAATAACTTCCGAGTAAAATTACGAGGTGCTCAGAGGTGCAAAGGATATTTTTTGGGTCCTACTTTTGCGAATTTATTGAAAAAAGTGACTATGTCTAAGGGTTAATCTAGAACATTAGATATGATGAAAAAGAACAGTTTCAGCATGAAACATCTTAAACTTATCTTATATTTTGTGAATCAAGTGCCCAAACACTTTCAGGTACGGTGAAACGACGAAAACAAGCCCTTAAACACAGCACTGCCGCTCGGTAACTGGAATCGCACTCATAAAGTGCTCCGCGCGCCGCACTTCCCAGGCTTGTCACATCTTTATTAGTGCTTTAATCGAAGTGAAATTTTACAGGAGTCTTCTCTACAGTATGTACTATCGATCTACCGCTTAAAATCTAACTTTTTCCAAACTTCACTTTTTCGATTTATTGCCGCTTAAACCGGCTATTCGGACCATAGTGCGCCGCAGCGTGTCACGGCGTCTGAAGCAACAATTTCACACCAGAGGTATTGCACAGTATCGTGAGAAATTGAAGGCGTTCCAACTTATTAAGAATGACAGGCATCCTTCAAAAGTACGGAGCTTTCCTCGCAAAATAAATCAAGATACTAGGGCACAAAAAGAGAGCGGTAGTCCAAAAACTATAACTAAGTCCTAGTATCCGTATTTTGTAACGTTTAGCATAAACTTTATCATCTAGGTGTTGCTTAATCGCCATCGGCTATAAAAGGCTATAAGAAATTGTACAGCCGGCTACAGAAGCTATTGAAAATCTTACAGCCGGCTTTAGGTCTATGGTATTTTGGAACACAGATTCTACTGCCAATTTTTACCAGGGTTTAGTTTCCCTGTACAGAGACATTTTTTTGCGGATGAGCCAGAAATATTAGTTCCTTATTGGTAAATGTAGTCCGATTAGGAGGAGCAGCATTTTATTTCACCGAAGTTTTTAACTATCGATTAGATATTACATTATTCGAGAGATCGATACCTAGAATACAATAGATAAATTCATTAAATTTATTGCCAATTTAGTGCTATTGTGGTCTCCCTAGTGAGTTAATTAGGCGATGGTTCACGCTGGCCTGAGTTTAAAGCCAATATTAGCCAGTATCGAAAGAGATCAATTTAGATGTAGTGGTGTCACTGTCACATTTATAACAACTCAGTCAGAAAGTAAACAAAGAGGGGGCAGCGAGAAGAATGGATTGGCCTTGACCGAGACTGCCACAGAGCCATGTTACCAATCATACATCTAAATTCTCGTTTTTATGGAATCATTGCCCTTTTAAAGATAAGAGGTGATAAAAAATTAATATATTCACGTCATAATTGAGATTGTGTCCTATTTTTCTAGTTTATTCAATACTCATTGTCAGTGCAAATTGCTTACTTAAATGGTCTTAAGCTCCCTTCATTATTTCATTGTGTAGGTCAAAGATACAGTTCAAATTAATTTACCTAAAGCCTAAGTAGTACCCTAAAGCCCAAAGTGCTAACACTGGATACACATATTTATGCACAGCTTGAAAAATAGTGTTTAAATTAATAACGGAAACAAAATGATTCCATTTAATGCAAGTGCACTCATTCAATATAAAAACAGCGCTTGAGTACGTGCGCTGCGTTTTAGAGCACTAAATACGCACGAAAATTGACTAAAAAGTATCTACTTTCAATCCTCCATTCTTTTTGCAAACTTTTTTCAGCAGAATGGAAAACTGTACTTTCATTTTTCATTCTTTTTTTATCGAATGATTTTTTTTTAATGTGCACAGGAAAAGTCATCGCAGTTTTCGAGAGTGATTTTAGGCGCAATCACTCATTCTCAACTGGATAAAAAAAGAGACAAACTCACATCGAGTTGGGCTTTGGGAGTTATCAAACCTTTTAAAAAATTGGAATTTCGGGGACACTCATAGTGAATTTTCACTTTTCCAATATTCAGCCCTCAACGTTGCCAAAATGTTGAAACTACGCGATTTCCAAGTTGTCTTATGTTCGTTATATGCCATCTAGAGGGCTAATTATTTATAAATTAATAGACAACGCTATAGTCAAAGAAGACAATGAGAAAATGAAGCGATCCTATAGGTTGAAACGGGAGATTGTTACGTGTTGACTAAGGGAGAAAAAAATTGACTAACTATAGGGTCTCTCATGGGATGCCGTTAATTATGGTCGATCACTTACCTCCGCGGTCCATTACAGCCGCCCGCTCCATCCAATAGAATCCCTCCATTTTCTATTCGTCTCTTCTATCAGTCGATTTCATTGATCAGCTCGCTAACAGATCTCAACATCTTCCATTACCGACAGCAGGCCCGCCACAAGGGGGGGGGATACTGGGTCCTTGGTACCGGGGCCCGGGCCCTGGAGGGGCCATTGACGCAGGTGACGAACCACTACGAATTCATGTGTAACCCTTGTCTCGTAAGGAAAAGTGAAGAAATTACCCTAAAAGTTCCGTAAAAGGTGAATAAAGTTTCAAAAACACGCTAGTGCACTGTACAATTTTTCTTACTTTTTTAGAGATTTCTATCTATTTTCAAGATTTTGAGTATATGTAGAATGATATTTTTAGTAACTGCTTTTCATTTTCTTCCGTTGCCGGATGCTAGGAGGCTCCTGTCTGGGCATCCTCGACTTCAATGGCTCAACTTCCTTGCCATAGACGTACGGAAGGGGAGTCCAGGGGGGCCCGGCTCCCCCTAGAATTGAAAAGTATCATCTGCCTTCCTCAAAAAAAATGTATACATGGTTTGAATGCAACAATTCGAAAGTCTTTGGTGCTGAAAGTAAAAAAAAGGCGTAATTATTCTGCCGAAATTGATAGAAAATCTCCATCATAAGAGCTTAAAAAATCCGTCCAAATAGATTTACAATTTCAAAAATTTCCCGGGGGAGGCCCCCCAGACCCCCCTCTGTGCTAAGGGCCCGGGCCAGAAAACTGGTACCAAGGCCCGAGATGGGATGTGGCGAGCCTGAACGACAGGTCCATCATCTGAAACCACTCCTCTGAGTTTTTTGCGCTTAGTAATTTTCCTATCTCTGTTTGGTCGCCCGGAGGTCGTCGATCAGTACTGCCGTGCTGAGAAGGAACGTCATATGAGCCATCAGGTGTTGCCAAATTTCCTCAGAAAAAATGCGAATTTTTAAGCAAATGTATGAATATTTCTTTTCCGATTTTTCAGCTGATTTCTTCCGTAATTTAGACGTATTCCTATCAATTGGAACTATGTGCATTACGACATGAGCCCTGCGACCCATAAGAATATATGCATAACGGGACTCACTTCATAATGCACATAGTTCCGTTTATGGTAGAAATACATTCTTTTGATCTAAAAAGTCTGAAAATTCCAAGGAAAAATATTCATAACTCTCTTCAAAAATCAATACTTTCTGAGAGGAAATTTGGCAACATTCGAATTCTCATACGGCGTTTTTGCTTGGCACGGCTAAATATGCGTAATAAATTGCGATGGTCCGCCCGAGACGGTTCGCGCTCGTTCGTTTACTCAGAATGACGAGAAAAAAATTAATAATGCTGAGAGATTAGACGAGGAAAAAAAGGCAGACGTCTGCCGAAGAGTCTGGAAGAGTTCAGAGCTAGGACCAGGTCACTAATACAAAACACCTCGCTTCTCGTTCCAAGTCGAGCTTTCGATCTTTCAACGTATCACGCTGACTGTGCGTGACGTAACTTCTCGAGAAGGCACTGCATACCCGCGAAGAAGGTGCACAACTTTTTTCTACTTGTCTTTTTCTTGTTTTCTTCCCGCGAACTAGGAGTGCTCTTGAGACGCTGTGCAAACATACGATGGTAAGGCGCAGTTCACGCTAACGACTCTGTGCGCTGTTGCAATAAATCTTGTCTCATGAAGTCGTAATTTCATGAGTTTAGACGATCCATATGAAGTTAACGGCAGAATTTATGAACGCGATTAATTTAAATGTACATCCATCATAATGAACTTAAATTACCAGAAAATGCCTATCCCCCCCCCCAAAAAAAAAGCCAAAGATATCAGTTGAATTTGAATTCATCACAAAGATCGCGTTGTCATGACCGAAATATTAATTGGCGCAGTAAGTCGCTTCGTAAACATAACACGAAGTTTTCTTATTGCGCAGCGTAAGATTTTTTTTTTTTTTTTTTTTTTTTTTTTTTTTGCGAGGACAAATAAAAAAAATCTTTAATGTAAGATTAACTACTTCATAAACCTGTTTTATGGTGGGTTTTATTACTTCCAGGCTCTCGGAACATTAAAAAAAAGAAAAAAGCGGGAAAAAAAGGCAGACGGGAAATTCTTTTCCCCTATATTTTTTTTTACCACTACGCCTATCTCACCAAAGTGTTTTCTGTTCCCTTTCTCCTGGATATGTAGAAAAAACCTTGCCTTAAGTTAACTTACGTTTAATTTTCAAACTTTACAATTTTATGAAATTGGAATTTATAAAATTAAGAAATTGTGGAAAGACTTTACAATCATTCTTGAATGATACTTTAATTACATTTTCAAATTACTTTGGATGAATTTCAATAGCAATTTGTTAGTTTTATAGTCGGATTTTATTGTCAATGCTCAGTCAGAATATATTTGAAGTGCTAATTTTACCAGATATCTCCTCTGAACAATGCGTGCAGCGAAAAAATACGTAAGTTCTTGTTAGAATTTGATTGCCTAATCATTTATCGAACACGCCGAGCGTACGAGAACTTATTGAACTTGAATTTGAAGAGAAGCTTCTTTTATCAGCATCATGCATTTTATTGAAATATCTGCGATCGGTCACTCAAGAGGTTGAAGTTTCAAGTGCGTGTGGGGCTCGATTTCTCGAATCTTGAAACTTTTCTAGAGGATTCCATCTTATCTCCAACTTTATTTCATTCACATTTTTATTTCATTTTTTCAGCAAAACTAATTAATCGCGTGAGGTAGGGAAATTGATAAGACCTTTTAATTGACTGATAAACTTATGTTCGTGCACTAAAAATAGTAAGGAGATTAACGTATAGAATTGAATAATAGCCAACTGCATTTTGTCGGGAATTTTATGGAAATACATATAGCTAATGTAGTTTTTCGAAATTACCAATCATCTTTCATTTATTTAAAAGGATATTAGAGGACTTTTTGGTTCCGAATTTTCTACGAGTATGCACTCACTATAGAGATCCTGAAGCAATCCTAAAAAATTTGTCACCGAGAAAGAAGATCCTTTTTTCCCCGAAACGGCTAGTACGATCTGCAGGCCGATTATTGAAATTGATAGACAAAGCTATAGACAAAGAAGACAAAAGAGATATGGAGGGATCCCATTGGTGGAAGCGGGTGGTTGCAATGGACAAACGAGGTAGGTTATAAACTAACGAACAGCAGCCCGCACGAGAGACCCAATGGTTAGTCCATCATTTTCTCCCTTAGTCTATAGGAACCACCCATTTCAACCAATAGGATCGCTCCATACTCCCTATGTCTTCTTTGTCTATCAATTTCAATAATCAGTCCGCAGTACGGTCACGTTGAGAATTTAAGTGTTAAATTGGGAAAGCTGTCTTACCTTCAACTTAGAATTTCCGGGATGTTGGAGATGATTTTCTCGACAACTTCACAGGAAAAAAATTCTCACAAAAAACAAGACTTTTCGACAGAGCGCACGTATATCTCAGGACATTTAAGATTTTAAAAAAAAAATTATTTCCGAGAAAGTATTGAGTCGTTTTAAAACAGAATTTTTTTATTGTGTAGATAATGATGAAAGCACGCATGGGAAAGTTCACACGATGAATTTTTCTCGCGAAACTTCTCCCACCCCGTTCATCGCGAAAAACTAAACTGTTAACAGTCGCTTTGAGGAAAATAGAACAGACGCACCACGATAACATCGGGAAACGAACTCCAATAAAGTAAAAAACGGAGGTTTCCGCAACGCAAAGTGAAGCAGTTTGTACTTTAATAAGTTTCAAAAATGCATGCACTTCAAAAACAATTTACAAACAATGGATAAGTTGAGAATTCTCTGGTTGGAACAAAAGATGATAAACTGCGGAATGGTGTTGGCAGCCTTGATGCCCTGGATAGGAGTCGGCGTTCCCGAAAGACTTACGAGCCGAAGCCGCTCCCGAACATAAAGAATATGAAAAATTGACAAGTTCGGGGTCTCGGTCGAGAACTTCTCTTTTTCACCCAACTCGTCTCGTTGAAATTGCTCTACTCAGAGATTACAAATCGATGGCTAAGACCGGAAAATGTGTGCCTTCGTGGCAATTTTTCAAAATCTCCGAATGTTGCATAAATATTGATCCACTTTTAATTTTTTATACAATTTATATACATAATTACAGAACTTCTCTTTTTCACCCAACGCGCCTCGTTGAGATTGCTCTACCTAGAGATTACAAATCGTCGGCTGAGACCGGAAAATGTGTGCCTTCGTTGCAACTTTTCAAAGTCTCCGAATGTTTCAAAAACATTGATTAATATTTAAATTTTTATACATGTAATTGGATCGCATTTAGCAAAAAATAACCAGCGTGATTACAGTGTTGTAAAAATGTTGTCTCTTCATGTTATCTAACAAATCTTCCAGAATAGAAAACACTTCTGGTTCCCACCAAAAAATTTTTCATTTTAAGGGAAAATAAGTATGTAAATTTGAATCCTGTACAAATTGTTTCATCAAATTTGAGATTTTTCCCCTTGAAAACTTTCGAAAACGATCAGTCCCCGCCAGATTTGAATTTTCATACCGGTCAGGAAAACTGCGATTGTAGAATCAAGGCATGTGACGACCCCGACGAGGAATGCTATTTTTTTAATCGTAAAATACTCATTTTCGAGCGATAAAATTTGCATTGTGTGGAACGGTCAATTAAAAGCATCGTTGTTTTGTGTGTTACAGGAACAACGACCAATCCCAGAGCCTAAGGAAGATGGTGAGCAGCCATTCTTATTTTCTGCATGTTACTCCCCCCCCATAGACTCGGACGTGCTTTGCGATACATCGATTGATCTGCCATTTAAACCCAAGAAAATGATCGATAAAGAGGGCGTTCCCAACGAACACCTTAATAATCGATTCTTTACGGTAGCTTCAAATGGGGAAATATCGATAGTCGATCATTCACACCTCGCTACTGCCACCCCCCCCCCCCCCCCCCCCCCC
>NW_017547090.1:935727-956793 GCF_001854935.1 Bemisia tabaci
CCCCCCCTTAAGTTTTCCTAGCTACACCACTGCATCATTACAATAAGAGTAAATTCAATGCAACTATAGTCTAGCACAGCCCTATGTATCACGTCACCTATCGAGTTTTTAATCTCCATTAATTATTTAGCCCCCAAAAATTTGGCAAACGTATGGATTCTCCTGATTTTTCAACGCTATATAAGATGCAATTCTGCGAGCACGATGCTGTTTATGCATGCACGATCAATGCATCGTGCAGCCCATCGTTTCTATCTGATGTCGTGATAAAGCATTGCGAGGCATGCATGAACCCGCATATGGAGCTACGCCTCTGATTCCTGAGCATGGGACCAATGATTACAATAGAGCTCATTTCAAAGCTCAAATTTGCTCTTGTATTCGATTCATTCGGTAGGAATCTAACAATAAGCGCAAGTGTCGTTGAATCACGCGGAGTGAGAACGATAAATGGACTACATTTAACGATTAGGAACTAAAATTTCTACCCCATTTGTAAAAACACCCATGTGCATGGGGAAACTAATTGAACCTACCATTATCCAAATCATGTAAGCGCCAAAATTGCGAATGCGAGAAAAACAAGCAAAACCCGTTTTATTCGCTTTATTGACAATCTTCGAATTCCAAAAAACGTATGTCCTTTCAGAAGGCTATTTTGAAACCAGACATTTTTGATAATACCAGAGAAAACAAAAAAAACAGCCCCTCCACCACCAAAATAGAAATTGGGGCTTTCGTGATTTGGAAAAAAACCAGAAATTGTAGTTCTCAATTGCAAAATGCAGTCCAAATGTCAATACTTGGACCATAAAAAAAAGTTACGATCTCTCGGTGCGCATGGCAATAGATCGAAAATCGCGGCACACACTAGGTTACCTTTCATGTCTGAGAAGTTTTTGGCAGGGTTCAACACTATTTTTCTTGCTAAGATAGGCGATGGTAGCTCAAATTCCAAAATCTGATGTTTTTAAAAAAAAACAGTGCTCCTTTTGTTGATGTGTTCATTCTGGGTTGGTGCAATACTTTTAACTTGTTTTTCATGAAATAATAAGGAAACTTGCCCTCCTGGTGCTCACATCTTACTTTGTCCAGTGCGTAGTCTATTCAAATCCATCGGTAAGCCGATTCCAATGAAAATGATTTTTGGACTATTTTTTGCAATTAGGGACTAAAATTTCTGGCTCAGTTTAGAAACAAGGTATGCGCCGTTAGTTTTCCTATGTAGATTACTGTTTTTACAGATGAACCAGATATTGTAGTTCCTGATTGCAAAATGCAGTCTATTTTTGATACTATTATCAAAAGGTACAATATGACCGCTTAGTTGACCACCCTTTGTCTGTTTGTTTCAGCTATCCGATCGCTCTTGAGATGGTGGCATCCGGACGGTGTAACGTCAAGCAATTGGTGACCCACAGCTTCAAGCTGGAACAGACGGTCGACGCTTTCGAAGCTGCCCGCAAGAAGGCGGACAACACCATTAAAGTCATGATCAGCTGCCGCCAGGGTTAAACGGGCAACCGCCATCAACCCTATTTCTTCGAGAGCAATGCACACTGTCCAATTTTCCAAGAGCATTCGTTCCAACCCTCCACCGAAACTCGATTGCCTTAAAATCCTCCTAACTATCGTACCTCTATACCTAGTCCCTAGCTTTTCATACGGCCCATGGTGCCTGTTTCAATATTAGCCCCTGGGATTCTTCGTTTTAATTCGATGATTCTTAGATATCGTGTTCGAATGATGCGTGAATGTTTTATTTTTTTATCCCTAAGGATTTCGGAGTGAATGCGCGCGTGCCTGAAGGGTCGTTCTTAATCCAAGTATTGTATTTTAGCCCTGTGCTTTGCCTCGTTCGTAGGTTTATTCAGTTATTTTATCATTAGTCACCTAGCTTTTAGAGAGAAAAATTAGATTTAAAGTATGTGTTCTTTATGATCTTTACAATTTTAATGATGATGCGCTTTTATATAGAATTCTGAAATTTCATCTTTTTATACGTTTGTAACGCCGTACAACTTTTCATTCATGGAAACCGTAGTTTAGAGCATAATTATTTTTAAATTGTAAAACACGGTTGAATTACCGTCAGTCTTTTTCCTAATAGGTTGCTATATTTCAAGAAATATTTTCAGGTTGATGACTTAAATTTTTTAATCAATGATGTTAGTCGATTCGAATAATGTTATCTCATCATTTTTACCAAATAGTTTGTTATCTTGCTTTATACTCAGGCCTAAACCATCGAAATGAATGTGCCTGCTCCAGAGAGATTTATTGAATTTTATGTAGAAACTGTTTTTCCAATTTGAAGTTATAAATAGAACTTTTTAAATATACTCGTGCCTTTCATTATTATATCCGTCAAGAATAACTCTTACCTTGAACTCATTTTCAAGTACGTAACCCTAAAATCACCCGAAGGTTTATTGAAAAGGTGAGAGCCAGAGAAATTTAATTGTATTTAAAAGTTTGCGATTACGATCACTTAACGATTTACGAATTACTTAAGAATTTTACGATTTATTCATTTACTCCACATCTTTTGCACTGTTGCACATTTAATTTGAAAATTATTTATGAATTTTCTTTAAGATTTTACGAGAATTTCATGACATTTTTTAAGATCAAACATACACCCTTTGATGAATAGGGGAATAAGTTTTTAGGTAAAAGTTAAGAGAGGTAAAAGAGGGAAACATTACAGGTCAGCTTTACGTCACGCTTAAGTCCTTCTTTACGGATCCCCTCAATTTACGCCTACATTTTTCAAAAAAGAGAACCCATCTTTTTCAATGACAGAATTTTTTTAGTCTCAAACTTTAGACGCCAGGCATTAAGTTTAAAACATTACAAACCCAGCCCAGGTTCAGGTCCAAACCTTCTGTTCGGTTACTAGCTGTCTTCTTCATACAGTGCAATACAGTTCAAAAAAATAATATGGGTAAAAAATATAGATTTTCAGTTTTAGACGTTGAACACTCTCAGATGCTCTTAACATTAGGTTGAATATCACGCAATAATTCGAAGAATTAATAATGCCATCAACGTTTGGCATGAATGATGTTCAAAGCCGACATCAGTGCCGGCAAAATTAATTCTTACCTCTCTCTCAGCTGCGATCCATCGTTCTCTGACTTTGAAAAGCTCTCAAAAGATACATTTTTTAAATGTTTGTGTGTTATTGGTACCCATAATGATTTATCCGCGATTAAGCCGCAGTTGCGCCGACAGAAACTGCAAAAATGAATAAAAGCGGAAAAAAACAAGAAGCACGCAATCTTTAGTTTTAACCCATTTGTACATCGATCTTTTAGAGTCAACTACGTCAAATTTTGAGCGTTTGGTTGCGCGTACACTTCGCTGCAGCACAATGAAGCACAAAATGTAAAAGAAAAAATTAAAGTGCTTTGGAAATCACTAAATTTGACACGGAACCCCCGATATTGAAAAAAACACATATTAAATCATTATTCTCCTTTGATAAATTGATACATATTTTTTTCCCATCAATTTAAATGAGAATAATCAATGCAGAGTGTGCAAACATTTCAAAATCATGAGTTAAAAAACGCTGACTATACATACATACAAGTCGCTTTACAGCACTCCCTCGCGCTCTACGACTCCTAACCTCCACTGCTCTCTTTCAAACCACAAATCTTGGGGGATTGAGCACCTCAACATTTCTGCTTCAATCCCGTCCCTCCAACCTTTCATTGGGCGCCCTCTGCGTCTTCTCCCAGGAGGAACCCAGTCAAGGACCTTCTTCGGCAACCTGTCTCCTGCCATTCTCTGGACATGACCATACCAGATGAGTTGTTTTGTCATAATGTAAACGCTGACTATGCGAGTATAAATATTAAAGCCGAACAGAGCGGAGCGGCGTGCTGCCAGCGCAAGAGGCTCACTGGCGCCTACAAACCTAAGTGGATACTTCTCGCATTGCACAATGCTTGAAGTATCCACTTAGGTTTGTAGGCGCCGATGCGCGTTCCGCGCTGGCCGCCGGCCACCCCCACCCGTGAGGCGGCGCCTGAAGCAACTATTTCACAACAGAGGTGTTGCACAGTATTATACGAAATTAAACGTATTAAGAATGACAGGCATCCTTTAAAAGTACAGATCTTTCCTCGTAAAATAAATCAAGATACTTATCGTACACAGGAAAAATCTAAGAGCCTTTAGATGAGGCAAATATAGAGGTTCATCCGATTCAGGTCTAACAAGGTGGGAATTTCTTGAAAGATAATTAAGTCCTGTTACGCCAAAGAGGTGTAGAGAGTTGTAGTGTATTTTGTCTCATGGAATTTTACCCCCCATTTTTACCAAAACTCTCAACTATATATTATTCTCCGTCGAACCAAAGAGACAAAACAAAAACAAGTTGGTTTTTGCAATCGCTAGCGATAGCAATATTCGTCATGGGAACTTTTGCTTCTGGGATATGAAAATTTTAAGGTACAGTTCGTTTGTAGTATCTTCAGAATTGAAGGGGCTATGTAATTTTGTGTCGACATCTCTTTTTTAACATTTTTAATTTTTTTTCTTTGCATACAAGAAAGCTGTTATTTACCAATTATTTATTTTCGTTGGATTATGTATGGTTTTTGGAAGTTAACGCATTTAACTTTCAGTTTCGTTTTTTCGGCGTNTTATTATATCCCTTAAGTATAACTCTTGCTTTGAACTCATTTTCAAGTGCGTAACCATAAAATCACCCAAAGGTTTATTGAAAAGGTGAGAGCCAGATAAATTTAATTGTATTTAAAAGTTTGCGATTACGATTACTTCACGATTTACGACTTACTTAAGAATTTTACGATTTATTCATTTACTCCGTAGCTTTTGCACTGTTGCACATTTTATTTGAAAATTATTTGTGAATTTTCTTTAAGATTTTACGAGAATTTTATGGAATTTTTTAGGATCAAACATACACCCTTTGATGAATAGGGGAATAAGTTTTTAGGTAAAAGTTAAGAGAGGTAAAAGAGGTAAAATTTTGCATCATGACAGGGCAACTTTACGTCACGCTTAAGCCTTTCTTTACGGATCCCTTCAATTTACGCCTAAATTTTTCAAAAAAGAGAACCCATCTTTTTCAATGACAGAATTTTTTTAGTTTCAAACTTTAGCTAGACGCCAGGCATTAGGTTTCAAACATTACAAAGCCGGCCCAGGCTCAGGTCCAAACCTTCTGTTCGGTTACTAGCTGTCTTCTCCATACAGTACAATACAGTTCAAAAAAATAATATGGGTAAAAAATATAGATTTTCAATTTTAGACGTTGAACACTCTCAGATGCTCTTAACATTAGGTTGAATATCACGCAATAATTCGAAGAATTAATGATGCCATCAACGTTTGGCATGAATGATGTTCAAAGCCGACATCAGTGCCGGCAAAATTAATTCTTACCTCTCTCAGCTGCGATTCATCGTTCTCTGACTTTAAAAAGCTCTCAAAAGATACATTTTTTAAATGTTTGTGTGTTATTGGTACCCATAATGATTTATCCACGATTAAGCCGCAGTTGTGCCGACAGAAACTGCAAACATGAATAAAAGCGGAAAAAACAAGAAGCACGCAATCTTTAGTTTTAACCCATTTGTACATCGATCTTTTAGAGTCAACTACGTCAAATTTTGAGCGTTTGGTTGCGAGTACACCTCGCAGCAGCACAATGAAGCACAAAATGTAAAAGAAAAAATTAAAGTGATTTGGAAATCATTAAATTTGACACGGAACCACCAATATTTAAAAAACACGCATTATATCATTACTCTCCTTTGATAAATTGTTACATATTTTTCCCATCAATTTAAATGAGAATAATAAATGCAGAGTATGCAAACATTTCAAAATCCTGTGTTAAAAAACGCTGACTATGCGAGTATAAATATTAAAGCCTAAAAGAGCGCGGAGCGGAGCGGCGCGGCGTGCTGCCTGCGCGAGAGGCTCACTGGCGCCTACAAACCTAAGCGGATACTTCACGCATTGCACAATGCTTGTAGTATCCACTTAGGTTTGTAGGCGCGTTTCGCGCTGGCCGCCCGCCCGCCGTGCGGCGACGCCTGAAGCGACTATTCCACAACAGAGGTGTTGCACAGTATTTTACAAAATTGAACGTATTAAGAATAACAGGCATCCTTTAAAATTACAGATCTTTCCTCGCAAAATAAATCAAGATGCTTATCGTACACGGGAGCAATCTATGAGCCTTTAGCTGAGGCAAATACAGGGGTTTATCCGGTTCAGGTATAACAAGGTGGGAAAATCTTGAAAGATAATTAAGTCCTGTTACACCAAAGAGGTGTAGAGAGTTTTAGTGAATTTTGTCTCATGAAATTGACGCTCCCCCATTTTTACCAAAACTCTCAACTATATATTATTCTTCGTTGGAGCGAACAGACAAAACAAAAAAACACGCAAACCCTCATTTTTCCAAGACATTTTATATTTTCATCCAAAAACGTCGTGAGCAAGAGTCGTTTGTATTTACATGTGGGCCAATAAACTTTGGGTCTCAACTGGTACGTGGACCAAAACTCCCGTGCCGAAAAAACGCATGGACGTAAATTCCTGGAAAAAATAGGTGCGCAGACAAAAAATCGTTGACGAAATGTCCTATAACCGAATGGTATGTATGTTGCTGTTGTGTGTCTGCTGATTGGAGGCACATGGATTTTTATGTATTGCAATAAAATTGTATTAGTTGCCACATTTCATTGCACTGTACATGACTATCTTTCTGACACATGAAAACCCTTTTGTCGATTGTTTAAAATCGGCATTTATTGACCGAATGATGCATACTTATTGCAATTTCATTACGAAAAATGTCAATTTTATCGCAATAAATCGCAATTTTCTTTCAATATTTTTATTGCACCGTGCTACTTGGGTCTCTCCACATGGTGCCAGTTTGCCCCCCCCCCAACTTTGTGACGTAATTTGTAATTGGTTCCATGAAAAATGAGCACACTCATGCCCTTTTCTCCGCCTTGCTGCAACGAGTCAACAGTGATTTATCGAATGCGCAAATGGTAGAACTTTCAATCAGGTTCTTTCCGTCAGAGGGTTACTCACAACTCGACGCTCCTCTGAAGTAAGAGCGTACCTCGATTTCCATATGAGCCCTGTGCCCGGTATAAATCTATGCTTTCCAGGGTTCATGTGGGAATAGAGATACGCCCTCACGTCAGAAGAGCGATGAACTTTCACGCTGGCGCATCGAGTGCATTAGACTTCAAAATCGCCGCACTGCGGACTGATTATTGAAATTGATGGACAAAGCCATATAAACAGAAGACATAGGGAGTATGGAGCGATTAAGATGGTTCCTATCGATAAAGGGAGAAAATGATAGACTAAGGGTAGGGTCTCTCGTGGGTCGCCGGTAGTTAGTCTATTATACTCTACTCCTTTTCCCCATGCAACCACCCGTTTCCGCCAATAGGATCTCTCCATATCTCTTTTGTCTTCTTTGTCTATATAGCTTTGTCTATCAATTTCAATAATCGTCCTGCAGTGGAGAAAGCCAATGAATGAGGCTGGACATAAAAAGTTTCATTTAAAATGCAAATTTTGATGCTTCTCCCGTCACATTGTAAAGTTTAAGGAATGCTCTTTAAAGAAAATTTTAAGAGGGAACCAATGAAACCATTTTTAAACATTTCCGCTTTGTACTAACAAAGATACGAATCGCATTCAGCAAAGAGGAACCAGCTTGATTACAGGAAAGTAAAAATGTTGCTTCTTCTTAATGATCCGAAAAATCTCTCAGAGTAGCAAATTGTTTTTCTTCCCATCAGAAAATTGTTAATTTTAAAGAAAAATAATCGTTTATCGTTTATACATTTATCGAGTATTTTTAAAAAGAAAGAAAAAGATGCACGATTTTGAAAACACTGTAATCGCGTTGGTTCCGTTTTGCTAAATGCGATCCAAATGAGCTTTTAAAGTTTCCAAATTATGCCCGATCGCTCCCACCGACTCGTTCCAACGCGCGCCGACGCACAGTGGATCGAGTCAATGGGAGAGATCGGAGTCGGACAAAATTTGGAAACTTTAAACGCTCATAACTCCGTTCATACAAGACTTTGAAGTTCCAAAAATGGTTTCATTGGTTTCCTCGTGAAATTTTCTTAAAGGAACAACCCTTAAAGTAAAAAATGTGACGAAATAAACATAAAAATTTGCAGTTTTAGTCAAAAAGTTCATGTCCGACCTCTCTAATTGACTCGATCCCCTGTGCGACGATCGGTTCAGAGGACTCAGAAACGCAATCCTGACTTTCACACTTTCGTGCGAGCGATGGAATAAAATAAATTTTCCACGGGTCGGAAAAATAGGAAAAAACACTCGGAATCGCGCTTTCATCATGGAGGATTCGACGCGAATGGAGACAGACAGGCGCACGAGCGTGCACGGACGGCCAGCATCATCAACAAAAATTGCGTAAAAATGTTTCCCTCCTCTTTTTCGTTTTATTCCAAACACGACCCAGTCGGGGAAGGATTTTGATTGCAGCAGGATCCGATTTCGAGCGCTGAACACGGTGAGGAACAATGCGATGAAAATAAAGTCGCAGACAACTCGGTAATACTTAATTGTGATATCCTTAATGACACATATTCATAAGACTTCGTTTTTTGTTTTGTACATACTCATTTTTATCTCGTGCTCTCGTGGTGAAGCCATGAACGTCAACAACACCAGTTTGATTGAAATCACCACGACGGACTCCTGCTCGGCAGATCAGGACATGGAACTCAAACCACGTGAGTACAACCACCTAAGTAGCATAGATTGCGAGTTTTCGATAAATACAACTTATGATATAGGAATTACTGAATACAACAGGAATATATTAAAACATGGGCAAACTAGGCTAAAATACTACAAACACTAAAAGGCAGGACGTTCCGAGTCGTTACCGGCTCATTTTCAAAAAACACACAAAAATAAATAAAAAATTGGGTGGCGACCTGACCCCAGTCGTTATCACAGAACCACACTCCATAACAATTAAATAACATCCAATTTTGAGGACTAAAATCGAGGATATTTTAGGGACGATCACATAACGAGCAGTTACGAACCAATGATGAAAATGAGGCGTTACAGCTAGGAGTGCCTTCAATTTCACGTGATACTCGACGCATTACCATGAAGTTACTTTAGTTGCCTGACTGTCCCAAACCCATATGCCTCGGTTTGCAACATTGCAGATTTCTTGTCTTATTTTACTTCTTCAACGGATGGCCGGACTAAACATTGTAATATGGAACCAGGTTTTTTGAAACAATATACATGCAAAAACGTTTTTTAATGTAAGTAGGTGCTTTCATGAATGGCCAGAGATAGTGGTTGCTGGAATCAAAATTTGTCATACTTTTTGGGCATAATTTGACGAATTTAACGATTGCCTACCTGTCTGTTTCAAGGGTTCGACGCCTCTTGTGATTGAATTCCTTGAAAACAGGGAAAATTGGCCTTACGTTGGCTGGAATTTGAAAAATCTTTACAATAGTTTCAAGTATATTCAAATATGTTATCAGAAATATGAAATATGTGTGTCAGAATGAGTTTCTCTCTCATATCAGCTCGAAAGCTGTCTGGTGTCATTTTGACCTCACACCACGTCACACTATGGCTACAATCTGATTTCAGTGTGACGACGACGTTAGGCTGAAATTTCACTCTTCACTAAGTGAAGGAGCTTAATACGTTCTTTATACATATTGCATTCGTATAGGTACTTTATTTATAATATTTCTTCTGTGTTGGCGTATAGCAACTGGTATATAGGGATGCAATTACTATGTTAACCCTCTATGGCATGAATTAATTATGGATCTCAGACTCTGGGGGATACTAATCCATTTCGTAGCTTGCATAAAAATCATTGAGTACCAAATATTTTTCAAAATTTTAAATTTTGGGAATCAGTTATTCAAAAAAGAAAAAACTTATGAAAATTTGCAAAATCATACCCCAGAGAAAAGATTCAATGTTTAAAAAACCCTAAAAAACGTTGTTACAAGTTCGTAACGCGTGCCATAGAGGGTTAACACTATGTTAAGGCAGAACAAAAATGTTGGTGTGAGATGCCGATAATGTTGCAAAAAGGCTACACACACGAATCAAAGAGAATGTCAGTGACTCCTAAATTCATGATAATATCATGATCATGATCCCTTAAGAAATCTTTGAACCATTACTAGGTTTCATTCAGTGTTACTTACGCATCTAGTTAAGTTTAACGGTCATTTGATGTGAAATGTTAGAAATCTAGTTCTGGCTAAAGGCTTAACTGAATTTCCTCTTTTATTCGTGCATAACTGCTACTTGTCGTCTAGCTACAGAATCGGTTCCGTCTTAATATTTTACTCATGTTGATGTCCTAGACAACCAGGTTAACAAGGTTAGTGTCTAGGTGTCATCAACCATTGTAGAGAATTCAGTCAAGCCAAAATATTGTGAAGTCATCGGTGATGTTTCGAATGTATATGAATAAGAGCAGTGTATCTTAATTGAACCGGTTTCTGTCAGACGGGCACAAGCCTCAAAAATCATGAGCCCTGGATTTCGTTGATCACGCAGGATGCTAGGGCCTCGTGAGTTTTTTGACTTAAGTCCGTCTAACAGAAACCGATTCAATTGTTACACAGTATTACTGCCGTGCTAAGGTAGAATGCCGTATGAACATTCGAGGGTCGCTAAAGTCCTCGGAAAAACATGTATTTTTGACGAGATTGACGTATATTTTTCCCTAAAATTTTCAGATACTTTAGATGAAATTCGGAAGAAAATGGTCTGAAATTCGGAAGAAAAATATTTACAATTTTCCCAATAAATTCGTATCATACCAGAAGAAATTTGGCAACGCCTGGAGGTTCATACGGCGTTTTCCCTTAGCATGGCAGATTGCATCTCTTCTACTAATACAGAAAGTTTCGAACACATTCAAAGTACCTAAAACAAAGGTAAGCTCCTTTGCTGCAGACCATCCAAAATCAACGGAGTGGAGTATTTTTTTGATTTTGGATGCATCGAAGAGGGAAATATCATACTTCCGTTCCATTTACCTTCTTGTGTTTCTTGTGTTTCTTGTCCTTCTTGTGTTTCAATTTACGGGTGAACTTTGAAAAGGTTAATGTCATATACTTTAAGCAACACCTGCCAATCCATAAACGTACAGTTCTTGTCTTGAAATATTTGCGTGATCATTAATATATCTACCGATACGTTTTCTAGGAGCCGTTCCAGCAGGAAAAGTTCAAATGGTTCCGTTAAATCAGCTCATAAGTAGGGCAAATATGAATCAGCGCAGACTTGGGCCAAGCTTAAATCAGTTAAGAGCCAGACCAAACATGAATCAAATGACTGTCGGTAAGTTTCATTTTTCTCTATAAAGAAAAAAAAATTAACAAGCCGTCATGGAATGTAAGAATGATTATTTAAGAAGAGGATTGGTCTGAAATGCAGTTTCATTTCATAAAAACCTCCGCATTTTTTTCAGAATATACACTCGAAAAAACTACAATTCACAAGTCGTCTACAGTACACGTCAAAGGACACGTGGCTGCACGCTTGACCGATTTTTTGTCCTTTATTTGGTCGTTTTTTTTCTTTTTTCCTAGAGAAACTGTTGCAAATGGCATGTCTGAAAAATTGCAGCTGCGTTTCCATAATTACAATGATGACGTTTATTCCAAGAAGAGCCAAAAACTGAGTCCCCTCGTGAGACAGGTGGAAACTTTTACTCTCGTAGCTTTACCACGTGACCCACAACATTACACCCTCTCTGGCAAATCTCTGCGATCGAATATGACGCGATTTTTAAATTTGGAGGGATCGCTCGGAAACTCTTTGAAACAGTGGCGTGGCGTGAGTTGCGATGTATTGATTGTAATATGCCATTTAAACCTATGGTAAATAATCGATTCTTAAGGTGTTCGCTGCGAACAGCCTGTATATCGATCCTTTTCAATAGGTTTAAATGGCATAACAATCGATGTATCGCAATTCACGCCACGCCACTGCTTTGAAACCGTTTCGGATTAATAAGGCGTTCCTTTCAACCGCAAAGAATGGGCCTGTTGCATGCAAGAGATACAGCCGTGCGAATAGACTTTTGAGAGGTTAAATGACACGAAAATTACGATGGTCACATTAAAAAAGTCTGAAATACACTCCTTACTGCGCAATTTGTGTTGTTAGGAACGCGCTTTTTCAAATTTCCCGCGTCTGGGGGCAGTTTTCTAACGGAAATAATTAACGGCAACTCGCGGCTATTTCCGGTCAACTAAAACTGACAACATAACCTAAAAATCGGAGTTCGTGACATCGTGAAATGAAATGTAGAAGGATTGCGTTGGATATTTAAAAGTGATCGATTTGGTTACCGCATAAAGCGTATATGGACCACTATAGGAGATCACGTTGGGTTTGTAAACAAACTGAAGGAACAAATAACAACAACAACAATAACTCGGCATCTTCCGGAAATCACCGAGCCCGCCATTTGCTCGTTTCCGGTGATTAGAAAACTGCCCCCAGATGCGGGAAATTTGAAAAAGCGCGTTCCTAACAACGCAAATTGCGCAGTAAGGAGTGTATTTCAGACTTTTTTTAATGTGACCATCGTAATTTTCGTATCATTTAACCTCTAAAAAGTCTATTTGCGCGGCTGTATCTCTTGCATGCAACAGGCCCATTTCAGACGAGAAGTTCGCATTTCCTGACTTAATTGATGTAGCGCTTATGTCTGTGTAGCGCTTTTCTTAGACCAAAGGCCAATTTTCCCGGTTTTTTGGTTGCTTTTGGTCATGACATGCGCAATTAGTAGTGGCCGCGATAAGTTGCGATTTAGTATGAGAACGACGTCGACGTTAACGTTTTTTTCTTTTTTGACGTCGATTTTATCGATAATAGATAAATTGCAATTTCATCGCATAAATTTGCAGTGAAATCGCGATTATATCGACGGCGATTTATCGCAATTTTCTCGAACAAAACGTTGTGAAAAATTAGCGTAAAATTTCGATTTTATCGAACGCGATTTTACGGAGATAAAATTGCGACAAGATCGAAGATAATCGCTCATGTGTTGATGATCTTATAGTGATTTTGTCGCCAAAAACTCGTGAGAAAATCGCAAGTTAATTTCAAAATATCGCGATTTTTCCCTTGGAAAATGCTACTTGGGCGAAGGGAACATGACGGTCACATCATT
This sequence comes from Bemisia tabaci, assembly GCF_001854935.1. Taxonomy (NCBI): domain Eukaryota; kingdom Metazoa; phylum Arthropoda; class Insecta; order Hemiptera; family Aleyrodidae; genus Bemisia; species Bemisia tabaci. The sequence continues at coordinate 948,977 of NW_017547090.1, forward strand.
CTACTTGCTTTCGAAACAACGGATCCATTAATATTGAGAAGTCGCAATTTTATGCCAGTTTTTGTCCGTTACCCCGCACCTGAAAAGAAATGACGCATGCTAGATTATGAATTTTCAAACCTTTGAAACATTTTCTAGGCCGGAGTTAGGGCTCAATACAAAAGCTGAGTTGTCGCTCAAAGCAGACATAACAAATGTGCAGCTTTTATTTTTTATCACTAGACACTAAAACCTTGCTCAAGCCATCGTGCCTGGCACAGAAAATGTGACCAGTCACATTGTCAGACTTTTTCACGCCACGGAAATGGGCGGCCATTACAATCTAAACTCATCGTGACGCATTTGATTTTTTATCTGAAAGGGAGAAGTCCTGAATAGACGTACTCAAAGCGTTCTCAATTTATTATTCTGTGATGCAGAAAAATGTGTAAAATCGAGTAAAAGTATGGGATTTCGTTTTAAAATAAAAAAAATATGCAACTTTCAAGAGATATTGCGTTGTCAGTTGCCCGAAAACCTCTGGAAAGATCCCCGTTACCTGTGACGTTTGGGGGTCACAGAACGCCAGGGGGCGTTTTTGAAGCTACTTTTATGTATGTGCATGTGTGTGTACACCTTTACATTGCGTGAGATTATTCAAGTTTCAGTGCTAGATTCAAGATTTTACTTCAAGATGGAAATTCTCTATTTTTTATCACAAATTTGTGTCTCGGAAAACAATGTATCATCAAAATAACATAATCGAGCGGATTTATCAGTATCAAGCTAAGCACACCAGAATTTTCCGGATTTTTCCCCTCATATTTTATTTTTTTAATAGGAAAAAAAGCAAACCTGCGACTTGAAATTGTATAAGCATATGCTCAGGCTCGGACTGGCCATAAGGCCAATCTGCCATTGGCAAATACGCCCCCGTGGTTCGCCGAAAACGCGCCCCTCTGACAGATAGTAAAATGAGAAGATAAAACAAAATTACGACCGAGAATTTATGCGGAAAATTTCTTGAGAAAAAAAAGAGAGAGTTAGGAGTAAAGAAAGGTGCTTTCACGCATGATTGTGGTGAACAGAGGTCCAAGAACTACTTTCTGAAGCATACATACTTTTCTGTGAAATTTTTACCTTTTTGTTGACTTGCAGACGCTTTATCATCCCCCTCCTTCATTCGCTATGTGTAACTCCCTTAGAAGCGATGGTCGGTTCGACTTTTATATAGACATTCGCGTGCCTTTATAGCCCTCTTGAGAGACCTTTAAACATATTTCTTCCTTTTCAAAATGACTATTGATTTGGACATACCATAGCATATCTCGGGCAAACATAACCGTCATTTATCTCGCAATTCAAAAATAAGAGGCATCTAAAGTTTAAACGCGATATGACGATTCGCGCAAGATGGATGTCTACATTGCATATCGACGGTGAAACTACCAAACCACGTATCTCGTTTACGGTGTTTAAAAATCTACGCTCACATTTTATTTTTTTGAAGTAGACCACATCAATATCATTCCTTGAAATTTTCACAGAATTTTCTCCGCACGAAGAGGAAAAATCACAGAAATTTTCAAGACTGGACGTTAAGTAGTTTTTCATTTAAAAAAAAAAAGTATGACAGGAAGTCTGCGACGTCGCAAATCGAGATACGTGGTTTGGTAGTTTCACCGTCGATATGAAAAATGTAAGACGCGATGGCGTGAGTCGTAAACTCGCAATGCTCTCTATGCTACTAGTTTGAAGGTTCGACGCAAACAAACACAATATGGAAATAAAGCTAGGGAAAGAATGCGCGTTTACGACGGCGCAGAGATACAACTATTCGTACTTGATGGACGTCCGTGCTGCTTCTGAAAAATTGAAGGCGCGATGACGCGAAGCGTGAGCTCTCAATACTCTGCTACATATTGTCAATGAGGTATCGCTCATTGTCAGATTCGGAAGAAAAGTTATAAAAGAGGCCCGAACACATTGCTCTCCTACCTTCGGCTGTGTTGATACTCGTTCTTTCTTCTTCCTTCGGGTTTTGTCTGATTCTTTTTTAGGATAGACTTGCAGACCCACGCCTTATAAGCTCGTGTAAACCGCAGCACTGGCTCGGTCCTTTCGGAAAAAATGGTGCTTGGATGCGTCTAGTGGCTTTAGTTAGTTATGTTTTCTTTAATTTCAGAAGTCTATTGGTCACTTCGATGCGTTCAATTTTGCAATTTTTACTCTGTACGATTAATAAACTTTGAACCTGAAAATAGCGTAAACTTGTGCTGCTTCGCCAAAATTTTCTGAACCCCTCTCCACGTAGGAGACGCCCTACCGGAAATGTCACATTACGCCCCTTGAACCAACCAAGGGTCTACGCCCTCAGATGCGAGCCAGTCCGACCCTGCATATATGCTACATAACCTGACGGAATGTATACGGAAATATTCAAGGCATCACGTTCTTTAGTTTTTTGTTAAATAAAATAAAACGTGATAAGGAAATTAGGTGAGGGTCTCGGAGGACAAGTAAGATACGTACAGTTTTTGCTATTTCGAGAAATACGAGTTAAAAGTTTCAAAGTTACCAGGAGCCCTATGGCAGATAAGAGTTCAAACTCATTCTTTGATGCCTCAAAATTGTATTTTCGTAGTGATTTTTTACAGGGTATATATCAAGATCAAGACTAGTTTCAGCAGAAATCATTGATGATCAATTTTTTCAAAAACCGCACTATCCCACTAGCCTACCAAGCCCCTCAAAGATAGCCGGGCCGCGATTCTTTTCGATGCCGTCCAATTGGACTGCATTTTGCAATTTGGAGCTAAAAATTCTGTCTCATCTGAAAAAACACGTATGTGCATAAGGAAACTAATGGCACGTACGTTGTTTTTAAACCGGGTCAGAATGTATAGTTCCAAATTGAAAAATGCAGTCCAATTGATTAATGGAATGTAATTCAGCCATGTTGAGATTTTGTCCTGATTTTACTTAATCCGCTAATCTTGCTTACAGGGCTGATGCAAATTCAACGAACGGTGGTCCGTCAGAGAAGTCCGTACTTCAGGCCCAATATGAATAAATACCCGAAAGGTATGTATCTTATTTTTACGATTAGAAGACCTTTGCGTCACAATCGACGCCGATTCTTGCAAGTTAGGAACACCTTTTTTCTTCCATTTAAGAATATATTTAATAATCGATCCTAGCTGGAGTAGACTGCCTGATCTGCAATCGATATTTATTGCGAATTTAAATTAAGAGAAAAGGGTTTTGCAAACTTGTAAGAGCCCACGAAGAGGGTTTTTTTGAAAACCATGCAACGCACTCTGAAGAGAGGGGGGGTCTAAGAGTGCGTTATAACGCTTAGTGAGGGAGTTAGAGGCCGCGGTTCAGATTTACGTGACGATCGAGATGTTTTTTTTAAAAACGGAAGTGCGCAGTTTTTGATGGAGGAAAGATTTTGTGTCACATCTCTGAAAAAAGACCGATGAACATGGTGGCATGAGAGAGGTTTCACCCACCTTAATTACGTATTTTATGCGTAAGAGCAGTTTGAACATTCGTCATGACTACCTCACTTGCTAGAAAGGGGTCCAATAGTCGGTAAAATTGCCTCACGATATGTGAGCGCTCCCAAAAAGAAAATAAAAATTTTACACTCATTGAAGACTCAATCAAAAAAGGATTTGTGACTAGACGTGCCAAGAAAATTTTGAGGGAGGTCTACAAACCACGAAAAATGCATTCAGTGGTATTTGAACGCACTCAGACGAATGTATTTTGTGCATTTAAGTGCACGAACATACATTCCCAAAAATTACATTCCCAAAAATTTATCTCAAATTATAAGCAGATGTGCCAAAAGCTAAAACCGCCATGGTTGCAAAAACACCGATGAATAAGTTTACATCTCGGCCTTTCAGCTTTTCCGACAGTGTTCAAACTTTTCGACAATTTCAAATTTTCGAGAGTGTTTGCGGAAAATTCTGCGTAAGTACTGCCAGTTTTTCGTTTTTCAAGAAATGGCCTGAAGCAGAAAAAAATCCTGTTAAATTTTGCAAGTTTGATGGCCAAAGGCTTTCGTCTCTTTCCTATTGCATTTGATTTTTCGAGGTTGTGAAAAAAATTCGACTCGAAGTTGAAGCGCTGATTTCAGAAAGGGCATTTCTTGGTTGCGGTGTCTCAAAATCTTCGCTAACTTTTCATTCATTATGATTAAAGCAAGGGTATTTAATCTGCTGGAACTTTTACTGAATATTCTTTATGATTTTACAATTCTGAAAACGTAAAATTTCAGAGCATTCACCCTATAGATTCATATCTAAAATATAAATTAGCTTTTGAGTTTTTAAAACACCGCAACCGAGAAATGCCGCGCGCCGTCTCTGCACGCAACGCCTCAGTTATCGTGATTCACTTTTTCATGGTAGGCGTTCCATTATAGCTAAGATAAAAACTTAGAAATATTGTGAGTCACAATTACTGTGAGCAAGGGATCAAAAGAGCTATCCATTAAAACCTCATTCTAGGAAACGTCGCATTCTATCGCGTTTGAAAATTAATGCACATGGAGCCTCATGGCCATGGGACAAAGAAATGTTGATGTTCAATTCATGTCAGATTTCAGTCACACGTTCATCCGAGACATCCAGACCTCCTCGGAGAGTGGCTGGGCCAATGCTTCTGAACCTTTATTCCCTGCGTTTCCTCTTAGTCACACTTTAATATTTTCAGGGGGGGGGAGTATGCTCAAGTATACTTGAAGCGTATGGGACCAAAATAACGCACAGATATTAGTAACGCAAATACTATGCCTGGCTTATCTACAAAAGTATAATATGCATAAGGAAGCTAATGGCACCTAATGTTGTCTTTAAAATGAGCACCGGAAAAAAAACACATTGGATCTAGAGTCCAGACTCTTAAAAACATCGACAAGAAAAAATACTCTTGATTCAATTGGATTTTTGCTTAAATCAAGAACCAAGCCTCTTAATTTGAGCGGATTTCCTTTTGCTTTAAGCAAAAATCTGATTGAATCAAGAGTATTTTTTCTTGTCAATGTTTTCAAGAGTCTGGACTCTAGATCCAATGTCTTTTTTTCCCAGTGAGATAGAAATAAAAATTCCCTCTTGCGAAATGTAGTGACGCATCTTCCGTCTCACTTAAGAGTACGGTCCTTTCGCGTCAATTGTACCATAACAGTAAACCATGATAGTTCTTTAAGCATTTTAGACTCATTTCATTTTCTTTGTGTTCAAGGAGCGGTGTATGCCAGATATAGGGTGCCACCGATTTACGTGACCTTCAAATGTCCGCCGAAAGTTGGCTTATTGCTGTGCAGGGGGAGTTGCGAGAGGCGGAGCAAATACACGATAGGATCCTGCGATAATGGCTATTGTACCTGTTTACTGCTCACGCCTGGTTTTCGTGGTAAAGGTACGAAAAAGAAAGGTACAACTTACTGATGATTATAATTTACTTAGAGTATCGGAGAAGAGAGATCTCTCAAACCGGTCAAATTTAAATGTTATTGTACACCTCGTCAATGAAATCTCTGAGCACCTTTATTTGCCTTAAGGTCGGAAAAAAAGTCGACTTGTGAAAAAACGTGATGATCAGAACTTTTCTTAAAAATAGTACTTTTTTAGAGACATTTGGCAATTTTCGCATGTTTGTGAGTACATGAGGCGCGGAGTTTCTCTTTAGCATGACTGTGCGGGTCAGTTGACTCATTGATAATTCCTCAAATGTAGTAATAAGTTTCTAGGATACGTAGAAACATCAAGAAGGAAGCCAAACGGCTGATACATCTTAATTAACTTCTGTGTGGTGTTGGGTTGTATCACCAAATTTGAAGGCAAACTAACGGCGCTTAAGTTCCCAGGCAATGCGATGGGTTTCAGGACATTTTGTCAACGATTTTTTGTCCAGTAGTTTACACCCACATGTAAAATAAGCAACAGTCACATGGTCCAAGCGTTATATTTTAGTCGGTATGTAAAATAATATTGAAAATATGGAAATGAGAAATTGAGAGAGAAGGAGGTGTTTTCTAAATGAAATGTTATTACTTTCTCCTTTTGAATCATCTTTTTAAATTGTCATTGGTGAATATTTGGTTTTATTTCAGTCCTTAAAATATTAAATGTACAATATACCTTACATATGTATAGGTACTTTTTTTATTTTTTTATTTTTTCTTTACAAAATTATTACTTCATTTTGAAAACATTTATATTTTTTAAACGTGACAAATATTTGTAAAGCCTTTTCCAAGCGACATTAATTTCAATGAGCCGCAGTTGTGCCGACAGAAACTGCAAAAATGAATAAAATAGGGAAAAAACCAAGAAGCACGCAATCTTTAGTTTTAACCCATTTGTATATCGATCTTTTAGAGTTACCTACGTCAAAATTTGAGCGTTTCGTTGCGCGTACACCTCGCTGCAAACACAATAAAAGCACAAAATATAAAAGAAAAAATTAAAGTGCTTTGGAAATCATTAAATTTGACACGGAACCACCAATATTTAAAAAACACACATTATATTAGTATTCTCCTTTGATAAATTGATAAATATTTTTTTCCCATCAATTTAAATGAGAATAATCAATGCAGAGTGTGCTAACATTTCAAAATCATGAGTTAAAAAACGCTGACTATGCGAGTATAAATATCAAAGCCGAACAGAGCGGAGCGGCGCGCGGCGTGCTGCCAGCGCAAGAGGCTCACTGGCACCTACAAACCTAAGTGGATACTTCACGCATTGCACAATGCTTGTAGTATCCACTTAGGTTTGTAGGCGCGTTTCGCGCTGGCCGCTCGCCCGCCGTGCGGCGGCGCCTGAAGCGACTATTTCACAACAGAGGTGTTGCACAGTATTTTACAAAATTGAACGTATTATGAATGACAGGCATCCTTTAAAAGTACAGATCTTTCCTCGCAAAATAAATCAAGATGCTTATCGTACACTGGAAAAAACAGGGAGCCTTAGCTGAGGCAAATATAGAGGTTTATCCGGTTCAGGTATAACAAGGTGGGAAAATCTTGAAAGATAATCAAGTCCTGTTACACCAAAGAGGTGTAGAGAGTTTTAGTGAATTTTGTCTCATGGAATTGACGCTCCCCCATTTTTACTAAAACTCTCAACTATATATTATTCTTTGTTGGACCAAGAAGACAAAACAAAAAAACAAGCAAACCCTCATTCTTCCAAGACATTATATATTTTCATCCAAAAACGTCCTGAGTAATTCTCGTTTGTCTTTACATGTGGGCCAATTAACTTTGGGTCTCAACTGGCACGTGGACCAAAACTCCCGTGCCGTAAAAACGCGTGGACGTAAATTCCTGGAAATAACAGGTGCGCGGACAAAAAATCGTTGACGAAATTAATGTCCTATAACCATGCAATGCGGCACTCCAACCGTTAAGCTGTATGTAATGCGTAGTTGAGGGATGAAAGCTATACGGCTTTGCTCAAGAAAAACGCCGTATGAGCTTTCGGCTGTTGCCAAATTTTAGTTGATAAAACACGGATTTTCTGAGAAATTTCGGAATACTATCTTCCAATTTTGCAGAGAGGTTTTTTCATAAATTGATCTATATCATCCGAAACTGTCAAAGAAAAATATTCCCAAGTTTCCTACAAAAGAGTGCTTTATCAAGAGGACTTTGGCAACATTAGAATGTTCATACAGGGTGATCCAAAAGTCCCTTCCACCCCCTCTAACTTTTTACCTAATTGAGGTAAAGATTTGAAACTTGGGGGATATTCCTAGGTCAAAGGGAGCTACTTTTTGGCCCCCCTAAAATTTTCAGGGGCCCCCCCTTGGGGGGG